>SJYA01002574.1:832021-924666 GCA_006410615.1 Neotragus moschatus | reverse complement strand
TTCTTATCTTCCATAAGAACTGAACTGTGGTTACAAGCACGTGAATGTAAACCACCCAGCCCCCCCCCCCCCGCCCCCGCTCCTCCCTTTGTCTTGGCAAACACTCAAAATCTGATAAAGCAATTTGGCCTATCTTTTCTGCAGTTTAAAACTTCCATGTGTTGTATACATGCTTCTTAATGAGGCTAGCAACTCCTTCCAACTTGCTAACTCAGCTCCAATGTCCCAAAAGGTGCTGGAACTGGAAGGAAACATAATAGAACTGCCTCATTTAACAGACAAGGAAACTGAGCCCCAAAGATGATAAAAGACTTGCCTGGAGACCTACAGTTAGCCAACGGGAAAGACTGAGGGCAGAAGGAGAAGAGGGCATTAGAGGATAAGATGGTTGAATGGCATCACTGATGCAATGGACATGAACTTGGGCAAACTTCAGGAGATGGTGAAGGACAGGAGGCCTGGTGCTGCAGTCCACAGGACTGCAAAGAGTCAGACACAACTGGGCAATTGAACAACAACGGGAGAGTGTATCACTGGCTGTTAGAAAATACTTGACTCGTTTTTAATTAACAGTGAGGTCAGATTCTATGCAATTGGTTGCTAAACATTTAAATATAGTAAGATTATTTACCCAAAAGTCTAAACACTAGAAACATCTAAAAAAGTACAGTTGTTCTGAATGAAACAACTGTAAAGTAACTACTCATTAAAAAAGAATAAGTCCAGTGAACTTGAGGAACTTATTATATGCATGCTATATGTTCATGGTGTTGACTAAAAAAGATGTACAACTTGAGAGTTGCAACTTAAGTTTTATTTGGGGGAAAATAAGGACTGCAGCCCAGGAGGCAGAATCTCAGATAGCTCTGAGAGACTGCTCCCCAGCTGCAGTGGGGAGAGGTCAATATAGACGGTTTTGATGAAGAGGAAGTTCAATACCATGAAGCACTCACTTTACAAAAGGCCTGTTGTTAGTCATGAGGATCTGATGTCACCATGAAGGGATTTGGTGCTTCTCTAGATATATGCAGAGTATATCATGAGAAAGCTGGGTGAAGCTGGACTGGATGAAGCACAAGCTGGAATCAAGATTGCCAGGAGAAATATCGATAACCTCAGATATGCAGATGACACCACCCTTATAGCAGAAAATGAAGAACTAAAGAGCCTCTTGATGAAAGCGAAAGAGGAGAGTGAAAAGGTTGGCTTAAAGCTCAACATTCAGAAAACAAAGATCATGGCATCCGGTCCTATAACTTCATGGCAAATAGATGGGGAAACAGTAGAAACAGTGGCAGACTTTATTTTGGGGGGCTCCAAAATCACTACAGATAGTGATTGCAGCCATGAAATTAAAAGATGCTTACTCCTTGGAAGAAAAGTTATGCCCAACCTAGACAGCATATTAAAAAGCACAGGCATTACTTTGCCAACAAAGGTCCATCTAGTCAAGGCTATGGTTTTTCCAGTAATCATGTATGGATGTGAGAATTGGACTATAAAGAAAGCTGAGCACTGAAGAATTGATGCTTTTGAATGGTGGTGTTGGAGAAGACTCTTGAGAGTCTTTGGACTGCAAGGAGATCTAACCAGTCCATCCTAAAGGAAATCAATCCTGAGTGTTCATTGGAAGGACTGATGTTGAAGCTGAAACTCCAATACTTTGGCCACCTGATGCAAAGAACTGACTCATTTGAAAAGACCCTGATGCTGGGAAAGATTGAAGGCAAGAGAAGAGGACAACAGAGGATGAGATGGTTAGATGATATCACTGACTCAATGGACATGAGTAAACTCTGGGAGTTGGTGATGGACAGGGAGGCTTGGTGTGCTGCAGTCCGTGGAGTCGAAAAGAGTTGGACACGACTGAGCGACTGAACTGAACTAGATATGAGGAGATGCAAGGACTGAGATCATAACATCTGTTCCTAAAAACATCCAACTATTTAAAGCCCTGTCCCACCAAATTCCCTGCAGCACAGAGTGCCTCACTCCACCCTAAACTCGCTCCAGGTTGTTGAAAGTCAACAACTATAGCAACAGGGGGTTCAGTTTCCTAGAAGCAGACGGCAAATGCCTTTGGTGTTCAGTCTTTGGCAATGCCCTTGGTAAGTTCCAATTTGTAGGTGGCAGTGACATGATCTAAAGGCCTGTCATCTGCATATTGGTGGCATCATGGCTGCCCAAGCCATGCAAAGAAGACAGGACAGTCATATTCAAGTGACAGTCACAGTAACCACAAGATAGTCTTGCCGCCAACACAAAGGTCTCAGTTCGTTCATTGCATTTGACAGATAGCAACTGTTTCAAAGTATTGAATTGCCATTTTGATGCCTGTAGGACTCCTGGGCATGAAGGCCGTTTTGTCTGCCATTGCTTGTAGTAAGACTCCAGCCTCCATGACCTTCTCTGAGTTCCAAAGAGCACAANCCCCCCCCCCCCGCCCCCGCTCCTCCCTTTGTCTTGGCAAACACTCAAAATCTGATAAAGCAATTTGGCCTATCTTTTCTGCAGTTTAAAACTTCCATGTGTTGTATACATGCTTCTTAATGAGGCTAGCAACTCCTTCCAACTTGCTAACTCAGCTCCAATGTCCCAAAAGGTGCTGGAACTGGAAGGAAACATAATAGAACTGCCTCATTTAACAGACAAGGAAACTGAGCCCCAAAGATGATAAAAGACTTGCCTGGAGACCTACAGTTAGCCAACGGGAAAGACTGAGGGCAGAAGGAGAAGAGGGCATTAGAGGATAAGATGGTTGAATGGCATCACTGATGCAATGGACATGAACTTGGGCAAACTTCAGGAGATGGTGAAGGACAGGAGGCCTGGTGCTGCAGTCCACAGGACTGCAAAGAGTCAGACACAACTGGGCAATTGAACAACAACGGGAGAGTGTATCACTGGCTGTTAGAAAATACTTGACTCGTTTTTAATTAACAGTGAGGTCAGATTCTATGCAATTGGTTGCTAAACATTTAAATATAGTAAGATTATTTACCCAAAAGTCTAAACACTAGAAACATCTAAAAAAGTACAGTTGTTCTGAATGAAACAACTGTAAAGTAACTACTCATTAAAAAAGAATAAGTCCAGTGAACTTGAGGAACTTATTATATGCATGCTATATGTTCATGGTGTTGACTAAAAAAGATGTACAACTTGAGAGTTGCAACTTAAGTTTTATTTGGGGGAAAATAAGGACTGCAGCCCAGGAGGCAGAATCTCAGATAGCTCTGAGAGACTGCTCCCCAGCTGCAGTGGGGAGAGGTCAATATAGACGGTTTTGATGAAGAGGAAGTTCAATACCATGAAGCACTCACTTTACAAAAGGCCTGTTGTTAGTCATGAGGATCTGATGTCACCATGAAGGGATTTGGTGCTTCTCTAGATATATGCAGAGTATATCATGAGAAAGCTGGGTGAAGCTGGACTGGATGAAGCACAAGCTGGAATCAAGATTGCCAGGAGAAATATCGATAACCTCAGATATGCAGATGACACCACCCTTATAGCAGAAAATGAAGAACTAAAGAGCCTCTTGATGAAAGCGAAAGAGGAGAGTGAAAAGGTTGGCTTAAAGCTCAACATTCAGAAAACAAAGATCATGGCATCCGGTCCTATAACTTCATGGCAAATAGATGGGGAAACAGTAGAAACAGTGGCAGACTTTATTTTGGGGGGCTCCAAAATCACTACAGATAGTGATTGCAGCCATGAAATTAAAAGATGCTTACTCCTTGGAAGAAAAGTTATGCCCAACCTAGACAGCATATTAAAAAGCACAGGCATTACTTTGCCAACAAAGGTCCATCTAGTCAAGGCTATGGTTTTTCCAGTAATCATGTATGGATGTGAGAATTGGACTATAAAGAAAGCTGAGCACTGAAGAATTGATGCTTTTGAATGGTGGTGTTGGAGAAGACTCTTGAGAGTCTTTGGACTGCAAGGAGATCTAACCAGTCCATCCTAAAGGAAATCAATCCTGAGTGTTCATTGGAAGGACTGATGTTGAAGCTGAAACTCCAATACTTTGGCCACCTGATGCAAAGAACTGACTCATTTGAAAAGACCCTGATGCTGGGAAAGATTGAAGGCAAGAGAAGAGGACAACAGAGGATGAGATGGTTAGATGATATCACTGACTCAATGGACATGAGTAAACTCTGGGAGTTGGTGATGGACAGGGAGGCTTGGTGTGCTGCAGTCCGTGGAGTCGAAAAGAGTTGGACACGACTGAGCGACTGAACTGAACTAGATATGAGGAGATGCAAGGACTGAGATCATAACATCTGTTCCTAAAAACATCCAACTATTTAAAGCCCTGTCCCACCAAATTCCCTGCAGCACAGAGTGCCTCACTCCACCCTAAACTCGCTCCAGGTTGTTGAAAGTCAACAACTATAGCAACAGGGGGTTCAGTTTCCTAGAAGCAGACGGCAAATGCCTTTGGTGTTCAGTCTTTGGCAATGCCCTTGGTAAGTTCCAATTTGTAGGTGGCAGTGACATGATCTAAAGGCCTGTCATCTGCATATTGGTGGCATCATGGCTGCCCAAGCCATGCAAAGAAGACAGGACAGTCATATTCAAGTGACAGTCACAGTAACCACAAGATAGTCTTGCCGCCAACACAAAGGTCTCAGTTCGTTCATTGCATTTGACAGATAGCAACTGTTTCAAAGTATTGAATTGCCATTTTGATGCCTGTAGGACTCCTGGGCATGAAGGCCGTTTTGTCTGCCATTGCTTGTAGTAAGACTCCAGCCTCCATGACCTTCTCTGAGTTCCAAAGAGCACAACACTTACTAATCAAGAGAGGAGCAGCCATGAAACCACCTGAGGCAAGACTAAAGGGACCAGAGAGGCTTATCAAGATTAGGGGACCAGATCCCCTGAGGTCCTGTTTTTATTGTTATTTAGTCATTAAGTCATGTTCAACTCTTTTCAGTCGCTCAGTCATGGTCAACTCTGCAATCCCATGAATCGCAGCACTCCAGGCCTCCCTGTTCATCACCAACTCCCGGAGTTCACTCAGACTCACGCCCATTGAGTCAGTGATGCCATCCAGCCATCTCATCCTCTGTCATCCCCTTCTCCACATGCCCCCAATCCCTCCCAGCATCAGAGTCTTTTCCAATGAGTCAACTCTTTGCATGAGGTGGCCAAAGTACTGGAGCTTCAGCTTTAGCATCATTCCTTCCAAAGAAATCCCAGGGCCGATCTCCTTTAGAATGGACTGGTTGGATCTCCTTGCAGTCCAAGGGACTCTCAAGAGTCTTCTCCAACACCACAGTTCAAAAGCATCAATTCTTTGGCACTCAAGTCTTCTTCACAGTCCAACTCTCACATTCATACATGACTACTGGAAAAACCATAACCTTGACTAGACGGACCTTAGTTGGCAAAGTAGTATCTCTGTAGCCCTCCAGAATCCTCTGTCCATGGGATTTCCCAGGCAAGAATACTGGAGAGGGTTGCCATGTCTTTCTCCAGGAGATCTCAACCCAAGAATCAAACCCACATCTCCTGCCTGGCAGGCAGATTCTTTACCTCTGAACCACTAGGGAAGCCCATTGAGACCCTGAAGACACCCTGATCTTGTCAGCAAGCCCACGATTTTGAAACTTTGCAGAAGAAAGAATGCAGGACTTTTACTGCCTTGGTTCTTATCACATTCCCCTCTCTGACTCAGTGGTTCAGTCCTGTCTGACTTTTTGCAGCCACATGGACTGTAGCCTGGCAGGCTCCTCTGTCTATGGAATTATCCAGGCAAGAATACTGGAGTGGGGTGCCAATTCGTACTCCAGGGGATCCTCCTGACCCAGGAATCGAACCTGTGTCTATTGTGTCTCCTGCACTGGCAGGCTGATTCTTTACTCTTCTGCCACCTGGGAAGCCTGACCATATAACCTCTCCCTGTTTACTAGGGGGGGTGGTGGGCACAGGTCTTGAGGTTCTCACCTACTATGTTCCCCTTTTGCCTGGCAAAGAAATAAAGCCACTCTTTCCTTCTCCATAATTCTGTTCCTATATTTCTGTTTGGCAGTGGTGCACAGAGAACCAAGATTTGGGCATTCAATTTCAAAAATATGTACCTCGCCAAATAAATGCCCTCTTCCCCCATCATTGTGCTCTTTCAGAATTTAGATGCCTACATTCCAAATATATAATTAATCCAGAACTGCCCAAATCCTGACATTCTGAGTAAACAATCTTAAACCACAAATGTACAAACTTGTTTCAGTATTCGAAGCCACAAGAGATACATTTTAGAAGTACGTAGAAAGCAGAAATAATTTATAATATTCATTTTGGTCTGTTGTTTTCTATACTCAAGAGACAAGATTCATTATATTTCATGAATTTTTAAAAAGTTTGGACAAATAGTCCATGAGTTAGGACATATGATATTTTCAAGTACTAGATTCTCAAACTAGCTGCCAGGTCATTCTTTTTCATTTCATTCTTTTTTTTTTTTTTTTTTTTTTTATCCTACTCTTTGGGGGTCATTAGACCCAGAAACTGAAGGATTGTGGTCCTGTCTTGATGTTCTTTCCTCTCATGTCTAATTGAGGGCTGGACATGAGAGCCCTTCTATATGATTCTATAATCATATGAGAATGTTACCCAGTTCAAGCTTGGTCTGCTCACCACACAACAAGCCAGTTAACCAAGAGACAAGTTGTTGAGTTTGGGCTTCCCTGGTGGCTCAGCTGGTAAAGAATCTGCCTACAATGTGAGAGACCTGGGTTCGATTCCTGGTTTGGGAAGATCCCTTGGAGAAGGGAATGGCTACCTACTCCAGTATTCTGGCCTGGAGAATTCCATGGACTGTATAGTCCTTGTGGTCACAAAGAGTCAGACACACGACTGAGCAACTTTCGCAAAGTGTTGAGGCATGGAATACAATGACAGAGAAGATGGCAGACTGATGTCTCAAAACAACCAACTTGTCAGGGGTCTGGAAGCCCGGTTCTTTTATAGGGCAGAGAGAGGGAGGAGTTGAGTAATTAAAGATATTATCTTGCAAATATCTCCTGGAATGGCCAGCCTCAGGAAGGGTTGCCTTAACTTCTTTAAACTTCTTTAGGCAGAGGGACAGGATTCCCTGGGGCAGGTCATTATGTGTGATTATAATGACAAAAGCAATGAAAAACAAAGGTTAAAGTCAAAGAAACAGATCTCCTGTGGAGTCAGAATTGGCTCTCACCTGCAACAAGAACATCTCTCTCATCCCCTAGAACTGTAGCATAGACCTTGGAAAGCTTCACTTTCCACAGAATCCATTAGGTGTCCCCAAATGTGCCACTTCATGGCCCTTCACACACTGTATTCAGTGATCTCTTTCTCCAGCAGATCACAGCTGCCGCAGTGGTGGTCATCATCTCTTCCCTGGCATGGCATAATCAACCCTTGTTGCATGAAAACAAAGACTGGCTCAGATTCTTGTTCTGTCTCATACACAGCCATTTAGTTAGTCTACAGTCTAAAGCCCCCCAAAGATGTCCTTTTCATTATAAGGAACTGGAATGCAAAAGTAGGAAGTCAAGAAACACCTGGAGTAACAGGCACATTTGGCCTTGGAGTACAGAATGAAACGGGGGAGTTTTGCCAAGAGAATGCACTGGTCATAGCAAACACCCTCTTCCAACAACACAAGACCCTACACATGGACATCACCAGATGGCCAACACTAAAATCACATTGTTTATATTCTTTGCAGCCAAAGATGGAGAAGCTCTATACAGTCAGCAAAAACAAGACCAGAAGCTGACTGTGGCTCAGATCATGAACTCCTTATTGCCAAATTCAGACTCAAATTGAAGAAAGTAGGGAAAACCAGTAGGCTGTTCAGGTATGACCTAAATCAAATCCCTAATGCTTATACAGTGGAAGTGAGAAATAGATTTAAGGGACTAGATCTGATAGAGTGCCTGATGAACTACGGACGGAGGTTCATGACATTGTTCAGGAGACAGGATCAAGACCATCCCCAAGAAAAAGAAATGCAAAAAAAGCAAAATGGCTGTCTGAGGAGGCCTTACAAATAGCTGTGAAAAGAAGAGAAGCAAAAAGCAAAGGAGAAAAGAATAGATATACCCATTTGAATGCAGAGTTCCAAAGAATAGAAAGAAGAGATAAGAAAGTCTTCCTCAGTGATCAGTGGAAAGAAATAGAGGAAAACAACTGAATGGGAAAGACTAGAGATCTCTTCAAGAAAATTAGAGATACCAAGAGAACATTTCATGCAGAGATGGGCTCAGTAAAAGACAGAAATGGTCTGGACCTAACAGAAGCAGAAGATATTAAGAAGAGGTGGCAAGAATACACAGAAGAACTGTAAAAAAACAGATCTTCATGACCCAGATAATCACAATGGTGTGATCACTCACCTAGAGCCAGACATCCTGGAATGTGAAGTCAAGTAGGCTTTAGGAAACATCACTACAAACAAAGCTAGTGGAGGTGATGGAATTCCAGTTGACTTATTTCAAATCCTAAAAGATGATGCTGTGAAAGTGCTGCACTCAATATGCCAGCAAATTTGGAGAATTCAGCAGTGGCCAGAGGACTGGAAAATATCAGTTTTCATTCCAATCCCTAGGAAAGGCAATGCCAAAGAATGCTCAAACTACTGCACAGTTACACTCATCTCACACACTGGTAATGCTCACAATTCTCCAAGCCAAGCTTCAGCAGTACATGAACTGTGAACTTCCAGATGTTCAAGCTGGTTTTAGAAAAGGCAGAGGAACCAGAGATCAAATGGCCAACATCCACTGGATCATGGAAAAAGCAAGAGAGTTCCAGAAAAACATCTATTTCTGCTTTATTGACTATGCCAATGCCTTTGACTGTGTGGATCACAATAAACTGTGGAAAATTCTGAAAGAGATGGGAATACCAGACCACCTGACCTGCCTCTTGGGAAACTTGTATGCAGGTCAGGAAGCAAGAGTTAGAACTGGACATGGAACAACAGACTGGTTCCAAATAGGAAAAGGAGTACATCAAGGCTGTATATTGTCCTGCTTACTTAACTTATATGCAGAGTAAATCATGAGAAATGCTGGACTGGATGAAGCACAAGCTGGAATCCAGATTGCTGGGAAAATTATCAATAAACTCAGATATGCAGATGATACCACCCTTATGGCAGAAAATGAAGAAGAACTAAAGGGCCTCTTGATGAAAGTGAAAGAGGAGAGTGAAAAAGCTGGCTTAAAGCTCAACATTCAGAAAACTATGATCATGGTATCTGGTCCCATCACTTCATGGCAAATAGATGGGAAACAGTGTCAGACTTTATCTTTTGGGGGGCTCCAAAATCACTGCAGATGGTGACTGCAACCATGAAATTAAAAGATGCTTACTCCTTAGAAGGAAAGTTGTGACCAACCTAGATAGCATATTAAAAATGCGAAGACATTAATTTGCCAACAAAGGTCCATCTAGTCAAGGCTATGGTTTTTCTAGTAGTCATGTATGGATGTGAGAGTTGGAGTATAAAGAAAGCTGAATTGATGCTTTTGAACTGTGGTGTTGGAGAAGACTCTTGAGAGTCCCTTGGACCGCAAGGAGATCCAACCAGTCCATCCTAAAGGAACACATCAATCCTGAGTGTTCATTGGAAGGACTGATGTTGAAGCTGAAACTCCAATACTTTGGCCACCTGATGTGAAGAACTGACTCATTTGAAACAATGGTGGGAAAGATTGAGGGCGGGAGGAGAAGGGGACGACAGAGGATGAGATGGTTGGATGGCATCACCGACTCAATGGATGTGAGTTTGAGAAACTCCAGAAGTTGGTGATGGACAGGAAGCCTGGCGTGCTGCAGTCTGTGGGGCTGTAAAGAGTCAGACACAACTGAGCAACTGAACTGAACTGAACTGAAGAGTCAGTCATGTAGATAGCTAAAAATTAGCCAGTATCCTGGTCTCCCAAAACTTAAGCCAACCTAAAGGTGTCACGGTTGTCTGTATTTACAATGTTTCTCATCAGCTATAGGCTTGTGTGTAACACCTGGGGCTGCATAGTGGTAATCATATGTGCTTTTAGCTCTTCGACAGACAGAAACACACCCTGTTTGTTGTTGTTGATGGTGGTGACAGGTGCCCCAAATCAAGGTAGGGACTTAATCACAGCTGCTGTTGACAAAGTAGCAGGGCTGATGTTTAAACACTCAGGATTATATCTGGTCATTGAATCTGAGAGTTAAGAGTGAATTAAAACCATTCATTCATTAGGGATTTTGTTTACCTATAATGGAATGTCTAATTAATCGGGCTTAGCCAGATAGCAGCCCATTTTTCTTTCAATCTAGGATTGGTACCAGCTGCTCAAGGAAGTCTTACAGTTGGTCATAGGATGGTTGCTAAAGCTCCAGTCATCACATGTGCGTTTTAAGTGTGAAAAAAGGAAAAGAACTCTCATAAAAAAATAAACCTCTTTGATAGACCCACTCAACAACTTCGTGGGCCAAGACTATATAGTTATGGCTATGCCTCTTTGAAGGAACACTAAAAACTACAGTTTTTTGGTTTAGTACTTGTCTTACAAACACAGATGGATTTCTTTTAGAGGAAAAGAAGAGAAAGAATATTGTGTAGGCAACTAGCCTCACTCCTCTCCTCAGACATACCCTTCTTTCTGTACGTGGAAGAGAGTCTCTATTGTCAAGAGAGAAGGCTCTGAAGCCTCATATAGTTGGCAAGATTAGAACCCTGGGTTTCTGGGGGGTGTAGGGTCCTCTCCATCAGTTCTGGATACAACTCCTTGCAACTGAGTGGTGAAACATCTAACCTACAGTACTGGGGAGATATAAAATAGCTACAGTAAAAAATTTGCTTTATAAAAGGAGGTATGGAAAATAGAGCAGTCACTGTTCTTAGCAGTGACAATGCTTTGTTCCAGTGGCAAGAACTCCTGTTCTTTGCCCTCCATGACCCTTGCCTCTCTCTAGGAGTTATTCATCATTCACTGTCTTCCAAGACTACTTCTGGGGTGGGCACGGGGAGGACACCTTCTCCGGGGCTATATACATCATCAAGTCTACTTCTTATGGATGAGAATGACTGCAAATCAGATTGGGATCTTTTGACAGTAGAGTTCCCTCCAAGCTTAGTAGGCTTTTCTGGCCAATTCCTGATGACTTGTTCCCTTTAGTTTCTAGTTTATGAGTTCTGCCCATGTCCCTACACTTAATGTCTGCTACATAATGTATGCTGCTGGTCATTGCTGAAACAGTGACCTCCAGTGGGTGATCACACCCTTGACAGCAGCCTTACAACCTGTCTGATGGGGTACCACCCACCCCTTTCTAATCAAGCAGACTGTCTGCCCCCTGCCAGGGTCCAAGTGTGGGCCTCTCAGGCAGCAGATTGCAGGCTGAATGTTGAGCATGCCTTCTTAACAGAGCGGTATTTCTTCCCATCTCACTTGCCAGCTGAGTTGAAGAACTCAGGACTTTGCTAGCACTGAAAAAGCACCACCAATATTTTAAATTTTTCCTACCAACTTCTTTAACACTACAGCTTTAGTCAACAAATCTGTGACTTTCCACTGCGTAGCAGCTGCCAGATGGACCAAATACTTCCTAGAAGAGCGAGGGGCACCTTTTCAGCCCACGGTATCCAAGTCCAGGGGTTTGCCTCCCTCCCTGCCTGCATGTCTAGTTCCACATTTAATGGCACCCCACTCCAGTACCCTTGCCTGGAAAATCCCATGGTTGGAGAAGCCTGGTAAGCTACAGTCCACGGGGTCGCAAAAGAGTCAGACATGACTGAGCGACTTCATTTCACTTCACTTCTACTTTAATTTTACTTATCTGTCCCTCTATCTTTTGGCCACAGCACCCAGCATGCAGGATCTTAGTTCCCTGACCAAGGATTGAACCCATGCCTCTTGCAGTGGGAACCCAGAGTCTTAACCACTGGACCACCAGGGAAGTCCCAGCTTCTGTTATTTTTCAGTTTCCCCATGTTTAGGTACCACACTGTACATTCGTTTGGAGTTTTATTAACTAATTTGTTGGATTTTGAAAAATCCAAATAATAGTGATTAAACAATATGTTGTTGTTGTTAAGTATTAAGTCATATCTAACTCTTTGTGAGCCCATGGACTATAGCTTGCCAGGCTTCTCTGTCTGTGGGATTTCCCAGGCAAAAATACTGGGGTGGGTTACCATTTCCTTCTCCAGCGGATCTTTCCAACCCAGGGATCAAATCTGCATCTCCTTCATTTGCAGGTGATTCCCTTAGCCACCAGGGAAGCCCTGATTAAGCAGCATAGGGGGTTATTTTTTCCTTCCACTTCTGCTCTTAAGGAATGCCACTGTGAACCCCACCCAGGATTTCCACTTTCATCTCATTGGCCAGAACACTGTTGTAGAGCTCTTTGTATCTTCTCCAAGAGAGGCTGGGTAGAGGGATACATCACCACACCCAGGAACATACAGGAAGAAAGAGAGAAGGGTCCTCAGGTAGACAGCCACAGCTTCTGACTTTACCTGCTGGTTGATCTTAGGAGGTCCAATGGTGGTGGGGCAGAGATCCCCAGGCAGGGTGCCTGGGTAAGTCCGGTGCAAGTGCAAAAGGGCGAGGTTATCAGGAGCAGGCAGGGAGGTGCTGATGTAGAGAGGAGCAAGGCCCTGCCCTTGGCGGGGTTCTAGTCCTGGCTCTATTACTTATTGTGAGAGCTCAAGCATTTAATTAGTCTCTCTGTTTCTGTTCTTTTTTCTGAGCCTTTAAAAACTGCAAACTAACAATACCTCCCTGCAGTAATGTTGGGGAAATTAAATAACAGAATCACTGGAAAGGGCTCATTTAGAACAGTGTCTGATACATGGTTATCCTCAGAAAATGTTAGTCAGTAGCCTGTGTTGGTAAAATGGATGCCCTTATTTTGTAAGGTGGTTGTGGGAGAATAAACAAGACAGAAAGAAAGCAAGCATCCCCCCATCTCCTTGTAGCCAACAGTCCTTTCTCTCCCAGCTCTGACCTCAGAGTCTTTGCACTTGGGGTTCCCTCAGCAAAAACAGCCTTCCCACAGATATTCTCACGCCTCCACTTCTCACTTCATTCGGGTCTCTTCCCCAGGGTCCTTTCCTAATCCCCTCCCATACCCGTTCCTCCAGGGCCACTGACACTGCTGTAATTCTCTTCACAGTGCTAATCACCATGTGACCTTACCTTATTCCATGGTTACCAATGCACCTTCCTCAGAACACAAGCTTCTTGAGGCTCGGTGGGAATGTTGTCTGTTTTGTTCTGGGCTCAGCACATGATGGGCACTCACTGAACCTCTGTTGAATAAGCCAGTAGTCAATATTTAATCCACATTGGTTTCCTTTTAAAATGTGACTATTTTCTAAAAGTCAAAAGAGGAACCCAGTCTGGAAGGAAGGAAGACTAGATTGAGGTGGAGGAATCTGAACTTAACAGAGGTCAGAACAGGAGAACGTTTAGAAGCCAGGGCAGCTGGAAGAGAGTGTTGGTACAGGACAGTCCAGTGTGAATCAAATTTGGAGACAAGATCTGGATAAGCCAGGAGACCTCTTCACATCCCCACCTAGGTTCAGGATTTAGCCTTGGGTTTCACATGACTCTGACCCTGTGACTCTGGGCAGATGATTGGTTTCACTCAGTTCAGGGTTGTTGTTGTTGGTTTTTTTTTTTTTTTTTTTTCATTGTTAGCCCCCTCCTCTCGCCCTGGAAAATTTTAATTTAATTTCAGTTCTAACACACACAATTAAATGCTATGAAGTAAGTGTCAGGTGGGATTGAGGATCGCAGCAGAAAGAGGCATTAACCATTATAATCTCTAAATTTTGTGGATGATGTCACCCTGCTGAGAATACACGGCTCAGCTCAAAGGAGATCCAAGAACAGTGGTCGATTCTAACACCATATCAATAAATTAACTCAGGGACAGAAGCATTTATTTGAAATGTTAAGGCTGTCAGCTTCAAGTTACTCAAAATTAATTTAAATTATCACAGCTATTTGCTTGAGATGGGAAACTAATTGGAGAATTAAGCATACTGTTACAGTGGGTCTGCAAGTCCACAAATTCTACTCCCTCTTAAAATGGGTCGATCTTCAAGATGAGCTTTTAGACCTTGACACCTATCAGTCATGGAGGGATGTCGGTATTTGTAATGATTGGCAGACTTCTGTGTCTTCTCTGTGTCAGCATTCTGTTCGCTGAGATATTTGGTACTGGATTGTTTCATGGGATATTGTGAACATACCACATTTCTCCCAGTAGCGTTGTAAGAGCGTGTGTCTTTGCATATTCCCTGAGTCATCTCAGAACGTTGCATTGGATGGGAATGCCTCTATGCCCTTTATTTGTAGAAAAACCCACAAAAAGAGTTGATCAAATGGGGAGCTAGAAAGATTACTGGTAAATTCCAAGTTTTAGGTACAGAATTGAAGAGTTATATAGTTCGTGAATAACTTCAGTAAGATTAACTAAGTCTCTTGACGGTGTCGACTTAGCAGCAGCAGCAGCTTGATGGTGTCTGTTCTTTTGAAATAATTTTTCCTTTTCTGAAAACTCCACTGTCCAGAGAGTGGACTCCCAGCAGCCATGTTGATACCTTGTGACCACACCTCCTTGGCCATAACTGATGGATGGACTCCTCCTGATGGACAAATGATCCAATCCAAGCCAATCAACTGTATTCACCGCCAATGTACTAATTAACAACTTTTGAGTTACAAAGAGCAAGAAAAAAAAGGTTTTTTTCTCTTAAGTTGTTAAAATGGTCAAATATAATATATTACAAAGATCAATGTTGTTGTTCAGTTGCTAAGTTGTGTCCAACTTTTGGCAACCCCATGGACTGCAGCACTTCCAGTTTCCTTATCCTTCACTGTCTCCCAGAGTTTGCTTAAACTCATGTCCATTGAATGGGTGATGCCATCCAACCATTTCATCCTCTGTCACCCCTTCTCCTCCTGCCTTCAATCTTTCCCAGCATCAGGGTCCTTTCTAGTGAGTCAGTTCTTCATATCAGGTGGCCAAAGTATTGGAGTTTCAGCTTCAACATCAGTCCTTCCAATGAACACCCAGGACTGATCTCCTTTAGGATGAACTGGTTTGATGTCCTTGCAGTCCAAGGGATTCTCAAGAGTCTTCTCCAGCAACATAGTTCGAAGGCATCAATTCTTCAGCACTCAGCCTTTTTTATGGTCCAACTCTCACATCCATACATGACTATTGGAAAAACCATAGCTTTGGCTATACAGACCTTTGTCAGCAAAGTGATGTCTCTGCTTTCTAATATGCTGTATAGATTTTGCTTTTCTTCCAAGGAGCAAGCATCTTTTAATTTCATGGCAAGTTTTCATTTATTTATACATCTCCCACTAGACTATGAATGCCTATAGGACAGGGAATTTACCTTTTGACAATATATTCCCAGTGCCAAGTTCAAGGTCTGTTTCTCAGTAATATGTTCATATGTTAGATTCATGTTGAAAAAAGTGGAAAAGAAGTGAAAGTGTTAATTGCTCAGTCACATCCAATGCTTTGTGACCACATAGACTGTAGCCTCCCAGGCTCCTCTGTCCATGGGATTTCCCAGGCAAGAATACTGGAGAGGGTAGCCATTCTCTTCTCAAGGCTATCTTCCTGAGAAGGTAGATTCTTTAATAATTGAGCCACAAAGGAAGCTGTAAATGCATGTTGCATAAATACAGTCTGACATTGAGAGGGAAAATTCTCTATTGCTCTTAATTTTGGGTCTCTTCAATCACTTGTTTTCCAAATGAACATCTAATCCGATATGTTTAACTCTTGTTTTCACATGTATGGAAGCATCTGAACTGTGACTAACACCTTGAATCTTTAAAATTTTAATTTTAAAGAATCTTTTAAAAAATATTTTAAATTATTGAGAGTCTACAAGGTGGCAGACACTATGCTGGGGTGGGGAGTGTATTGATGAACCAGACATCGTCACTGTACTTGAGAACCTCTCTGTGGAGTATGAGAAGCCTTAGAAACCGTTTAACTCAACTTTCTCATTTTACAGATGAGGAAACAGAGACCCCTAAGAGTTGTTCAGCCTGATGGAAAATGTTTTGATTTATTCATAAGACTTTAATATGTCTGTGTGGAGTTACTGTTCAGTGAGAGGTGTTACTTATTTGGGCCAAAGAAATTGGTTTTTGCCCGTGTATGGATTATTTTTTCTTTGATCTTGCCTTTCTTTTTAATAGGTGCATGATTCTGTAGATGATATTTACTAATTCTTTGATTTATAAAGAACCAGTTAATAGCTGGCACTCCAGTTCTCTGGAAACTCACAGCCTACTCTACTAGAAATTTCTTTATGGTTCCTGAGGAATAAGGTCATTTGTTCTTGACATGGCTTCTGACACCTCTCCCATTTGTTATTATTCCTTGTTAAATCACTTCCTGAGAAGGCTTGAGAATGTTTTCCATCTTAGATGGCACGGTTTATATTGACTTTCTCTAGCTGAAAGTGAAGTTCTAAGCAGAGACTGAAAGGGGTCATTTTTCTGTGTTTACAGAGGATGGAGGTGAAAATCTCTTTGGAGGAAAAGGAGAATTGGCCAGGGAGTTCAGTTAACCTTCCACTGGGAGGGATGGATTGTGCGCTAGGCACTCTGCATGTTTGGGCATGGGGAGCGGAGGGGAGGGGAGAGGAGATATTGCTACCCACCCTTGCACAGGAGCCTGCAGTAGCCACGTGCAGCCTGGGGAGTCTGTCACTGAGTGAGCCACATACCCAGGACAAACCAAGGAGTGGTCAGGGCTGCTCACCCAGAAACCTGGAGAAACATTTCTCTGCAGGAGACAGCTTTGGGGTTGGCCTCACATAGGTTGATTTCAACAGTTTGCCAAAGAAAAAGAAGACAAGAGACTAAAAGCTGGAGGCTGTAAAGAGACACGATTCTGTCCGAATGTACATGACGAAGCCAGGACCCCAGCTAAGCCTAGGACTCTCGGCGGTTTGGCGGAGAGCCGCATCTCCCTGAGGTGTTGACCGGCTCTTCCTCTTGGTCGTACTGTTGAGCAGAGCTCTGGAGCAGAGAGACCTCCTGTGCATGCACTTGGGCCCATCAAGGCAAATGAATATAGATCTGAACTTCCTAGGAATGAGGGCTCTTCAGTATGTCCAGCACCCCTCTGCAGTCTTCGGGGGAGTCTTGTCACACAGCCTCCAGGGTGGTCGTGAGTTTGATGGGACTTGTCCTAGCAAAAGTTATCTGATTTCCTTACTGATCAGGGACATGTCCTGGGGAAGGTCAGCGTTTCAGAGTGTTCTTGTCCGGGGGAAGGGTGTGTGTGTGCATCCATGCATCTGCCTATCTGTGTGTGTACCTGCATGTGTGCATCTTTGCGTACATCCATCTGTCTGTGTCTGTTTCTGTGTGTCCCTCTGTGTGCACTCGTGTGTCTCTATGTGTCTGTGTGTCTCTGAATGACAGTGTGTGTATACACCTATTTGTGCATCTGTGTGTACCTGTGTTTCTGTGTGTCCCTCTGTGAGCATTTGTGTGTCTCTATGTGTCTGTGCGTCTCTGAATGACAGTGTGTGTATACACCTATGTGTGCATCTGTGTGTACATCTCTCTGTGTGTACCTGTGTTTCTGTGTGTCCCTCTGTGTGCATGCGTGTGTCTCTATGTGTCTGTGCGTCTCTGAATGACAGTGTGTGTACACCTATGTGTGCATCTGTGTGTACATCTGTCTGTGTGTACCTGTGTTTTTGTGTGTGCCTCTGTGTGCGCTCGTGTGTCTCTATGTGTCTGTGCGTCTCTGAATGACAGTGTGTGTATGCCTATGTGTGCATCTGTGTGTACATCTGTGTGTACCTGTGTTTCTGTGTGTCCCTCTGTGAGCATTTGTGTGTCTCTATGTGTCTGTGCATCTCTGAATGACAGTGTGTGTACACCTATGTTTGCATCTGTGTGTACATCTGTCTATGTGTACCTGTGTTTCTGTGTGTGCCTCTGTGAATTTGTGTGTGTCTGTGCACCTCTGTATGAGTGTGTCTCTGTGTGTGCATCTCTACATGAGTGCGTTTGTGCATGTGCACAACCGTGCGTCTGTGTATCTGTGCACATCTGTGCATCTCTGTATGACAGTGTGTGCGTGTATTTCTGTATCAGTGTATGTATGCATGTTCACACAGGGTGGAGGGAACACAGCAATGGGATGGGGAGGGGGACTAGGTCCCTGACTCAAAAAGCAAGCACCCTTCTTCTGTAATACTCTCCTGCCATGTGTTCGATCTGAGAAGGCTCACTATTGTAACAGGAGTTTTTGTTTTTTTCCCCTCCCAGGTGTGAACGAATCCAGGGGAGGTCACCCTGTCACCGCTGGAGGAACACCTCATTTCCAGGCCCTCCGCATGAGCCCGACTGTGAAATGAACCAAGCAGGGACTGGTCGGACACTTCCTTCCTGTCCTCATTGACGCTCCAGGCCCAGCGATTGTTCCCCTGTTGCTCTGATTGTGAACCGTCCTCCTCTTGCCAAAGCAAACAGCCTGGACTGGAGGAGGAGTTCCTCAGGCTCGTCTGCCAGCCTGAACATGAACGCAGGCCGAGCAGACGACAGCCTGCGTTCCCAAGGGACGTGGGGCCCCGTGGGGCCCGGCCCTCAGGAGCAGGTCCTCTCGTGACGCTGGTGCCTGGGAGTGAGCACCATGCCCATCACCCAGGACAATGCCGGGCTGCACTTGCCCCTCCTCTACCAGTGGCTGCGGAACAGCCTGCGGGAGGGCGGGGATGGCCCGGAGCAGCGCCTCTGCCAGGCGGCCATCCAGAAACTGCAAGAGTACATCAGGCTGAACTTCGCTGTGGATGAGAGCTCCATCCAGCCCGACCGCAGCCCCCCTGGGATGGAGATCTGCACAGTGTACCTCACCAAGGAGCTGGAGGATGCGGAGACTGTGGGCCTCAGTTTTGGGAACATCCCTGTGTTTGGGGACTATGGGGAAAAGCGCAGAGGGGGCAAGAAGAGGAAAACCCACCAGGGCCCTGTGCTGGATGTGGGCTGCATCTGGGTGACGGAGCTGAGGAAGAACAGCCCGGCCGGGAAGAGTGGGAAGGTGCGCCTGCGGGATGAGATCCTCTCCCTGAACGGGCAGCTGATGGTGGGAGTTGATGTCAGTGGGGCCAGGTGAGTGGGGGCGCACCAGCCGGCCGTGGGGGGCAGATGTGGGACCCTTGTGGCTCACTTATGCCTGATGCTGAGGGCTGTGAGTCCTCTTGTGGTGAGAAGCCAACAGTGTTTATCCTATGAAGGGAAGCTGCACACTCTTGAGATTTTGCAGTATTTATGTTTGTTTTGCTTCATTCTCTCTTAGAAGACTCAGGCTCAGAGTTTTTCCTTTTATCTCAAAACTTGGGGTAAGAAAGAAAAGAAATAGTACATGATAAAAAGATGAGAAATATTACATTGAGTTAGACCCTCTTTTCTACTCAACCCAGCATCTTACTTTCAACCGGAAGGTCATAGATTGGGTCCTGGGTATGTTTCCATCTGCCTGTCCCTATGACCTTTGCCACCAACTCACAATTCAGAAGGCTCTTGAGATGCTTAGAAATGTCTTTAGACCACCACCCTGCCATTTCCTCGTCCTGGGAAGATCTCCTTAGATCTCATCTCAATGAACTTATTTCTGTTTTCTACCCTTGTGGCCACTTACCATGGCAATAAGTTATGGTTGGACTGTTTTGTTGTTTCTTGAGTGAATTATGGTCCCCAAGACCACCTTCAGCTTCTATGATTCACTAGGAGAACTCACAGAACTCAGAAAAGCTATTATACTTATGGTTATGGTTTTATTACAATGAAAGCAATCAGATTAAAATCAACAAAGGCGCATAGAATCCAGGAGAGACCAGGGGCAAGCTTCCAGTTGTCCTCTCCTGGTAGAGTTATACAGAAGTACTCAATTCTCCCAGCAACAATGTGTAACAACATATATGGGGGTTAGTTAGTCCCCTAGACACCCCAAGCCTGTGTAGCTGACCTTTGTTACTAAGTATCCAGTCCTTCCAGAAGTCAAACTAATACCACATGGTCTGAGGCCCCCACCAGAAATCACATTATTAGCATAAACTGTCTGGCGTGGCCGGAGGCCTCAGGTATACAATGACACTCTTTGTTGCTGTTCACTCAGTCATGTCCGACTCTTTGCGACCCCATGGTCTGTAGCCTATCAGGCTCCTCCGTCCATGGGATTTTCCAGGCAAGAGTGCTGGAGTGGATTGCCATTTCCGTCGCCAGGGGATCTTCCCGATCCAGGAATCGAACCCGGGTCTCCTGCATTGCAGGCAGATGCTTTAACGATAGCTTTAGTAATTTCGGCCAGCTCTGAGCTATAGAGGTGGTCTCCAGTTGTCCAGTACCTGACCCTGGCTAAATTAGACAGGGGAATAGAGACTTGATATGTGGTAGTGGTGGTGGTGGTTTAGTTGCTAAGTTGCGTCTGACTCTTGGCGACCACATGGACTGTAGCCTCTTCTGTCCATGGGATTCTCTAGGAAAGAATACTGGAGTGGGTTGCCATTTCTTCTCCAGGCGTGATGTGTGAGAGTTGGTTAAAAGAGACAGTTGGGATCTGGGCCCTGGACTGGTTGGTTAGTATTATTGATATCAAAGGCGCACTCCTCAAGAGAGTTGTTTGCTAGATCTAGGAGTTAGCTGCCCCTGATGGATAGGAGGGGCAGTCTCTCCAGGATCAAGTCTCCAAATGCCAGAACATCAAGAATAAAGGGACTAAGGGAACAGCCAGTGTACTACTGGGCTCTGAATATTTTCCATGGCTAAGGGAGTAAATCCTCCAAACAAAACTGTTTCACTAGGCAACAGTCACGGCTCTGAAATTCCTTTCTCTAAGGGGCCATTGTGTATAGGCCAGGTGATGAACAGCTAGGTGAAAGAAAGTCTACCCAGGAGATCCTCAGGTATAGGCATGAAAGAAGGAGAAGGCCAAAACCCTCTGCTTAGTCTTCAAGACATTATAAAAGGGAATCAGGCAATGAGACAAGGGCTCCTATAGTCCTGGTCTCCCAGTGCCCAAAACAACCAGGACATTCACAAGACAGGAGAGAAAAAGACTGAGTTGATTTTTCAGGATTGCCTCCTTAGTTCTCTGGCAACAGTTCAGTTCAGTTCAGTCGCTCAGTCTTGTCCGACTCTTTGCACCCCCCATGAATCACAACACACCAGGCCTCCCTGTCCATCACCAACTCCCAGAGTTCACTGAAACTCACGTCGATCAAGTCGGTGATGCCATCCAGCCATCTCATCCTTCATCGTCCCCTTCTCCTCCTGCCCCCAATCCCTCCCAGAATCAGAGTCTTTTCCAATGAGTCAACTCTGCANAGAGCTTCTCCATCTTTGGCTGCAAAGAATATAATCAATCTGATTTCAGTGTTGACCATCTGGTGAGTCCATGTGTAGAGTCTTCTCTTGTGTCATTGGAAGAGGGTGTTTGCTATGATCAGTGCATTTTCTTGGCAAAACTCTATTAGTCTTTGCCCTACTTCATTCCGCATTCCAAGGCCAAATCTGCCTGTTACTCCAGTTGTTTCTTGACTTCCTACTTTTGCATTCCAGTCGTGTATAATGAAAAGGACATCTTTTAACAAAAACCATTTATTGAGCAGTTATGGCTCTAGGGACTCTCTACCACCACTGTCATTTAATACCTACTACAACTCTATATAAGGGCTTTCCCGGTGGCTCAGATGGTAAAGAATCTGCCTACAATGTGGAAGACCAGGGTTCAATCCCTGGGTTGGGAAGATCACTTGGAGAAGGGAATGGCTGCCCACTCTAATATTTTCTCCTGGAGAATCCCATGGATGGAGGAGCCTGGTGGGCTACAGTTCATAGGCCTGCAGAGAGTCTGAAGTGGCTGAGCGTGAACAGGAGTCCAGCTCTGTAAAGGACAGCTTTAGATGAGAACCTTTACCAAGAGAGGGCATGCGGCTTACACAAGGTCACCTGAGAAAAAGGCAGAACCAACTGTGAACTTGAGCCTAGCTGCCACAGCCTGAACGTGAGCCTAGCTGCCGCCAGTCTGTGCTCTTGAGCCCTGTCTTATACCACCTCAAATCTCGGGTCCTTGTCATGCTGTCTGGTGCTCGATTTCATGGGTGGTTTACAGCTTCACAAAGTACCTCCTCGACATAATCATAGACAAAAGGGCAGTAAGTGACAAGAACAAACTCTAAGGCTTCCACTTACCCAAAAAGACAAGGAAAACAGAAGCCACTCCCTGTTCTCCCCTACCATCTCTTATGTAAGGAACTCAATTTTCATATAAACTTCCTTGGCAAACTAACATCTAGCCTGAACTTGAGGACTAGAAGCAGTTTGAGATTAAGTGTCAAGGAGCTGAAAGTGTTTTGAATGTTCTCAAGATATCCTTTTTCACTCTAACTTAACTGTTTGCTTCAAAACCAGATTTCCCCACATACCTACGTAGGTTTTGTCCTAAAAAAGTGGTGAGTGGGAATTTGGTTCTGCAGAAACCCCAGTGTACCTCTCTCCCCCTCTGCAGACAGGCTCCTCAGTGACTGTATATTCACCATTACTTGTAAGCAACAGACTTCAGGTGTAAGCACGCTAACTTCCCTGTCCCCCCACCAACATGACACGTTGGAATATCACTTGGAATTATAATAAGAGGCACGCTTTTGGGGAAAGCCATTTTGCCCTTTCTCTTGAGTTTGATGTTGAATTCAAAACTCCCTTAGATGATGTTATGGGTTGAATTATGTGTCATGCCCCTCCAGATTCACCTGTTGAAGTCCTATCCTCTTCCACACCCAGAACCTGAGAATGAGGCTTTATTTGGAAGTAAGGTTGCTGCAAATGTATTTAGTGAAGACGAGGCCGTATGGGAATAGGGTCAGCCCCTGGTCCAGTATGACTAGCCTCCTTATATAAAAGGCAGATCTGGGGACACAGACATGCACACAAGGAGAATGCCATGTGAAGGCTGGGGTCAGGCTGCCACAAGACAAGGATCTACCAGAAGTTAAGAAGTTCTATAGGGTCTATGGGGTCACAAAGAGCTGGACAGTACTGTTACTGAACAACAACAACAAGAGAGGGACCTGGAACAGATATTTCTCCCGTACTCAGAGGGAGTGTAGCTCTGCAGCACCTTGATCTTGGACTTTTAGTGCCAGAATTAAAAGACAAATTTCTGTTGCTTCGGGTACTTGGTTTGTGGTACTTTATTGTGACAGCTCTAGCAAACTCACACACGTGATATTTCGACCCTGTCACCTACGGCTGGTCAGTTATTCAAACAATTTCCTCCCTGACAAGGTCACTCTGGAAACTTTAGAGCACTGTGGTTGTTTCTGGAAGAGGACACTCTGAAAACTGTGTGTGGGTTAAGTGTGGGAGGAGCAGGTGCAAAATGTAGAACATGAGCTCATGGTTGGCTTATTCTAAAAATTAGCTTAGGGTCAGTTTGGAAAGATCAGCCCTGTAGGAAGAGCAGAGAATTCACAGCCATGGGTCTGACACCCGTCTGCACCCCAGAACCATTTTCAGAGCTTATCCTGAGAACGTCCTAAACTTATCCCCAAACCGCAGACCCCATTCTGCTCTCTCCCTGACTGACACTCCCAGGGTCTGCAGTTTGCTTCCAGGCTGCCCGAGTAGCTCTGAGAACCCCTCATTCTCTTGAGTCATGACAGCATCATGGTGGAGTGAACTTCTTGAGAACTTTCTGAGGTGGGCGGGGGGGGGGGGGGGGAANCCATTCTGCTCTCTCCCTGACTGACACTCCCAGGGTCTGCAGTTTGCTTCCAGGCTGCCCGAGTAGCTCTGAGAACCCCTCATTCTCTTGAGTCATGACAGCATCATGGTGGAGTGAACTTCTTGAGAACTTTCTGAGGTGGGCGGGGGGGGGGGCGGGAAACAGTAATGGAACCAGTAATGGGTCCTGTCACATGCTGCATCTTGCAGGCATGGCTGGTAAACACATGGAGGAAAGCTTTTGTTTGCAACTCTATCATACCTACTCTGGGGAAGATGAGGTTTTCTGGAATGTTCTATTTATATCTTTTTGGTGAAGGGAGAACTGGGAAGTTTTTTTACATTATTTCCTACAAGGAATACTTTGTAACCCCAGTCCCTCCCCCCCACCATCCCTCCCTCCCCTAGCTTTCTATAAGTAAACCAGATCTGTTCCCCGAGGACAGATTGTTCCAAATTGGTAACAAGATGTGGAATTAATTAAAATACAACCCACACACCAAAACAAAAACAAGTAGCCTTTTCTGAAAAGTAAAAGGGCCCATGTTCCACTGAAAATGTACTTTTTCAGGATATCAGACTCAACTGGACTGTTTGGTACATGAGTGAATATGAGCAGGGCAGCACATTGCAGAGAACACATGGGCCTGGGCGAGGCGAATCTGGCTTCTAGACCCGCGTGCTGGCCGTGTGGGCGAATGACCTCAGCCACACGAGGCTGATGCTGTCCCCAGCGGGGTTATTTAGTGGGTGAGATAAGAAGATTTACTTGATGTCCTGAATAGGCCTCTGGCGCGTGTCGATGTTCAGTCAAAGGCAGCTTTTCACATTCTTCCTGGTTGGCCTCAGGCGACCTGAGGGCACAGCCTGAACCAAGAAAAGGCCTTTGAGTTTGAAGGGCAGCATCTGGGTGCGTGCTTAGTTGCTGTGTCTGACTCTGTGCAATGCCCCCATGGACTGTAGCCCCCCAGGCTCCTCTGTCCATAGGGATTCTCCAGGCAAGAATACTGAAGTGGGTTGCCATGCCCTCCTCCCGGGCATCTTCCCAACCCAGGNTTGAAGGGCAGCATCTGGGTGCGTGCTTAGTTGCTGTGTCTGACTCTGTGCAATGCCCCCATGGACTGTAGCCCCCCAGGCTCCTCTGTCCATAGGGATTCTCCAGGCAAGAATACTGAAGTGGGTTGCCATGCCCTCCTCCCGGGCATCTTCCCAACCCAGGGATCGAACCCAGGTCTCCGGCATTGCAGATGGATTCTTTACCCTCTGAGTCACCAAGGAAGCCCTTAAAGGGCAGAGAAGAGCCTAAAACTCTAGGAGTTTGCTCAGCAGGAAAAGAAAGTAATCTTCAACCCAGAAATCAGGATAATATTTAAACACTGAGTGACTTGTAATGGTGTGGGTATCAGCCTGTAGGAAATGATACTGGTGCCTGCAGGAAAGGGTCCTGGAGCCCCTCAGGGCCAAACCGCACCTTTGAGTTACTGGGGTGTGAGATACATACACGGTCCATGGAGAGGGACCAGGGTACTGGGCTGGCAGGAGGACCCGGGGAGCTTAGGGCCATTGGCCAACTGAGACAGGAGAATTACTCCTGGGCTGACTAGCTGGATGGCAGCCCTGGCCAGAGGTAACCTTCAGCTCAGTACCACTGCCTTTAAATTGTGTGTAAAATTAAATTTAGG
The DNA here is from genome assembly GCA_006410615.1 of Neotragus moschatus. NCBI lineage: Eukaryota > Metazoa > Chordata > Mammalia > Artiodactyla > Bovidae > Neotragus > Neotragus moschatus. The sequence goes on along the minus strand of SJYA01002574.1, from coordinate 899,207 downwards.
CTTGTTACAAGCTCAGACTCTGGTTACCCATGGCAACCCTGAGTTCTCTCTAGGTTATAGCAGATTTTAAACAGAGTGTCAGGAGGCTGCTAGAAGGTGTTACTTGGAGAAATGACTGCAGGTAGTGATGTAGGAGACTGCAGGAAGGAAGAATTGCCAATTATAGCTTTATAATGTAGTCTCTGGGGCCATTACACACAAGGGTCCTCCTGCCTACCTGAATATGCCCATAGGCACCCAGTGCTCTATTGGAGACTGTATATATAGTAAGAGGTAGTCATCCTGATGACCTAGAACATTCAGGAAAGGTTAAACTATATTCAGTTTGCCATTTAAGGAGCCAGAGAAGCGTGTAATACACTTCTGAGAGATTTCCATTACGGAAGGTTAAAAGGAAAACAAGTTTCAGCATTTAAAATTCAATTATCTGGAAACTTCATCAAGTGGAACAGCCCATTCCCCAAGGATGCGGCGCCAATGGAGCGCTGCAAGGGCCTTACGTTCGTGCCCACTTCATTCTTCTCTGCTTGCTTGCCCCACGTGCTGTTTCATTCCATGTCATGCTTTCTGGAAGGCAGCCCAGATTTCATCCAAGTCCTATTTTCTCATTGTACCGAGCAGGAAACTAAGGTTCTGGGAGGAGGTTTCCTGGGGTCAAGAGCAGGGACCAGAATTCAGGGCTTCTAACTCAAATTCTAGAACTTTTTCTTCAACTCTATAGTAACCAATGAAATTAGATTTCTTTTTTTTTTTTTTTTTTTACTTTACTGTTGATTGTAAGATGCAAATTGAAAATCACATTTTCCTGCATATTTCTACATCCATTCTCTAACCAGATGGTAGTTACATCCAGAACCTTCCTTCTCAACAAGAGTTTAACTCTTAGCAGCTTCATCAGTGTGTAAGTGATGGCCATTGGACTGGGCTTTCCCTCAGGTCTTCCACTAGCTTTCTGGGCAAGGCTGTGGACCATCCTCTGCCATTGCCTGCCACCTTGTGGTTGAAATCAAGCATGCCACTAAGGAGCTTTGCTGCTGCTACTGCTAAGTCGCTTCAGTCATGTCCGCCTCTGCGCGACCCCATAGACCCTGGGATTCTCCAGGCAAGAACACTGGAGTGGGTTGCCATTTCCTCTCCAATGCATGAAAGTGAAAAGTGAAAGCAAATTCGCTCAGTTTAGTCAAGCGGATTATTAGGCTGTGCGGGTTTCTCAGCTGCTCCGTTAGGATGTTTCCAGCCTTCAGAGCTCTCTTCTAGAATGGGAACATCTGAGCCATCCCTAAGCAGAAGGTGACTCAAGCACAATTCCTCCTCCTCTGGGTTGCCTGGTCTCCTCATGCTGCCCCCAAGAGGTGCCCCATCCTGGCTCACCCCAGGGCAACCCCTCCCCACTACACTCAGAGCCCCTGTCCCTACAAGTAGTCAAGTAGCTGATCTGATAAACCCACTCGTGCTTAGCTCTTGGTGACAGATGGTGGGGGGAAGTTGTCCATCCCCAGCCCAACTCAAGTCTCCTGGAATCAGAAAGCCTCAGGGGAGGGTGAGTAGCAGGCAAAGCCAATGGGGTGGATTCCTTTAGAAACCTAGCATCTTTGTGTGCCCTCAATCACAGCCTGTAGGTAACTCCAGGGCCACTTGCAGAACATATTTTCAAGGTTTGTTTGTTCTTTTTTTTTTTTAATTGGAGGATAATTCCTTTACAATGTTGTAGTGGTCTCTGCCACACTACAATGTGAATAAATATATATATATTATATACATAGAAATATATTATTTATATTTTATATATTTATGTATAATTTTATATTTTATATGTATATTATATATTTATGTGGCCATATATATATTAAAATAATATGTATTTATATAATTATACTGATTGATATCTATCAGTCATAATTTATATATATATATATCCCCTCTCTGGGTCTGTTCTTGTGAGGGGAGAGATTACATTAAAAGAGCCACTTTCTATGATTGTGGCAAGGTTGCAGAGCTCCATTCAGATATGGTCTTTAACTTCAGCCTAGTAACCTGCTTCTCCTGGTAGCCCCATCAGAGCTGCTACTGGGGGACTGACTTCAACCATGGGAGATGAAAAACCCAAGTATTCTACTTGAGACGCTCGCTTTGAAACTCTTAGCTGTACTTTTGAGAATCGTTGTAACTGTAAACCAGAAAGAGAAAGAAATGCTGGGAGCACCTCAGTGTGATCATAGTGCTACCAGCCTGACTTCATATCCTTCTCTCTCTGGACACTCTTGGGCCATTTTTAAGAATTTTGACTCCTACTTCGTTTTAGGTCCAGATATTAAATGAGTGATAAATATTTTTATTCTCTCATTTTGAGCACCAGATGCCCTGAAGAGGTTTTCTTTTTCTAGTGGTGACTGTCCAAGCTTCAGCACCTGTTTCGGCCCTTGTCTGTCTTTGGTCTTCTGGAATGGAGACAGATGACCGCATGGCCTGGCTTAGATGTCCCTAATTAACCTGTTTGCCAAGCTCAGAGGTTCAAAGACTTGAATCCCTGTGTTTTGGGGTCCACCTAGTGGTTGCTGCCTGCTTGTAGGGGACAATAAAATCTGATATTATCAGGACACATATGCGTGTGTATGTTTTTTGCAATTTATGATAAAACATGGGGCTCCCCTGGTAGCTTGGCTGGTAAAGAATCCGCCTGCAATGCAGGAGACCCTGGCTCAATTCCTGGGTTGGAAAGATGCCCTGGAGAAGGGATAGAACTCCAGTATTCTTGGGCTTCCCTGCTGGCTCAGACAGTAAAGAATCGGCCTGCAATGCAGGAGACCTGGGTTCAATCCCTGTATCAGGAAGATCCCCTGGAGGAGGGCATGGCAACTCACTCCAGTATTCTTGCCTGGAGAAGCCCCGAGGACAGAGGTGCCTGGTTAGCTACTGTCCATGAGATCACAAAGAGTCAGACACGACCAAGTGACTAAGCCCACAGCACAAAACATGGGTTTTCAAAAGCTACATAGATGTCTTCATGATATTCTTCTTTGTCTTTCTCCAAAGACTTTGAGAGTGTGAGTTGTTATACTGTTTAAAATAAATGATGTGGAGATGTCACTGTTAGTGGCATTTTGGATGACGGGGCTTTCCAGTGTTGAAATAGACAGAGCAACACCCAAAGGTATGAATATCTGGGTCTTTTGTACCTCTGGGTCACAGACCTGGAAGCAGGGGTGTCAGCGATAGTCTAATTAGCTGGCTGATCCCACCAGAAAAAGAATGATTCTATCACTTATAACATCTCTTGGGCTTAAATTTAGCCTTTCCAAGTCTGGGGGATAGCAGAGGGAGATGGTAGGCTAGGCTCGTTCCCAAGCTGAAGTATGTGTTTGCTGTGCCCTTAAGCTGGACTTGAAGGCTAGTCCATTTAAACAGGGCTGGGATTTATTATTAAACTTTTAACCTTTGGGGACACAGATATACTTTCACAAATGTCCCTGAAGGAGGTCTGAACTCTTTTCAGGGGAAGAGGAAGTAGGTGTCTTTTAAAAACTCAAGCTCCATTAAGTACAGATCTCTGTCAAACTGCATGGCAAGTCTGGAGGGTTTTCCCTGACTCAAGGGTTTTATTTAGTCTGCATGAGGCCCTTGTCTGACCCAGCAGAATAGGCAGAGAGGCCATTAGTGGTAGTCACCAGAAACGGTTCTTGCTCTAGAAAGTTCGTCATCCAGGCGGGATGAGAAGATCCATGGGGGAAGGGAAAAGTTATTAACCTCTCAGGACATATTTTTATCTTTAAAAAAAATAAGAAATTGAGCTTGGCTCATATTTTAGATATGAGTTGACATTGGCATCCTTAATCTGTATGTCAGACCCTAGGAGGGTCCCATGTCCTGTGTGTTATGTGACGTATCCTGACGGAAGAGATCATGACCCACAAAGGCCTGCTCATTGATTAATTCACTTCGAACTCATTTCAAGGGTCTGTAGCTTATGTAGGCTCACTCAGAGAAGTAGGCTTATGAATTAAAGTACGTATTTTGTTGGATTTAAATTAACTTTACCAAATGAATAAATAAACTAAAATTCTTGAGGGGCTAAAAAAGATTAAAAATAATCAATGCAGGTGCAAGCAAACCATAAGAAAATGGCTGGGTTGACCCTTGCTTTACTGCTGATATGTGCTCAACCACATTATAAGTTAAACCAATGACAGTCTATTCAGATTGACAAGAAATCAGACCAGAAAATTAAAGGTCAAAGCTTTCGAAAGATTGTGTGAAATACAAATTTCCAGTCTCTGTTATTAAAGAAAAACCTCACCATAAGCATAGATTGTGCCTTGAGATAATCCCTAATGATGGTATGAGGCCATGATAATTAGCAAGATATTTAAAATCTAAATATCAACCACATGCATACAAATAATGTTAAATGTTTTAGCAATGTTAAAAACTATGCAGTGCTAAATCTAGTCCAGAATTTTACTAAACTGAATATTTTAAGAGCCTCTTTGAAATTTCTTTTTACTTAATTGCTTACGGCAAAAAGTCACATGCCATGAGGAAAACACTCATTCTTACCGACGCAATTTTAAAAAGAGCTAAAATAATATATGGAAAACAATATAGCTATACCATAAAATGCCGAATTTTGTCAGCAAATTCTGCTGGAAGGTGCACAGAAAACTTGCTGAAGTTTTAAAGAAACAGTTTGCCTTGTGGCAGTTTGCTGTGTGGCTGGAAATAAAGCATCGTTGATTCTCACATGTTCCAAATCAGGATATTTGCTTGGTTCTGCTTCCGTAATGTGATAGGACACCTACTTATTTGTGAGTCACTAAAGAAAAGAGGTACCAGAAAAGATATATTTTCAAAAGGCAATGACTTCTTTAGTTAAAATAATGCTTTATGGAGAAATTATATAAGGTAACAGCTGCTTTGATTCAAATTTTAAATTCAGGGTAAGGTTATAAAAATAGGCCAGAACATGAAAGTGATTCACTGCATTGGTCCTAGGAAAGTTGAGACAGCAAAGAAGCTAAAGTCAGAAGTGCCAAAAATGCTAAAGAATGTCATCAGTTTGGTGAATTTTGTAAAAAGAAGACTTTTAGAAGTAGTGGAATTTTTATTCTTCTCTGTACTAAGATGGGGAATGACCGTGGAAATGTTTTACTCTGTAGAGGTCTGATGTTTATCTTGAGGCAAAGCGTTTAGGGTAATCCAGCTTTTAAGATGGCTGGCTGTGCAGTATTTTCCTTCTACGAAAAAGACAGTTGTTTCAAATTTGCCCACTTTATCTATGAACAAGTAGTTTTCAGTGGCCTGCTTCCTGGAGGCTATTTCTGCAAGCGCATACACACACATAATCTGTCTTTCCAAGGTAAAGATGATCTTGAAAAAATGAATAAGGAAGCATTTGGAAGCAACCCGAATGTCCCTCGACAGATGAATGGATAGAGAAGGTGTGGTACATATATACAATGGAATATCACTCAGCCACAAAAAGGAATGAAATTGGATCATTTGTAGTGATATGGATGGACCTAGAGTCTGTCATAGTGAGTGAAGTAAGAGAAAAGCAAATATGATATATTAACACACATGTATGGTACCTAGAAAGATGGTACAAATGAACCTGTTTGCAGGGCAGGAGCAGAGACACAGACATAGAGAACTGGCATGGGGACATGGGGGGAAGGGGAGCATGAGATGAATTGGGAGAGTAGGATTGACAGGTATACGCTGCTGCTGCTGCTAAGTTGCTGCAATCATGTCCAACACTGTGTGACCCCAAAACAGCAGCCCACCAGTCTCCCCCATCCCTGGGATTCTCCAGGCAAGAACACTGGAGGGGGTCATATATACACCACCATGTATGAAACAGCTAGCTAGTGAGAAGCTGCTGTATAGCAGAGGGAGCTCAGCTCAGTTCTGTCTTGACCTGGGCACGGGGGCGGGATGGGGGGTGGGGTCGGAAGGAGGTTCAGGAGGGAGGGTATATATGTATACTTACAACTGATTCACTTCCTTATACAGCAGAAACTAATACAACATTGTAAAGCAATTATACTCCAATTAAAAATAAAACAAAGCACTAACTACTACTTGAAAGAAATTCATGCTACAGAAAGAGCATTTTCAAGATGGATTTTTGGAAATGTTTCTATGCTTATTACTTTTTTTTGCCAAAATGTTATATATGCCAACAAAAAGTTTCATAGGCACATATTTGCAATCTTGAGAGCAAAATTTTCTATTTTTTAAATCTTCCATGGAGTTTTACAAAACTTATGTTAAAAATTATTTAAAAAAAAAAAAAACAGTACCTCCCAATAACTTGGCAAAGAAAACTCCAAGTTGAAAATTAACACAAAATTTTAACTAAAACTTTTGCAAAAGTGGATAGGGCTGCAAAATGAAAACTACTTTTTATTATGTGCTACCGCTAATGTACTGTTTCCATTTGAGTCTCCCTGTCCTTGAGAGGTAGCTTCAGCTATGGCAGACTTTAAAACCAACATCCATTTATTTTGAACTTAAAGTTGTACTTGTGAATTATCACATTCCAAAATGTTAAGCCAAGTTTTTGAAGCCCTTGGAATATATTTAACTATATAGCTTTAACTAAAAGTAATATTCACTGTGTATAATTTATTTTAGTAAAGGTGGAAAAGATTTTAAAGTATTAAGCACTTCATATTAAGTGTATATTTTAAAATTTTAGCTTTTACATATATGTTTTAGAATGTGTATATGTACTAGTATGTGTACATCTTTAATAAACAAACACATGTATACGTATATATTGGGTTGGCCGAAAAGTGTGTTTGGGTTTTCCATACTTTTTGGCCAACCCTATGTATGTATGGGCTTCTCAAGTGGCTCAGAGATGAAGAATCTGCCTGCTAACTCGGGAAACATGGGTTCAATCCCTGGGGTTGGGAAGATCCCCTGGAAAAGAAATGGCAACCCACTCCAGTATGGACAGAGGATACTAACGGGCTATAGTCCATACAGTTCATGGGGTTGCAAAGAGTCACACATGACTTAGTGATTGAGCAAGGACACACGCATGCACACACACCGGGTGCATGCTTGTATCTTTTTTTAATTTTTCTGAGCATAAGGAGTCAACAATTCTAGAGTAGTCATCTCACAATATAAAGGTTAGTCCTAGCCGCTACAGAAACGTCTCATTTGAGATTTGTGGGATCTAAATGTTTCCCATCAGTCCAGTGCCCAGCAGTACTCCTTGACTGGCTCTCCAGAGAGCTGGCTTCCTTGGGCTCTGCAGGCATGAACCTAAGCCTTTCTGGTCCCTCCACACTTGCTGTCCTGGTGGCCCCTGAGTTCTGACCATGGGGTGTCCTGCTCAGCCACCCCGCCAAGCACAGATACCCTGGCCCTGCTGCTCTCCCTCCTCTTGCTAACTGCTTGCTCCCTGGACCATTTTGCAAGCTCTCTTTGTCTGATTATTTTTCCTTTTATTCATTCCAGAGCAGCTTATTTATAAAGCTATTAGGTAATGTTTCAGGCTCCCAGTCCCTCTCCCCACACTAGTCATTGTTTATTTCAGTGGCAACACTAAAATAACATTGAAGTGGCATTTCAAAGACGAGAATGACTTGCAATTCTACTACTATAATTCTCAACTGATTTAATTTTCTATGTTAATATTTAATCTGTGATCATTTGTCTATTTCTATCTCATCTATGTTCATCAGCAATATATATTTTTCAGACTGCCTTATTTTACCATTGGTGAGTCATGCTTGTACATGGCAAAACATTCAAGTAGAACAGGACAATGACTGAGATTTCTCCCCCGTTCAGACCCGTCTCTCTAGTTTCTAGCTATACCCCAGGGCCCCACTCTGTTACCAGTTTAGGAGTATCTTTCCAAGACTTCTCTAAACATATCCAAGTTCTCTGTGTTATTTCTGTTTTGCACTAACAGGGGCACATTATCCCTGATATTCTGCATCTTGATTTTTTTTTTTTAATTTGACAACCTATCTTAGAGATAGGAAGAACATAGTTTCTTTCTCCTTTTTAACAGCTGTATAATATTCTACCAAAGGGTTCTAATATGATTTGTTTAATTGGTCACCAATTAATGGGCATTTTCATTGTACAGTCTTTGGTGTGTCAACAATTCTGCAGTAAATCTTTTGTTCACAAGTCTCTGTGTACTGTACATGTACAGTTAAGTGAAGGATGAATTCCTGGATGTGGAATCCTCAAAGAAATCCCATTAAAATTTTTTAATCATTACAAATTGTTTTGCCCAAGATGTTACACTAAATTGTATCCCCACTGACAGTATGTACAAGTGTAGTTTTTTATGGTTTCACCAATGCCATAGGAATACTTTTAAAATATTGAATTATACTATGTACAGAAGTCTGTATTATCTTTCTTCACATAATATTTTCAGACTCAACCCTAAATTAATAGTCTTGATAAGCATAGTCATTAGCAGTAATTTAGGTAAGCATGCTCTTTCTGTCATTCCCATTTTTTCAATATTTATGTGTAACATTATATTTAAAATGCTTGTGACCAGGACTTTTCCTTTTGAATCCTCCTCCCAGGACAGATTCCCTGAAGTGAAGGGAGTATGTCAAAGGACATTCTGGCAAATTGCTTTTCACAAATAGCTTTTCCAAATTATACTCTCACCAAAAATGTATGAGTGCAGTGTACCAGGATCATTCAGGATTGGGTATTATGATTTAAATTATATTTAATAGAAATTAATGAAGCTAATTAAATCATTTTATTGTTTTATTATTTATTGTATTATTTTATTTTAATTTGCATTTATTTATTTGACCAGAGAATTTGGCTGTTTCCTCTTAGTTTTTGTGTTTTCCTATTTTATTTTACCTGTTTTGTAAATCATTTAGTCATGTCTTTTGTCTACTATCTGTTGGAGTCCTAATCTTCAGCACTGGAACATATATTTGGATATAAAGATCTTAATCTTCTTAGTCCCTTTGCAGTTAAAATTCCTCTTAATCTTTTAATAAATGTTTTAGTTGTTATTACTATATAGAAATTTTAACTGTTTCTATAGATGAGTTTGAGCTTTTTTCTCCTATAACTGTCTTTTCACTTCTTTCTTAGGATGTTGCTGCCTTCTCAAAGACCTGAAAGTCTCTCCTATCAATTTTCACAACTGTATTTTAAATTTATCTTGATAATTTAAAATTTAATTTAGCTGACATTTGTTTTGATATATAGTGGAAATTTTATGTCTCTCTTCTAAATTGCTGTCTAATTATCCAAACATCATTAAGTAGAAATTAATTTTCTTAAGTTGTAAGGCTTGATTTATTGTGATAGACACACATACATACATTTGTATTTCTGGATATTCTAGTTTTGTTCTCACCCGCACGTCTATTTTTATGATCATGGTGTAATGTCTAGTAGTACTGGCTTCTTCTTCCATTTCAGTGCTGAAGCTTTTCCTAATATTGTTTGGAATTGTTACCCATTAATTTTCCCAAATTTTCTTGAGTCATGGTGTTGAGTTTCTAAGGCCATCTCAGGAGAATATTGTCTTTTCTAGTATGGCCCATCCTTCAAGGCCCAGGCCAATTTCCCTCCCATCTCCTTCTCCCCCTCCTTGGAACAGTTCTGACCTGCACACACAAAATCTATCTTCCTGGTGGTAATAGGCAGGATTCTAAGATGCACCCAGGATTCCACACACTCCCACCTTGTACACATCCTCACATCCCCCAGGACTGTGAACTGGATGAATTTTACTCCCATGATAAGGTGTGTCATAAAGAATCAACCTTAAGAGGGGAAGATTATTTGGGTGGGCCTGACCCAACCATACAAGCCCTTGAAAAGCAGAGTGTTCTCTGGCTGGTGGCAGAAGGGGCAGCCAGGGAGACATGCTCCAGCTGACCTGGAGGAAAGCAGATATCCATGGTGTGAACTGGCCATGGAAGGGTGCAACCTCTAGGACCTCAGAGCAGTCCGTGACTGACGACTAGGAGGACAATAGGGACCTCTGTCCTAAAGTGCAAAGCACTAGACTCTGCCAACAACCCATGAGCTCCGAAGAAGTCCCTGAGCCCCAGATGAGATTGTCGGCAGCGGCAGCTATAACCTAGGCCAGTCTCATGAAACAGCAAGAAAAGAGCACCGTTGTGCGGTACTGTACCTCTGACCTGCAGGACTGCAAGCTTAGCCATGGGGGTAGCCCCAAAGCCTCTACATCTGTGGGGCATTTGTTACATGCAATGAAAACTAGTACAGTGGCAACACACAATTTAGTACTTAATCGTTCTTAGGTCAGTTACTAATTTCACATGTATAAAATGCTGTCACTCCTAAGCAGATAATATACTTTTCTCTCTCTAAGCCTCAATTCACTCATGTTAAAATGGGAATAAAATGCATCAAATAAATTACTGAAAGATATACAACCATTGTTACCAGCAGTTACTTCTGAAGGTGGGAGGTGATAACACAATCACATTTCACAAGAAGGTCGTGTGATTAAATGTTACTGTTGTTGTCACTAAGTCCTGTCTAACCCTTTGTGACCTCATGGACTGCAGCACACCAGGCTTCCANCATTCTGGCAAATTGCTTTTCACAAATAGCTTTTCCAAATTATACTCTCACCAAAAATGTATGAGTGCAGTGTACCAGGATCATTCAGGATTGGGTATTATGATTTAAATTATATTTAATAGAAATTAATGAAGCTAATTAAATCATTTTATTGTTTTATTATTTATTGTATTATTTTATTTTAATTTGCATTTATTTATTTGACCAGAGAATTTGGCTGTTTCCTCTTAGTTTTTGTGTTTTCCTATTTTATTTTACCTGTTTTGTAAATCATTTAGTCATGTCTTTTGTCTACTATCTGTTGGAGTCCTAATCTTCAGCACTGGAACATATATTTGGATATAAAGATCTTAATCTTCTTAGTCCCTTTGCAGTTAAAATTCCTCTTAATCTTTTAATAAATGTTTTAGTTGTTATTACTATATAGAAATTTTAACTGTTTCTATAGATGAGTTTGAGCTTTTTTCTCCTATAACTGTCTTTTCACTTCTTTCTTAGGATGTTGCTGCCTTCTCAAAGACCTGAAAGTCTCTCCTATCAATTTTCACAACTGTATTTTAAATTTATCTTGATAATTTAAAATTTAATTTAGCTGACATTTGTTTTGATATATAGTGGAAATTTTATGTCTCTCTTCTAAATTGCTGTCTAATTATCCAAACATCATTAAGTAGAAATTAATTTTCTTAAGTTGTAAGGCTTGATTTATTGTGATAGACACACATACATACATTTGTATTTCTGGATATTCTAGTTTTGTTCTCACCCGCACGTCTATTTTTATGATCATGGTGTAATGTCTAGTAGTACTGGCTTCTTCTTCCATTTCAGTGCTGAAGCTTTTCCTAATATTGTTTGGAATTGTTACCCATTAATTTTCCCAAATTTTCTTGAGTCATGGTGTTGAGTTTCTAAGGCCATCTCAGGAGAATATTGTCTTTTCTAGTATGGCCCATCCTTCAAGGCCCAGGCCAATTTCCCTCCCATCTCCTTCTCCCCCTCCTTGGAACAGTTCTGACCTGCACACACAAAATCTATCTTCCTGGTGGTAATAGGCAGGATTCTAAGATGCACCCAGGATTCCACACACTCCCACCTTGTACACATCCTCACATCCCCCAGGACTGTGAACTGGATGAATTTTACTCCCATGATAAGGTGTGTCATAAAGAATCAACCTTAAGAGGGGAAGATTATTTGGGTGGGCCTGACCCAACCATACAAGCCCTTGAAAAGCAGAGTGTTCTCTGGCTGGTGGCAGAAGGGGCAGCCAGGGAGACATGCTCCAGCTGACCTGGAGGAAAGCAGATATCCATGGTGTGAACTGGCCATGGAAGGGTGCAACCTCTAGGACCTCAGAGCAGTCCGTGACTGACGACTAGGAGGACAATAGGGACCTCTGTCCTAAAGTGCAAAGCACTAGACTCTGCCAACAACCCATGAGCTCCGAAGAAGTCCCTGAGCCCCAGATGAGATTGTCGGCAGCGGCAGCTATAACCTAGGCCAGTCTCATGAAACAGCAAGAAAAGAGCACCGTTGTGCGGTACTGTACCTCTGACCTGCAGGACTGCAAGCTTAGCCATGGGGGTAGCCCCAAAGCCTCTACATCTGTGGGGCATTTGTTACATGCAATGAAAACTAGTACAGTGGCAACACACAATTTAGTACTTAATCGTTCTTAGGTCAGTTACTAATTTCACATGTATAAAATGCTGTCACTCCTAAGCAGATAATATACTTTTCTCTCTCTAAGCCTCAATTCACTCATGTTAAAATGGGAATAAAATGCATCAAATAAATTACTGAAAGATATACAACCATTGTTACCAGCAGTTACTTCTGAAGGTGGGAGGTGATAACACAATCACATTTCACAAGAAGGTCGTGTGATTAAATGTTACTGTTGTTGTCACTAAGTCCTGTCTAACCCTTTGTGACCTCATGGACTGCAGCACACCAGGCTTCCATGTCCTTCACCATCTCCCAGAGCTTGCTCAAACTCACGTCCATTGAGTCAGTGATGCCATCCAACCATCTCATCCTCTGTCACCCCCTTCTTCTCCTGCCCTCAATCTTTCCCAGCATCAGGGTCTTTTCCAGTGAGTTGGCTCTTCACATCAGGTAGCCAAACTATTGAAGCTCAGATGAGATTTAATTATTTAACTGGAGATTAGAGATGATGCTTATAAAGTTTCTTGGAGGGTACATGGTGCATGGTAAACTATAAATATTAGCCCACTGTTATGAGAAAAGTAGCCTCTTTAAAGTGCCTCTCAGAATTCTGTATATTCTGCATGTGCTAACTCTGTTTTCTACCAAGTGACCCTGGTTCTGTCTACACACACACACAGACCCCTACTTCCAGTAGCAACTGACCACCCACCTCTAGACTGGTCATTAGTTTGGTCTCCTGGGAATGTGGAATCAAGCCAATGAGAGACCAAGCTGCTTCACTCTTTGAGATGAGCTGAAAGGTCAAAAGGAGTCAGGACCAGAAGCCTGTCCAAGGAAAGCCAGAGACACATGCTTGAAGTCACAGAAGGGCAGACATCAAGAGGAAGTTGGTCCCGTTAGAGCCACCCGGAGTGGACATGCAGAAATGGGCAGGGCTGAGAGTGTCCTCAGGGACAGAGGGATGCGACAGGAGCTTCTCGGGTCTTGGGGACTTGTGGTTCCCATGCACCAGTTCCCACGGCGCCTAACCGGACTTGTTTGCACTCGATTTCCTTGTCCTCACAAAATTGAGTTGCTCTTTGGTCTTTCCAGACTTTCAGCTGTCAGCAGAATTGAACCCCAGTGGCCTCTGGAGGGCACTATTCCATTGTTTATTTCATAGCATATCCTACACCGAGAGCATCTGGGAGAGGGCACTGGAAATAACAGTGACCATTTCCTGAGGACCTCCCACGTGCCAGCCACTGTGCTGGTGGCTTCACATAATGTAAATCTTAAGCAGTCACAAGTCTTCCCAGCATTATAGAATATTCTCTAGTATTTCTACAGCTGTTATTATCCTGTATCAAGCAAAATGAAAGCGTTTTTATTTTAATGAGGTAACAACAGCTTCTGATAGGAACCAGTTCAGACTCCGTTGGCTCTCCTCTATCTACCTGGATATAGTTTGCATTTTTATGGTCATGTATTAAATATTTCTTTTTAATTAAAAAAAACAATTAAACATGATACCATCATAAAATGGGGGGAGGAAGGAGCAACTGGTTGACATGTGTATAAATTGCCTGTGTACCTTTTCTCTCCTAAGGGTAAGATAGTCCCTATTTCATATCTTTAACTATGCACCCCTCGCCAACCCAGATAACTCGAGATAACTGTGTTGATTTCAAGTCAGGCTGATGGCTGCTGGGGAGCAAGAGCCATGGTGAAGAGGAGTTCTTTTTTTCCCTCCACCTTGTTCAGGCCCTTCTGAGAGAGATGAAAACAAGTACTGGCCCATCTCCATTTTTTTTAATAATGTATTTGAAAAAACGTGCTTGGTCATTAGATGTTAACAGTGTCAATGAAAATATTTATTAAATGTTACATATGAGCCATATGCATTACACATACTCTTCTCACTTAATTCTTACAACAACACAATCGTGTGTTATCATCTGCATTTACAGATGAGGAAATTTAGGCTGAGAAAGATTGAGCAAACATCCCTGCTAAGGAACAAAGCCTAGAACCGAGCCCAGGTTTACCTGTCTCCAATACCTGAGATTTTTTTTAGCTGGGATGCTCTTCCAATCACTGCCCCTCCCCCAGATAGTATCTCTATCTCCAAAGAGAGCACCTCCACCTTAAGTAAACAGCATATCCATTTCCCAATAAGGAGTGTACCTGACATCCTGGCCAGGTCACCTCAAATTCCTTATTCATTATATCACTGTCTACCACACCTCTATACTATGGAAGGAAGAATTAAAAGTTGGGAAATCTGGTTCTACACAGTTTCTTAATCTCTCCACTGTTTTATTCATATAAGGAGACTTGTTGACCACCTACTATATTTTAGCCCTGGTTGTATGTATTGAGGAAATATTGGTGTACAAACATCCATGCGTGCATGCTAAGCTGCTTTAGTTGTGTTGACTCTCTGCAACCCTATAGACTGTAGCCTGCCAGGCTCCTCTGTCCATGGATCCTCCAGACAAGAACACCAGAGTGGGTTGCCACGCCCTCCTCCAGAGGATCTTCCCAAACCAAGGGTTCGAACCCACATTTCTTACATTTCCTGCACTGGCCGGCAGGTTGTTTACCATTAGTGGTGCCTGGGAAGCCCCATACAATCCATGTCCCTGATTTTATGGGAACTCGCACCCATGCTTTAGAAAACTGCTTTACCCCTGGTGTAGGGATAATATGATTATAATGATATTAAGGAATTATTAAACTGTTGCTTTACAACAGTTTTATTAAAGTACAATTTACATATAAAATTTATCCTTTTCAAGTGTATAATTGAGTGGTTTTATATGTTCACAGAGTTGAATATCACCAATACCTACTTTTAAGACATTTTTATCCTTCCAAAAAGAAGCTCCATACCCGTTACTAGTCATTCCCCATTTCTCCCTTCTCCTAGCCCCTGGTGACACTAATCTACTTTTTGTCTCTATGGATTTGCCTTTTCTGGATATTTCGGTATGTGGTCTTTTGTGCCTGGCTTCTCTCACTTGGCATAATGCTTTTTTAATGTTCGTCTATGTAGTCATGTTTCAGCACTTCATTCTCTTATATTACCAAACAGCGTTCCATAGTATGGATGTAACACATCTGACCATCAGTTGATGGACACTTGGATCATTTCCACTTTAGACCATTACAAATAATGCTACCACAAACGCTGGCGTACAAGTTTTTGTCTGGACATTTGTTTTCAGTACTTTTGGGTGTGTGCCTGGAAATTGAATTGAGGGGCCTATGGAAGCTGTATGTGTAACTTGTTGAAGAACTGCCATGCCGTGTTGCAAAAGGGTATGCCATTTTACTTTCCCACCAGCAGTGCGTGAAGGTGCTAATTGCTCCAGTCTCCTCAACACTTGCTATTGTCTACCTTTATTATTACAGCCATTCTAATGGGTGTGAAGTGGTATTTCACTGTGATTTTGATTTGCGTTCCCTGATGACTTAATGATGTTGAGCACCTTTTCATGTGCTTTAGGCCATGTTTGTGTATCTTTGGGGAAATGTCTGTTGAAATCCTTTGCTCATTTTTCAAACTGGATCAGTTACCTTTATTTGTTGTTGTTAAAGTGTAAGAGTTCTTTATATATTCTAGATATAAATCTTTTATCATTAAATATATGATCTGCATTTTCTCAGGAAGCTACAGATGTTAAATAATTGTCCCTGATTCTTTTCAACAAATGACCTAGGGGTAGGGCTAAGTTGACTTCTTGGGGAGCCAGCTCTGAATCAAATCAAAGTTAAGTTCTGGAAATGGAGCTTTTCAGAGAGCTATCAGACTGTTCAATACTGACAGTTCTCTGGGGACAGAGCTTTGGCAAACCTCCAAACTTGCCCTGACCCAGGGCTACCAGGCTGTCTGCACAGCTACCATAATTGTGAGGCTGTTGGTTTTCAAGGTTTTGGGGGCTGGGGAGAAAGAGATGGAAAAGTGTAAGTTAAAATGTCACAAAGCTCACTGTGTTTTCTGAGATCCAGCCATTTTTCTTAAATAAGTGCTTCTTAGACTGCTTCAGTGGTTAGATAGCACCGCCAACTCAACGGACATGAATTTGAGCAAACTCCAGGAGACAGTGAAGGACAGAGAAGCCAGGTGTGCTGCAGTCCATGGGGTCACAAAGAGTCAGCCATGACTTGGTAGCTGAAAAACAACAGAATGCTTCAACCCTTTAATTTCCAGAGTTCTGAAAAAGTTGCTTTTGATAATTTTTTCCAGTGGTCTTCTTGTTTTTATGGAAAAATGTATTTCTGGAGGTCCTTATTCTATCATTCCAGAAATGCTTTCTCCAAAAAATTTTAAGTATAATATACATAAAGAGAAAGGCCTAAATCCTAAGTGTTCAGCTGGTGAATTTTTATATTAGTCATCACCCAAATCAAGCAACAGAACTTTACCAGTACTACAGAGCCCTCTCACACCCTTAACCAGTTACTAACACCTCCCCCACCCCCTGAACCAAAGTAAAATGCTATTAATCTCCATAGGATAACTTTCCTCTCCAGCACCGTAATGGTTTTTTTCCAACTGTTTGACTCTAATTGTTCATTCCCCAACCACTCCTTTAACACATTTCATCTAATGGCATCCTTATTTTACTTATTAAACTTGATTTTTCAATTTTAAAAAATTAGTCTACTTAGGACACCCACTTATCTCTGTCAAGTTCCTCCTGCCTCCCAAAATTCTTCTGTCATCACAACCATCCTCCCCTTGGAGTGTTGGTTGTAATTCTCCTCTATCCCTTTTCCCAAGACTTTATAGACACACTTGATCACCCACATAAATATAGAAAGCTGGAGTCACTTCAGATAAATGGGTTTTCCTGGGAATTCTGCACAATATTTAAACTTTCTGATTTGTAGAGGAGCAGTTTCTCAGAGGCTTTTGGGGAATTTATCCTTCCATGCAGATTTTTTTTTTTTTTTTTTTTGCTTTTCCTGACCAATTTATGAGGTGGTGGGGACCCAGCTCCCTTTAGGTGTTTTTCCTGATCATGGATCATTAGCCAGCAGAAAATGTGAGGTTCTGATGAAGGATAAAACAAAATGCAATAAATCACAGTGATTTGATGTTTAAGAGTAATTGCTTGGGAAGGGAAAAGGGGTCAAGGTGGTTGAACTCGATACAAAAAAATAACGAAGGCTGGGAAAACTTGTAAACTGAGTGAAAAAGTTGGATGAAGATAAAGGACTTGCGATAACAAATAAAAATGATTAAAATACAATTCTGTCTTTATAAGGAATTTTTCACCATAGCAGAAGACAAGAGTGCTTTAGAGAACAAAGGCCAAAATTTCCAGAGTCCAAACTAGTATATACTTATATATTGTTCCGTATCTTCTCTTTAACTCTTTACTGTGAGTTGTGAGTAAAATAAAAAATGCAAAGCAGTATGATGGTTCATTAAAAAGTGTAAACGTAATTAGCACATAAATTGGCAAACTCCGTTTCTAGGTATATACCCAAAGAATTGAAAGGAGGGTTTGACAGATATTTGCACATCAGTGTTTGTCACAGCGTTATTTATAACAGCCAAAAGGCGGAAACAGCTCACGTACTGACAGATGAATGGATAAGCAAGGTGTGGTGAGTTCAGACGACCCTTAAACGGTGCAGAAGTTAGGGGTGTCAACCCTCTGAGCAGTAGGAAATGTGTATGCTGTTCTCCTGTATCCACAGTTCTGCATCCCACGGGTTCAGCCAACCAGGGATCACTCCACTAGTACCGGAGAGCATATGGACTGAGTGGCATCAGTCATGTCCGACTCTTTGTGACCCTATGGCCTGTAGCTTGTCCATTGAATTTTCCAGGCAAGAATATTGGAGTGGGTTGCCAGTCCCTTCTCTAGGGGATCTTCCCGACCCAGGGATCAAACCTGTGCCTCTTCCATCTCCTGCACTGGCACTGGTAGACAGGTTCTTTACCACTAGCGCTACCTGGGAAGCCCCAGTACTGGAGTACTTACTACAGAAAAACACCCATGTGTACGCGGACCCTCGCAGTTCAAACCTGTGTCATTCAAGGGTCAACTGACTTGGTTTCCTCCCAGAACTCATTGAAAGGTTAAGACCCTTGTTGACAATAACTTGAAAGTGACCCCTAGAAACAAAGGTGGACAGAGAAATGTGGATTCGTTCCAATTTCCTGGGCCCCCTAGAGTCTCCTATGAAGACTGTAGCGACAGGGCTTGCTTTCTTTTCTCCCGAAGGGTGTCATTGCGGTGTGTGCTAAGACAATCTGATGAACACCTCAACTTAGACCTTGAGGGTAGCACCAAACTAGAATGTTGTTGCCTCATCAACATCACCTAAGAAGCTTAACAAACCTCCAAATGGATGGCAGCCAGGAAGAGCTGATGTGGAAGCGGGTAGAGGGCCATGAGGCTGGACTGCACACAGCCTCACCTGGTGGGGGCTGTGGCCACGGCAGGGATGCATGAGGCATCCCCTGAGCCTGTCAATGGATGCCTGATGCCAGCTGAGCACCATGGGGCAGGGGAAGCCAGGTTAGCTGGCTGGCTGCAACCTTGCCCAGAGAGGAGGGCTGCCCCAAGGAGCAGAGGGTTTGGGGGTGTCTACCTCTCGTGCCTCTGATGCAGAATTTGATGCCATGTTGGACATTTATAGGACATTTTCCGGGATGGTAAATTCCTTTTAATATGAAGTAACTTCAGGAANTTGACCTCATTAAGACATCCAAACAAAGGAATCTCCACTTTCTACCACACTGTCACTTTCACTTTCACATGTCCATAGCCAACCTGGACATTGTGATCCGTTATTTAAAATACTCTATGGCATAACCCCCTATCCAGGTTTAACCCAGCATGGGCCTTTTCTGCTAGAAAATAGGAGTATCATTCCAATCCTGGAAGGCACTTAGGCTGTTAGGCAATAAGCTTTAGTTCACAGTCGGCTCTATCTTTTAATCCCCAATAGCTACATTACAGTACATCTTTCTACTGGTCTGTTTCTCAATGAGCCTTTGAGTTCATTATGAGTAGAAACTTATTTTTTAGTTCTGTATCCTTGGAGTCTCCCAGAGCATAGTTCATTGTTGCTACTTAAAACATTTCAACTGAATGAATTAGGAAATTTCTAAAGCTTTTTCAGCTCTAAGATCCAGTGACTATGAAACCCTATCTGTAGGCACTGGCTTTGCCCAGACTAAACTCTTTCTTCTAATCCTGAACTCTATATTCAGAAAAAGCTCTGCTTACAACTCCAATGCCACCGCAAATATTCAGGAATTTCAGGGGCTCTCCTGCCAGAGGGAGAGTTCACAATGTGGTATGAAGATCAAATGAAATATGGATGCAAACAGAAGCGTATTCCTTATAAAGAAATGTGCTATTTTCTTTTTTCTTAATCTTTTTTTTTTTTTTTTTTTACTTTCTTTTACTTTACAATACTGTATTGGTTTTGTCATACATTGACATGAATCCGCCACGGGTGTACATGAGTTCCCAATCCTGAACCCCCCTCCTACCTCCCTCCCCATATCATCTCTCTGGATCATCCCCATGCACCAGCCCCAAGCATCCTGTATCCTGTATCGAACATAGACTTGTGATTCATTTCTTACATGATAGTATACATGCTTCAATGCCATTCTCCCAAATCATCCCACCCTCTTCCTCTCCCTCAGAGTCCAAAAGTCCATTCTATACATCTGCGTCTCTTTTGCTATCCCAAATACAGGGTTATCACTACCATCTTGAAATGGGCTATTTTCCACCCCCCAGATTCCAAGATTATCATAACCAAACTGTCTGCAGAGGACATATCCTTTATTTGTCTCTGTCTGATAAAAGCAAAAGTTTAAACCAATCAGGTTGATTAAGTATATATAATTTATATTATCATAAATATATGCTTATACAGCCAGTAAAGAATTTGCCTACGATGCAGGAGACACAAGAGATGCAGGTTTGATCCCTGGNAACCAAACTGTCTGCAGAGGACATATCCTTTATTTGTCTCTGTCTGATAAAAGCAAAAGTTTAAACCAATCAGGTTGATTAAGTATATATAATTTATATTATCATAAATATATGCTTATACAGCCAGTAAAGAATTTGCCTACGATGCAGGAGACACAAGAGATGCAGGTTTGATCCCTGGGTCAGGAAGATGCCCTGGAGCAGGAAATGGTGCCCCACTGCAGTATTCTTGTCTGAAAAATCCCATGGGAAGGGGAGCTTGGTAGGCTACATTCCAAGGGTCACAAAAAGTCAGACTCGACTGAGTGACCAAGCACACATATTAAATTATTTGTTGAGAAATAAGCCATGTAAAAATTTTGAGAGAAAAATGCAAAATCAATAGACCTAGCGTTTCCAGTTCCACTCACTGAAAGATAGCGTGGTATTGTAAAACAAAATACAACTTCGAGTCAAAGACTTAGGTTTGTGTCTTCCTGGGACTCTAGACATCCCGCTTAATCTCTTTAAACTTTAATTCTCCCCTCCCCAGTGCAGAGTGAAACTCAGATATTTACTGACCAGTAGGGCAGAGGTGCCAACTGATTAGAACCAACACTTGCTGCCCTTCTGGAGCCGGGGACAGCACCCTCCTGCTGTGCTAGGCACAATCCAGTTAGTTATTAAATCCTAGGAAAGGTTTGGAGGCAAGGGACCAGAGGAGTTGGATTGGGATGCTTGAGAAGCTCCAGGCAGTGACTATTTCTAGAGATTTAGAAATATTTTGAAGTTTTAACAGAAAGTATAACCACATTGGTATGCACCTGCTAAATATCAGCTCTGCTTCTATCCTTCCTAGTCTGGGATAGTACTTCCTGAGGCTTCTCATGTGGAAGAGGGAAACTGATAACTCCTTTCAAGGTGTCTTGAGAATTAAATCAAGCAATTTATATGAAAGAAAAAGCCTATTTCCGTTTTAGACATGATAAAGTGAAAGTGTTAGTCACTCAGTCATGTCTGACTCTTTGCGACCCCATACCTACNATGTGAGGTTCTGATGAAGGATAAAACAAAATGCAATAAATCACAGTGATTTGATGTTTAAGAGTAATTGCTTGGGAAGGGAAAAGGGGTCAAGGTGGTTGAACTCGATACAAAAAAATAACGAAGGCTGGGAAAACTTGTAAACTGAGTGAAAAAGTTGGATGAAGATAAAGGACTTGCGATAACAAATAAAAATGATTAAAATACAATTCTGT
This sequence comes from Neotragus moschatus, assembly GCA_006410615.1. NCBI lineage: Eukaryota > Metazoa > Chordata > Mammalia > Artiodactyla > Bovidae > Neotragus > Neotragus moschatus. The sequence goes on along the minus strand of SJYA01002574.1, from coordinate 877,765 downwards.
CTTTATAAGGAATTTTTCACCATAGCAGAAGACAAGAGTGCTTTAGAGAACAAAGGCCAAAATTTCCAGAGTCCAAACTAGTATATACTTATATATTGTTCCGTATCTTCTCTTTAACTCTTTACTGTGAGTTGTGAGTAAAATAAAAAATGCAAAGCAGTATGATGGTTCATTAAAAAGTGTAAACGTAATTAGCACATAAATTGGCAAACTCCGTTTCTAGGTATATACCCAAAGAATTGAAAGGAGGGTTTGACAGATATTTGCACATCAGTGTTTGTCACAGCGTTATTTATAACAGCCAAAAGGCGGAAACAGCTCACGTACTGACAGATGAATGGATAAGCAAGGTGTGGTGAGTTCAGACGACCCTTAAACGGTGCAGAAGTTAGGGGTGTCAACCCTCTGAGCAGTAGGAAATGTGTATGCTGTTCTCCTGTATCCACAGTTCTGCATCCCACGGGTTCAGCCAACCAGGGATCACTCCACTAGTACCGGAGAGCATATGGACTGAGTGGCATCAGTCATGTCCGACTCTTTGTGACCCTATGGCCTGTAGCTTGTCCATTGAATTTTCCAGGCAAGAATATTGGAGTGGGTTGCCAGTCCCTTCTCTAGGGGATCTTCCCGACCCAGGGATCAAACCTGTGCCTCTTCCATCTCCTGCACTGGCACTGGTAGACAGGTTCTTTACCACTAGCGCTACCTGGGAAGCCCCAGTACTGGAGTACTTACTATAGAAAAACACCCATGTGTACGCGGACCCTCGCAGTTCAAACCTGTGTCATTCAAGGGTCAACTGACTTGGTTTCCTCCCAGAACTCATTGAAAGGTTAAGACCCTTGTTGACAATAACTTGAAAGTGACCCCTAGAAACAAAGGTGGACAGAGAAATGTGGATTCGTTCCAATTTCCTGGGCCCCCTAGAGTCTCCTATGAAGACTGTAGCGACAGGGCTTGCTTTCTTTTCTCCCGAAGGGTGTCATTGCGGTGTGTGCTAAGACAATCTGATGAACACCTCAACTTAGACCTTGAGGGTAGCACCAAACTAGAATGTTGTTGCCTCATCAACATCACCTAAGAAGCTTAACAAACCTCCAAATGGATGGCAGCCAGGAAGAGCTGATGTGGAAGCGGGTAGAGGGCCATGAGGCTGGACTGCACACAGCCTCACCTGGTGGGGGCTGTGGCCACGGCAGGGATGCATGAGGCATCCCCTGAGCCTGTCAATGGATGCCTGATGCCAGCTGAGCACCATGGGGCAGGGGAAGCCAGGTTAGCTGGCTGGCTGCAACCTTGCCCAGAGAGGAGGGCTGCCCCAAGGAGCAGAGGGTTTGGGGGTGTCTACCTCTCGTGCCTCTGATGCAGAATTTGATGCCATGTTGGACATTTATAGGACATTTTCCGGGATGGTAAATTCCTTTTAATATGAAGTAACTTCAGGAACAAAAAGCACCAGAAGCTAAGCCAGATTTCGATGCTAGGAGGAGGAAACACCTGAAAAAAAAAAAAAAAACTCCTTCTATCTGTTGACTCCTCTTCTGGGGTCTCTATGTCTGGAGAAGAATGTAACCAGTGACAGCAGGGGTCCCCAAACTCTGAAATCTAATGCCTGATGATCTGAGGGGGAGCTCATGTTATTAATAATAATAGAAATACAGTGCACAATAAATGTAATCCATTTAAATCGTCCCAAAACCATCACCCCCGTGACCCTGCCCTATCTGTGGAAAAACTGTCTTCCCTGAAATTGGTCCCTGGTGCCAAAAAGGTGGGGACCACTGAGTTCGAGCAACTGTATCCCCTCCTCTGTTGCTAGTCACTGGTTGCCAGGTCTGAAGATGTGGAACAGGACATGCTTATAGTCTCTGGTTTTAACTAATACATCTCTTGAGTCCAAGCTTGAGCTTAAAAGGGGTTCCTGGAGTCTTAACAAGGATGGTTTCATGACAATAAGGCATCAAAGATGAAGTGACAGAACAATTTCTTGAGTTTATGCATATCCTTTAAAAATGTTTCGACTCTGCAATCGAAGGCAGAGAAATGACTGTAAGCTGTGACTTGGTGGCATCTGCGTGGCTGCTCCTCAGAACATTTTGCTCATTTCTGATTTTTTTTTTCTTTTTGACATTTCAAGCATAAAAACTGATGCGTGACCTCAGCTTGTGGAGAAAAATAATGGGAAATAGATCTTTATGAGATTTATTTCATTCTGTTACTAGTTGTCTTAAGTAAGCAGTGATTTAAAAAAAAAAAAAACAAACAAACACCTCAACTCTCCAGGAATCTTTGCTCTTCAGAGCTATCTGTTGGTATTTCATAACTCTGATAGCCCAGTCAGGTCTTAGTTGCTTTTGAGACAAAGAAAGTACACTGTCCGTGTTATGATTTAGAGCAAGACAATTCAAATCGTTTCTGTGTTGGAGTCTGTCCAGTGTACACAGCAGGAAGGTGGGCACGGCTGTGTGGGCATCACCGATGCAGTTGTTACAGCATGAGACCACTGCAAGTTCTTTTTCCTTCTCTGTGCTGCTCTATTTAATGTTTTTAAAAGTTTACCTTTTAGCCCAAAGATCTTGCCTTACTGACGAAGGGGTCAAGTTCATCTAGGGAACTTACAGATAGCTCATCTTCTCCTTCAGTGATTTTTAAATCTGATATTTAGTGTTTCATCAATAGCAATGAAAAAAAACCCAGAGCTTCATGGTTTGGGTTGGGTAGGCATCTCTGATTAGCTCAACACCTAAGACATAATGAAAGCTCAGTATATGTTTGTTGAATAAGATAAATATTGCCTCTTAAAATGAAAGTCTCAGGTTTGTGTAACCTGAATCGGTCCCGTTATTTGTGGCAGTAGCGTCAGTGATTAAGAATGTAGTCTTAAACCCCAGGGGACTCAGATTTGGAATTTCCATAATTGTCTACCTGAAAATAGATAGAAGCATTATATGTTATGTGCTTTTTAAATTTGCTGTGCATGCAAAAAAGGCGTTCTATATTGGTATTCCCAATTTACCAATCTGACTTACATGTTTTAGAATAGATTGAAATGTATCCTTACAAAAAATAGCATCCTGGTGGTGTTTGTGGAAGCTTGTTTTAGTCTTTTCTCCATAAACAAATAGTAATGTTTTTATAAAAATAAAACAAACATGGTTTTTGCAAATTTGCACAATTCAATCTAAAATCCTCCTTTCTCTCTCCCACCATGATAGTGCTCTAATGACAAAAGTAGAAGGACAGGCAAAGGATTTTCTGATCACTTCTAGGAATTCCATTTAGAAAAAGATGTCCAGTCTATCCAGGATTAGTAAAATAATTTATGTAAATTAATTCACTTTTGAAAGAAGAGAAAAGGTAGATTTTAGTTAATGCCCCCAAATAAAAATCTATATAGTAAATATTGTAATAACGATCTCTAATGAGTTTTCAAACAGAATTCACATCCCTGGACCCTCCCCTCAAAATCCATTCTCACCAAGTCTTTGCTGTGCATTCTTGATGCTGAATTGGTCTGAAATACTCATTTTGAAGATGGGAAAGCATAAGCCCACTAGATGAAATATCTCCCTCCAGGTCCCATGATCACATGCCCTGGGGGACCCCCTCACCCCCGGGATCTCTCACCCAGGCCTGGGCCCCAGCTCTAGAGGACTGGCGGACCCGCTCTCTCACATCTGCATTATTGGCAACAGCAGGAAAACAGGAAAAGGTCATGATGTTAGAGTTCCTCCAATTTGCTTTTAATTCCTTTCCTCCCCCACTGAGGTCATCCTTGAGGACTAGCTCTGTTTTCAGGGGGTACAGAGTTTTAATTTATCATTGCAGTTCTCTGGAAGAAGACTTCAGAGTTCAGAGCAAACAGAAAGACGAATGTTTGCTTTGGGGATCTTCCATCATCTTATCCTTAGTAATGACTGGAGAAGAAAAGGGGTTTGCTCATAAGTTATAAATCGTCATGCAAAGATAAAATGTAGTAAAGCAAAACAGATTTAAGAACTCATTGATGGTGTTCTAGAGTAAATAATTGAAAAATCTTTGGATTATCGTTGATGCTCAGATCATAAAGAGATTTAAGATTTAGAACTCAGATCTTCTGCCCAAAAGCCAGGACTTATGGAATCTGAGCTTTCAGGTGGCAACGAGGAATGTAATTTTTACTTTCAAGAAGTTTGTTTTATTCAGAAGCCTTCTTTGACTGATAGCTCAGTTAGTAAAGAATCTGCCTGCAATGCAGGAAACCCCGGTTTGATTCCTGGGTTGGGAAGATCTGCTGGAGAAGGGATAGACCACTTACTCCAGTATTCTTGGGCTTCCCTGATGGCTCAGCTGGTAAAGAATCCATCTGCAATGTGGGAGACCCGGGTTTGATCCCTGGATTGCGAAGATCCCCTGGAGAAAGGAAAGGCTACCCACTCCAGTATTCTGGCCTGGAGAATTCATGGACTGTATAGTCCATTGGGTTGCAGAGTCAGACACGACTGAGCAACTTTCACTTTCTTTACACTTTTCTTTGGCTGAAAAAAAAAAAAAAAAAAACCTTGTAAGTTTAATTACAATGGTCCCTAAAAATGCCATGCCTATTTATAGCTTTCCTCCCCCAATATGTGTCCAAGGTGTAGTCATTTTCATTATGTTTTTGAAGCCTTGTTTTGATTTGCAAAGTTTATATTTGTTGTCAAAATGAAAAATATTTATTTTTAAAATTAATTGTTATTGGAGTACAGTTGGTTTATAACATTGTGTTAGTTTCTACTGTACAGCAAAATGAATCAGCCACACATAGACTTGTATCCCATCCCTTTTGGACTTCCTTCCCATTCAGGTCACCACAGTGCCTTAAGTAGAGTTCCCTGTGCACCTGTTTTATACAAAATGAAATATTTTAAACGATAAGAACAGTGCATACACAGTTCATCAAGGCAAAAAGAAGAAAGTGGCTACCTGTAATCCTACTACCTGGAGGTATATACTGCTAACACTTGAGGTATTTTCTTCTGAAAGCATGAGCCCCAATGCATCCCTACAAAAAATGGTTTGATTGAGTTACTTGTGTCTATTTAAGAGCATAAACTTAATGAATCCTGATCCTATCACTTATGAAATGCATAACAATGGGCGATTTTTTAACCCCACTAAACCAAGGTTTCCCTAACTACAAACTGAGGTAAAGAACAATTCCTGATTTCTAGGGTGACGGAGTAAATGAGGAAGTGCCTGTGAAGGGCTTATGACAGTGTCTGACACCATGAGCAGTCAACAGATGGGAGTCATCATTAGCTTGTAACTTTCTCTTGTCACTTCAGAAAACATGCAACACCACCAGCCTTTTGGTAGCTCTGAAAAACTACCAGTTCTCTACCTTAGTGAAGATTTGCATAGATGTGAACACGGGTTAGATTCCTGAACCCACAGGTAGAGTCACTGTTAATAATAATGTCTGTGCTTACTGCAGCTCTGTGCCAGCACACCACACATGTCAGCTCAGTGACTGCTCACAGCACCTCTTCTCCATGGCTATCATTATACCCAAACATAGACGAGAGAGTCCAGGCTGGCAAAGAAGAGACAGGATCCAAACCCAGGTCCGTTTTGCTTCCTAGGCTGCTCACTATGGCACAGCCTCTGAAATCCCAGCACATCCTTCCAGAAGTACTGAAAGAAGTCTGAAAGCAACTTCCTGGCCAGGGCCGAGCTGGTTCTAACACAGTAACAACTATCTGCTCATCGTGGAAGGCACCCTGGACCGGAAGTCAGGAAACCTGTGTCCCCTGAAGTTCCTAAATCCTTCTTTAGGATTTTTCGTCACTTTCTTTTCCTTTGGAGTTGAAGAGGGTACAATAATTATCTACTTACCTTTCTCATGAGGATGAAGTGATAGAGGAAACTGATCGGAATCCTAGTGATACGATGGAAATTGTAAATAGCAATGACATCATCTACCTCTCTACCACCATGGCTCTCTTTGGTGATGATCTTCTGGTAATTCAAAATGTTTTTTCCCTTTGATACATTAATAAATCTTTCTTGATCTCACTAGTATCCTTCCTTCCTAACCAGCCCACCTGGGGACCATCCAGGTCTCATCATATTCTTTTAAGATCTATTTTTATTTTTTAATTGGCGTATAATTCCTATACAACGTTGTGTTAATTTCTGCTGTACAATGAAGTGAATCAGCTGTATGCATACATATATCCCCTCCCTCTTGAACCTCCCTCCCATCCCTCTGGGTCAGCACAGAGCACAGAGCTGAGCTCCCCGTGCTATACAGCAGCTTCCCACTATCTATCTATTTTACACGTACCAGTGTATCACAATGGAGAAGGCATTGGCAACCCACTCCAGTGCTCTTGCCTGGAAAATCCCATGGACAGAGGAGCCTGGTAGGCTGAAGCGACTTAGCAGCAGCAGCAGCAGTGTATCACAAAAAAAACCCCTACAAATGATAAATGCTGGAGAGGGTGTGGAGAAAAGGGAATCCTCTTGCACTGTTGATGGGAATGTATGTTGGTACTGCCACCATGGAGAACAGTATGGAGAGTCCTTTAAAAAAAATTAAAAATAGAACTATGACATAAACCAGCAATCCCACCCCTGGACATCTAGCCAGGGAAAAACCACAATTCAGAAAGAAACATGTACCCCAGTGTTCTCATCAGATCTTGACTACTACTCTGGTTCCCTCTCTGAGTTTTATCCACAGTCTTTCGCAATCCCAGTTACTTTCTGTGCAAACTGGAAACTAATTGCAAAGTTATAGCTCCTCTTCATGTCCTTTCCCTTAGACATACATTTATGAATGAGTTAAACTCTCCACTCCTGGAGTAATGCTAAATGGGCCCTTTTTGTGGCACCATTTAATAAACATTTCATGGCTTCGTAAACAACACGATTAAGATGTCCCCTGGGATTCTGGGAGGAATCCAGTTTATTCATGTGTGAGAAAATTGTTCAGGGTTTTATCTGATACCTTGCTTTTCCCAACTAGGAATGTCTCTGGCTAATGGAGAGCAATGGCAGACCAGATCAGAACTAGGATTGGGGTCCTGGAGTTGCTTTGCTGGATAGATTTCCTAGAGTTAGAGAGCATGGGACAGTTAGGAAGGGGAATCTGATCCTTGAGGTCAATTTGTAAGACTTAGGGAACTACTTACTAGCCCTTCAGTGTTTCCTTAATGTGGTTCACTGACTTGTAAAGAGGAGATGTTTTGATTTGTCATCATAAGACAGAGCAAGTCAAGGTGAAGCCCTCGACTGAATGGTAATTGCTTGGGAACGGAAGAAGGGTCAAAATGGCTGAACTTAATGATGCAAAGAGTGATCATGGGAAGAGAATTATAAACTGAGCGAGGAAGACTGGGCAGAGACAAGGGACTTCAAGTGAGCTATAAAGATGTTTGCAAACCTGTCCTTATAAGAGATGTCCATGAGAGTGAGAAACAGAGAACATAAAGGATATTTTCAAGAGTTCCAAGTTTGAATCATGTATATGTGTTTTTATAATTATTTGCCTGTTAAGAGTAGATACGATTTTTCTAAAAACTGAGTAGCAAGTACAAACTAAGTTGTCAAATTAAAATTAAAATTGTATTTATGGAATTAAAAATTCCATAGAATATTTGGGAATAATGACTAAAGAAGTACCCATTTTTCACCTGAAATTCTAATTTTACTGGGTCTCCTGTGTTGTGTCTGGTGACATTAGCACAAACCTGTAGGAGGAAGCGCACCAGCCCCAAGTAGATGAAGGCACCCGGGGAGAGGGAATATCTCTAAGATACTACTCATTTTGATTCCACTAGAGCATCTGTGGGCTTCCCAGGTGGCGCAGTGGTAAAGAACCCACCTGCCAATGCAGGAGACACAGGAGACTCAGGGTCAGTGCCTGGGTCGGGAATATCTCCCAGAGTAGGTAATGGCAACCCACTCTAGGATTCTTGCCTGGAAAATCCCACAGCCAAAATAACCTGGCGGGCTATAGTCCATGGGGTTGTAAAGAGTTGAACACATCTGAGGGACTGAGCGCACACACAGTGGGTCTAAAGAAGCCCTTCTGGGTAACACAGTGCTCACTGCTGAGAAGCCAACGGGCCAGGGTGAGGTATGGTCCAGGCCTGGAGGTGGGCAGTGGCTACAGTGGGTGTTCCGCTTCTGAGTTTGTCCTGGTCAAGCCCGAGTTCTTGCAAACAGGTCAAAATAGAAGACCCCTGTGGCCTGGAACAAGTCCAGGGAATTTTGGCTGGTCCAGGGATCAGTTCAGTTCAGTCCAGTGACTCAGTCGTGTCCGACTCTTTGCGACCCCATGAATCGTAGCACGCCAGGCCTCCCTGTCCATCACCATCTCCCGGAGTTCACTCAGACTCACATCCATCGAGTCAGTGATGCCATCAAACCATCTCATCCTCTGTCGTCCCCTTCTCCTCCTGCCCCCAATCCCTCCCAGCATCAGAGTCTTTCCCAATGAGTCAACTCTTCGCATGAGGTGGCCAAAGTACTGGAGCTTTAGCATCATTCCTTTCAAAGAAATCCCAGGGCTGATCTCCTTCAGAATGGACTGGTTGGATCTCCTTGCAGTCCAAGGGACTCTCAAGAGTCTTCTCCAACACCACAGTTCAAATGCATCAATTCTTCGGATCAGGGCAAGGGAAACATGAAGTATGAGCTTGACGGTACAGGCAAGGGAGGTAGACACAAGGACTTGCTATTATGTCCTTGAAGGGAAAACATCAAATCATATGCAGTTGACAGGAATACACATTAATGGGATTAAGGCTGGGTGGAATTCTCTACCAGGTTAGCCCGAAGTTCATGAATGCTTCTTGAAGAGGGTGGGACTGTTTCATTTTCATGCTTAAATAATGAGATGGATTTAGGAAATCATATAGAAGGGAGTAGCTGTTCCACATAAGTGAGCTTATCCCTGGTAAACTTTCACGATGGTTGGGGGGGGGGCACTTTAAGCCCAACTTGTGTGAAGTCTTGACTGGATGGAGTGGCGGGATGAGCTAGGCTGTAGTGAGAAAAGAGGGTAGCGTAAGATGTTCTGAAGGCTGTGAAGACGAAAAAATCAAAGTCTGTGCTTGAAGAAGTAAAGTGAGTGTCAGCCTACACCTTGGGGTAACCAAATGTAAAAGAAGTACAGTAGTTGTTGAGCAGATTTGTGCAGGCAGCCATGGCAGAGAGGGGGTGGTGGGGGGGATCTGATGATGAGGAATCCAGGGAAATCATTTTTGTAATTAAGGAATTCTGTCCTTCAACAAGCACCACCAACCCTCTACTGAGAGCTTTATCACCTGGGAGCACTAAGTCTCCAGAGATGAGTAAATTCCAGTTTCTGCACTCAAGGGACTGACAGTCTAGCAACAGCAGAGAGCTGTAAACAGAGACATGCTGGAGTTTTATCTGAGATACAGGGGAAGTGGGGGCCTACAGAGACTCCAGAGGCCAGGCGCCATCTTGTCTTGCCTGGACTCCTCACCCGTCTCCATGCCTCCATTCCACTGGCCTCCCTGGAGCCAGTGTGATCACTCTGACATGGAAATCTGTTCATGCATTCCTCCACTAAAAGCCTTTTAAGAATGAAGCCCAAGCTACTGCCTCACAAAGCCCAGTTTCTCCTCTCTCTGCCTGCCCTGGACTTCTCTAGTGGTTCAGTGGTAAAGAATCTGCCTCCCAATGCAGGAGACCTAGGTTCAATCACTGGGTTGGGAAGATCCCTTGGTGAAGGGAATGTCTACCCACTCCTGGAAAATTCCATGGACAGAGGAGCCTGATGGGCTACAGTCCATGGGGTCGCAAAGAGTCCCACAGGACTGAGCTACTAACACTTTCACTTTCACTCTGCCTCCAGCCAGCCCTACTTGCAGCCATGTTGAACTTTTGCGTCCTCGGAGCACAAGAGCCCCTGTCTGCGCCCTGGACTTTGGCACGTGGCACTTCCTCTTCTGGAGTCTTTTCTTCATTGTGCTAATGCCTGCTCATCCTCAGGGCTCAGCTTCCAGTCGCCTCTTCTGGAAGCCTTCCCTGCCCTTCCAGGTCTAACTAGGTGTCCCTGATGGACTTAGCAGTTACTCCACACTGCACTGTAACTAACGCCTGTTGCCTTTCTTTTTTAAAAAATTTTGGCTGAGCTGCATCTTTATTGCAGTGTGCGGGCTTAGTTCCTCAATCGGGATTGAACCCGCCTGCCCTGCATTGGAAGGCAGATTCTTAACCACTGGACCACCAGGAAGTCCCCACCTGTTGCTTTATTTGTCCTATGGCCCTCTCTATGCTCCCTGGGCCCACGACCAGTGCTGCTCATGCCTTCTCAGCACCAAGTGTGGCCCTCTGCTCAATAAGTCACATCCTAAAGAATATGCTATAAATTAGACTTTTTCAGGGTTTAGGAAGAGGCTTGTCCAGATTATCTTAGGTGATTGCGGGTCTATCAAAAGGATCTCTGCCACGTGCAGGCAACTTGGGGATTCCTCAGCATTCCTAAGGGGAGATGAGTTATCAAGAGAGCCATCACAGTAGTTTTTTTTTTTTTTTTTTTAATGATTTATTTATTGGCCCGACCAGGTCTTTGTTGCTGCACTCAGGCTTTCTCTAGTCGCAGTGAGTGGGGTTTACTCTTCACTGCAGTGCGCAGGCTCCTCATTGTAGTGGCTTCTCTCGATGTGAGCACAGGCCCTAGAGCGCATGGGCTCAGTGGTTGTGGCATATGGGCTTATTGTTCCTAGGCATGTGGGATCTTCCCAGACCAGGGATCAAATCTGTGTCCCCTGCTTTGGAAGATTAGTGTTGGAAGATGAACTGGTTTTCTCCAAGAGACCAAGGTAGGGAAATGTGTGTTGCCTGAGGCAATTGGCTGCTCAACATCATCAGATTCTCTTGTTAAACATCAGTAGCCTCTGATGACGGAGAAGGCAATGGCAACCCACTCCAGTACTCTTGCCTGGAAAATCCCATGGACGGAGGAGCCTGGTGGGCTGCAGTCCATGAGGTCGCTAAAAGTCAGACACGACTGAGTGACTTCACTTTCACTTTTTACTTTCATGCATTGGAGAAGAAAATGGCAACCCACTTCAGTGTTCTTGCCTGGAGAATCCCAGGGACGAGGGAGCCTGGTGGGCTGCCATCTGTGGGGTCGCATAGAGTCAGACACGACTGAAGCAACTTAGCAGCAGCAGCAGCAGCAGCAGCAGCAGCCTCTGATGATCAGGAAAGGCTGATCATCAGGGCCAGGTGGCAGGTTACCATGGGAGCAAGTCCTTGCCTCCTGCCATAGGTAGAGCGGGTATTAGCAAGGAAAAGTGTGGAAGTAGTCCCACTGCCTGCTTGTATTAAGTCTGGCAGCATCTGCCCTGCTGTTCTTGTAGGCGCTCCAATGGGCCCCTTGTAGCAGGCTGACTCTGAAGGGCCTGCAGTAGTCCTCTGACTTTAGAATCACCTGACTTTATCATCAGACCCAGTGACAGAATCCTCCATTAACTGGGGGGACCCCGCACGCATGGAGTCTTACCAATGAAGCAGTACCCCCTGCATTCTTCCAGCTCAGCAGGCAAGGACAGAGGTGTCTATGCGAACCTTTCTAACCAACTTATCTCATACCACAGATGGAAAACAGTATTTCTAACCTCCATTTCAGAAACTGCAGAACCTTCCGCTGCAAATTTAGGTAGTGATATTTCAGATGTGTGCTGCTGGGTGCGCTCTGATAAGTGCCCTTCAAACGTCAGCTCATGGCCACTGGAGTGTAGATTACTATTGTCATCACTTGATAGCCTATATCAAAATATTTTAAAATAAATCTCAGATGATATAAAGAATGGATAGGAACTTTCCAGGCAAGGGACAGACATCAGCAAAACTCCTGAGTGAATTCACAGGTTAGCTTTTCTTAGTAGATGTGATTTAAGCCCATATAAATAAACCAGGAGGAACTTAAATGTCAGAGATTTTTTTCACATGAAGGTCCATAGGAGTGGCTTGGCATCTTTTTTCATTTGTACAGTGGAAATAATAATAGTATCTGCCATGTGGGTATGCTGCTGCTAAGTCGCTTCAGTCGTGTCCGACTCTGTGCAACCCCATAGATGGCAGCCCACCAGGCTCCCCCGTCCCTGAGATTCTCCAAGCAAGAACACTGGAACAGGTTGCCATTTCCTTCGCCAATGAATGAAAGTGAAAAGTGAAAGTGAAGTCACTCAGTCGTGTCCAACTCTTAGCAACCCCATGGACTGCATGTGGGTATGAGAGGGAGGATTAAAAGAGAATACAGAGAAAATCTTGGCATGATCCCTGGTACATAATAAATACCCAATAAGCATTAGCTACAATAGTTTTTACTGTTGTTGTTGTTAGTACTAAGATAGTAATAGTGGTTTTCCCAGTGCCTAAACCAATATCTGATTCATAGTAGGACACTCAACAAGTAATTTTAGGAATGAATGTTTTCTACTCATTCATTCAACAACTACTTGTTGGGTACCTGTATGTGCCAGACACAGTGCTAGGCTCTGGGAATAAGACAGTAAACAAGGCCACAGTCTATAAGGGTAATCAGACAAGTGAATGGGCAGTGGAGATGCTACTGAAGCTGCAAAGATGGCCTCCAGTGTATTCTAGAGGAGAATCATGGTGGGAACCCAGCAGGTGATATCCAGAGAGGTGAATAGGAATTGGTTAAAGGTGAATTCAGAAGGTGGTTAGAGTGCAAAGGACAATCCCAGCTTAGATATGTTCAGGCGCCCAAGGCAAGAAAGAACCTATCTTACTCTTATGGTTCCAGGCAGGTAATGTAGTTCAGGTACTTAAGCTTAAAGATGACTAGAAATTCAGTTTAAGTTTTAGATTGTCTCATATACAGCCACACAAAAAATCATTCATGGATTCTGACGGTAAAAGATGAAGAATTCTTAAATTTTTTTTTTCTTAAATTCTTAAGAACTTAAGAAGTAGATGTTGCCACTCAGTCTGCAGAATGGGAGATAGAAGAATCTTTTGGATTTCCCGTTTGTGTTAATGCGATTTATGCTGTATCCCAGAATGTAGGCTTTTATTCTTGGGTTTCCAGTTCTTGCAACCAATCTTACTGAACCTGTTGAAAGTTTCAAGTAATGACCACATGCCCTTTTTGCTTCCACTGTGTTTTTCAATTCATATTCTGGATGAAAGTTCACTTGATTGGGCTCTAGGTAGTATATGATTGTTGTAGGGGTGGGTGATTGACTAGGGTAGAGAGCTGAATAAATTCTTCCACAGTCTTCTGGCTGTTATACTGTATCTTTAGGGTGGAGAATAGAATTAGATGAAGGAGCATTTGTAGACTAATAGCTAAGTCACTTGGGAAGCCACCAGTGAGAAGGAGCTGGCCTTTGTCTTAGTTCTCCAGCTCTCCTAATGTGACGAAATTTAACATCACTTTCATTGGGCTCAGACCCCAGTATTATATTGAGTCTATTTCAGAATTCCTTTCATTGGGCATGGATATTTAAAGGTTCTGGTTCCAGGTTAATTGTGGTGGTTTAGTTGCTAAGTCGTGTCCAACTCTTGTGACCCCATGGGCTGTAGCCTGCCAGGTTCCTCTGTCCACGGGGATTCTCCAGGCAAGAATACAGGAGTGGGTTGCCATTTCCTTCTCCAACCAGAACCTCTGCCATGAAAAGACTACACTCTCAAGTGTTTTCAGTGAAGTATCTTAGAACTCCTATATTCACTTACTCATTTATCCAAAGGTTTACTCAACAAAGATTTACTGAATACCTCCAATAAGCACAGTACAAAAAATAAGGACAGGGAAGATAATGGAAATCTTTATTTTTGATACATTTTTAATAGCTTGCAGCAGAGTGTCTCAACCTTGGCACTCTTGCTACTGATATTTTGGATGGATAATCCTTTATTGTGGGGGCCTGCCCCGTGCTTTTAGGATGTGTAGCAGTATTGCTGGTCTCTATCCACTAGATGCCCATAGCGCGCCCCCCCCCCACACACACACAGTTGTGACTATCAAAAATATCTCCATACATTGCCAGATGTCCCTTGGGAGTCAAAATAGCTGATGATTGAAAATCACTATCTTACAATATCAGGCATCATCCCATATTGTCTCATTTAATCTCCCCTTTTCAGCAAGCCCTTAAGGATTATAGTTTGAATATGAGAATAGGAAGTGTTACATGATTACCTAGAGTCCCATGGGTAATAATTATGAGATTTGGACTTGAGTTCTAGATCTTCCCTATTCTTCTATATCCCCAGACTGCCATGCAACACACAGTCCTGACTCCTGGGTATTTCCATAAGATGGCACAAAAAATGTGAATGAACTTTTTGGCCAACCCAGTAGTTGGAGAGATGTGTTATGAGTCAAGTCACAGTTGTGTTCATTGCAGAATAAGTGATGTGAGCCCGCAGGAGAGAGGTGCATTAGGAAAGTCAAGGATCGTATCCTGCAGAGATTAGAATGCTCTTTGAATATTTATGGGTAAATATTTCAATTTGGATAGTGATTTTTGTTGTTGTTGAGCAGTGACAAGAGTTAAGATTTGGACAGGTAGCATCAGACAGCAATTAAGAGCAGGTGCTGGTTCCAGCTGGAATCTGAGTGCCAGCTCTTCTGCTTACTAATTGTGTGACCCATGAGGTAATTAGGTAAACTTTTGGCTCGGTTTTGTTTTTGATGGGTTGATAATAATAGTACATATTCTTAAGCGCCTGGGGGGGAGGGCATGGCACCCACTCCAATATTCTTGCTTGGAAAATCCCATGGACAGAAGAACCTGAGGAGCTATATTTCATAGGGTCGCAAAGAGTCTGACACAACTGAAGTGACTTAGCACACATTCTTAAGATTATAATAAGAATTTAATGAGTTAATATGTAAAGGGCTTAGAAATAAGACCCAACATCCAGTAATTGCTCAATAGATGCTGACTACTTAGTATTTGATTCTGTTGGACTTCAAATAATTTAGAATCTATATGGTAAATAGTGGGAGTATTGAATCAAGGCCTGCAAAGATATTCCACGGGTATTGCAATCCCCCTTCCAGTGTTCATGCAAAATCATAAATTGGTTATCTCTGGGTCAGAAACCAGTGTCTGGCTCTAGAGCTGTTCCTGAAGGTCCTGTTCAAATGGCTCAACATCTTTGTGGGGTCTTTGGGGTTGAAGCATCTAAGATATCTTTCCAACATCTTTCATTCAAAAGGAGAAAGAGGCAGCTTGGGCATCTGTGCAGACATTCATTCACTCATCCATCCATTCAGTCATCATTTACTGAGTATCTTTTTTATTCTAGGCATCATGTTTCTATTAACTACATCTGGAACACCAGTAAGTCACCCCTCTGCCCATGTGTTGGCTGAAAGTTTATTGGATAGAATTGTCACTGTTTAGTTTTAAGACAATTCAAAGTTATTTTTGTGGCTTGTGTTAAAATCCTGAGGTTTCTTCTTGTGTTCTACTTGGTACCACTGCTGGGCTTTTTATTTTATGTAGATCTGATGGCCCTGGATGTGGCTGGGGATCTTCTCCTGGGAATTTCCTCTTTCTTACCCTCTCCAGCTATTTATAGCTACTTAAGGTTTAGATCTGTTCACAAACACTTGGGTAATTATGCCCCTCTCTGTTTATAAACTCAGGATAAATTGTCCTAATGGGAAAATATCTGTCCTTTGCCGTAGTTTAGATCAAGGCTTTTAATTTTTTGTTTGTGTGTGGTTCGTTTGCCTTTCTAAAAATCATTTTGATGTCTGTTTCACTTATGAATCATCTATTGCTGATATACAACAGCACTCAGTAAACCTCACTAAAAATCTACTCTTGATCTAAAAGTAATTGATGCTGGGAAAATGTAACCCATACATATGCCTTTCTCATGGATACTGAATTAAAGGAAACAGTTGGATTTAAGACTCTTAGGGAACATCTGATAAGAGGCCCATAGAAATGACCCACCAGAGCTTTGATCACCAGCATGCTGGAGAAACACAATTCAACTCAATCTGCTTTAAAGCATCAAAGTCATAATGCATTTGTATTCGTTCATTTAACGGTCATGAAACACCTACTATGAGCAAAATTAGACTATAGATGAATAGCTAGGTGTTTCTTATTAATAAAATATAGTTAGATTTTTTTTTAGATTTTTAGCTTTGTGGGAGACAGCAAAGCATACTTCTGATCAGAAGGCAAAGTCAGTCTTTCCTCTATGCTGGGAAAAAAACAACTATGTTTCCCAGGCTATTTAAACGTGTGGAAGACTTGGTTTTTAATCAGTTTGCACCAACAAGAATAAATGCTTCCTTCTGCAATGTTTCCTCCCTCCCGAGAGCTAAAACTAATCAGCGAGAGGCAGTAGTGTAGTGGTTAAGCATACCATTTGAGTCAGATTAAATAGGTTTGAACTGGGACTCCAACATTTACCAGCTGTGTTACTTAACCTTATTGTGTTACTTAACTCAGTTTCCTTGTGTTAGAATAAAGCTAATAATTATATCTACTATACAGGGAAACTGAAAAAATTAAGGAAATAGGCAACCTACCTAAAGTAGCTAGCATAATGCCCAACATAATAGTAGGACGAGTTTAATTCATAGCTATTATTATCATTATCATCATCAACTAATATTTGTGTGCTCATTAAACAAAAAGGAATGCTGTCCTGGGGCTTCCCTGGTGACTCAGTGGTAAAGAATGCACCTGTTAATACAGGAGACTCGGGTTTGATCCCTCTAGTCGGGAAGATCCTCTGGAGAAGAAAATGGCAACCACTCCAGTATTCTTGCCTGGAGAATCGCATGGACAGAGGAGCCTGGTGGGCTACAGTCCATGGGGGTGGCAAAGAGTCAGACATGGCTTAGTGACTAAACAAAAACAACAATGATGTCCTATATATAGAAACAACATAGAGGACTGCATCTATAAAATATGCTTACCAGTGTCAGAAGCTGAGCGTATTTTTAGAGATACCCACCCAAGAAACCGGAAAGGATAACCTGGGCTCATTTGGGATTTCAGTCCAGGACCTCTTGCACCCAAAGTGAGAATCATACCCCTAGACCAACGAGCCCCCCTCAACATTCAGGAAACTAAGATTATGGCTTCTGGTCCCATCACTTCATGGCAAATAGCTAGGCAAACAATGGAAACAGTGACAGACTTTTTGGGGGCTCCAAAATCACTGCAGATGGTGACTGCCACCATGAAATTAAAAGACACTTGCTCCTTGGAAGAAAAGTTATGACCAACCTACACAGCATATAAAAAGCAGAGACATTACTTTGTCAACAAAGGTCTGTCTAGTCAAGGCTATGGTTTTTCCAGTAGTCATGTATGGATGTGAGAGTTGGACTATAAAGAAAGCTGAGTGCCAAAGAATTAATGCTTCTGAACTGTGGTGTTGGAGAACACTCTTTGAGAGTCCCTTGAACAGCAAGGAGATCCAACCAGTCCATCCTAAAGGAAATCAGTCCTGAATATTCATTAGAAGGACTGATGCTGAAGCTGAAACTCCAATACTTTGGCCACCTGATGTGAAGAACTGACTCACTGGAAAAGACCCTGATGCTGGGAAAGATTGAAAGCATGAGGAGAAGGGGACGACAGAGGATGAGATGGTTGGATGGCATCATCAACTCAATGGACATGAGTCTGAGTAGGCTCTGGGAGTTGATGATAGACAGGGAAGCCTGGCACGCTGCAGTCCTTGGGGTTGCAAAGAGTCGGACACAGCTGAGAGACTGAACTGAACTGACCCAATAAACAAAGGTCTGATGAGATGTGCGAGTATGTTTGAAGAGAGAATTGTATTCTCACAGCACCCTGTTTCTGCCTTAGGGAACACGGATCTTAGGACCACTGCCCCCCACATTAATGGGGTGATGAGAACTACTGCAGCCCTAGAAGGAAAGGAAAGGAGTTCTCCAGCCTGGCTTCTGCCGAAACATGGAAGCCTGTCTCTAGAATGGAGTCTGAGAGGTGAAGACTGCACAGGGAGGTCAATGTCAAGTCAGTTACCATTAGCATCAAGCATGTCCTCTGTGCCTCTGACCCACATTTTAATGTTGCATTTTGAGTCTTACCTCTGCTGTCTTCTGTAGAGATGAACAACAGCTGGCCGGTGTCCTCTCTATAATAACCTTTCAAATGGGAGAGGAAGATTGTTAAGTTTGCCTTTAGGCACTTTTTCACTCTAGACTAAACAACTCCAAATCCTTTAACCTTCCCTTATAGGTTCTATTTTCTCTCTCTTTAATCATTTTGGTTTTCCTCTGGACCCTTTCCAGTGTCTCCACTTTGCCCTTAAAATAAGGGGCCTCAGACTGGACCTACCATCCTATTAAGGGTCTGTCTGCTGCCAAATTCTTTATCATGGGGGAGGGAGACATGGGGATATACTTTCCTTTCATGTCAGACTCCCACCAAGCGAATTCACCCCGCTGTTGTATTGCTTATTTCTTATCAGTACAACACACAGATTCCTTTTAAATAACACGATCTGCTGTGATCCTCACATCTTTGTCAGTTTTTTCCAATCTAGATATTAAGCCCCTTTTATGCCTGTCATTTGATCATCACCCCTCAGGATACTACTTTTGTAATCAGCCGTCACGCTGAACTTGAAACTTTTTCATGAAACATTTCCTTCATGTTTTGAAGCCAATTTGGATTCTCCTAGCATATCAGTAATTCCCACTGCAATTAATATTATTTGTAGACTCTGGGTGTGCTCAAAGCAGTTTTAAGTATTATTTAAACCAGAGCTAGGGTAAAATTGGAGGCTATGTTTTAAGCACCCTTTTGTTTACTGAGCCATTGATCTCTTTTCCAGTCTGCAGTGAAACCCAGTGAGGAAAAGACAGACCAGATCGTATCTTTCTGGCTTGCTGATGAGAATGTCATATGCATTCAAAAGCTTTCCTGAAATTAAGATATTGTACAGATGTGGTCAAATTTTAATTCTCAGCACATACACACCCTAAACTGAGCTTAGGCACAGAGTTGGTGGGGGAAGAGGGAATATTTATTTGCATTATGCTTAAAGTCATGGATTTCCTTTAAACAGCATTGATTTGCACATCATAAATTACATACCAGATGGAAGGAGTAGAGAGAGTTAGAAGAAAACTGCAAGTGGAGAAAGCAATCAGAAGGAAGAAAGGGAGCCCTTCTGAAATTATTATTATTAGATTATTCAATTTGAACCTAATTCCCATACAATTTATCAGATATGGAGATGCCACATAAAAGTATGCTAATGAATCCACCAGGACTGCCACCTCCTCGCAGAAGAAAAGGAAAGGGAAGTGGGGAGGAGCTAACATTCACTGGAACCCTTAGAATATATTGTAAGGCAGTCACTTTCTGTTAGGGACTTTTGATACACTTGGCTTTACCTAAAATCATCAGCCTAACTTGCTTTGACCCAGGAACTGCAATATTTTGAGGACTGGCTTGCGAAACCTTGTTCTTACTGGGCACATGTACTGTTCTCTTAATGTCCATTGTCGTTGGTTGCAATGCCCATCCCTTCTTGAAATATCCTTGATCCTGGGGTCTTGTTTCCTTCCAGTATTTCCAAAGGAGGCATGTCTCTGGGTTTGCTGTTGTGCCAACCTGAAGGAAGCAACTGGGGGTGATTTCAGGGCTGGTGATTATGATCAGTACTTACCATGTGCTCTTGTGGGCTGCTTCCAAGAGTGGGCAGATGTCCAGGAGAGCCTGGACATGGGTTGGCCCTTCCCAGGCTCTCTTTACCCTTTCCAGTGGCAATATGATACTTAGAACTGAAGCTTTCTTTTGCCTGCTCCTTTTTAATTAATTGCTTTGAATTCTACCAGATTGGTCCATTGAAGAACTGCTGGACACCCAGGAAGTGAACCATAGCTTAGAGACACAGGGGTGGGGAGCCAGACTGAGGGCAAGATTCTGGCATGAACCCCATGGGGTGGGGTGAAGTGTGTGTGCCTGTGTGGCACGCAGCTTCAGGATGTAGGGAGATTTGTGCCTTTCGACCACAGGAGGTCCCCAGATCTTTTCTTCCTCCTGGGAGCTCCAGCCTGGATCCCTTTCGAAGCCAGGTGAAAACGTGTTTCGAGCAGAAGTTCCTTGATGGTTTGAGGTTTGGCACAGCGATGCTTTTCGTTTTCAACAAGTGTTCCAAGTAGGGAAAAGGAATAGAACACAATTGAAGTTTTGAAAAGCAACCTCTTCACGCAATGAAATGTGGGGCGACCCCACCCTCCTCCGCAGGCCCTCACCCTTGCTCTAAGAAAAGCAAACACTGTTTTCCTGTCTTATTTGTATTCCTATTAATTTAAGACAGGAAGCCCTCAGTGGGTGTGATGTAAACAATTCAGCCTCGTGGGTCGGGCTTCCTCATCAGTTTGCAGCTGGAGAGATGTCAGCACGGCCCGAGCTCATTCATGCCTCTCTCGGGGATGTCTCGTTGACTGAACCCCGCAGAAGGCGGGAGGGGCGCGGGAGCCCGAGAAGGTATAAAGGAAATGCTTCAGTCGTGCAGTCACCGGCGATTGTAATTCAGCAGTGGTAAATTTGTTTTCTCCAGCAGAAAGAATCTCACTGCAGCTTTCTGGAAAGTTGCCTGCTAGCTTGCCCAGTGCGATGGTTGTTGATTCTGGTGTGGGGCTCCCCCTCACTCCACCCCACCCCCAGTAAGGACCCATGCTGCCGCCGATTATGAAACGGAGCGGTTATGAAATGATATTGATGTCGGGGAGCTGGAGCTCCTCGCGGCGGCTGGAGGGAGAACTTTTGACCGGGCAAGGGTTATCTGGGTGGGGCGTTTTTCTCCTCAGACCTGCTCCCAGTTACCGCTGGAAGCTCCGGAGCAAGTTGACATAAACAAAAGGTGTCTGCATCAGAAACCCCAAACTCCCCGAAATCTCCCCGGTGCGGTTTCCTTTTCCGACTGCGAAAGGGGTGGGGGTGGGGGGAGTGACCGGGGAAGGGATTCTGGAATGCCGTGGAGTTTTGACAAGTGAGCCAGGGGAGTGACGAGGCGAGCCGGGATTCCATTACAGTCTTTTTCAAAACCTCCCAAGCCGGGCTTCCGGAGGGGGCGTCCTCCCGGCGACCGGCCGCGTTCGGAGCGGGGCGCTCGGGGCTCCCCGAGGCAACAGTGCTCCGGAAGGGCCGTCGGGGGGCGCGCAGGGGGCCGGCTTTCCAGGCGGGGCGCGCGCGCTGAGCGGCCCCGCCCCGCCCCGCCCGCGCCCAGCAGGTGATTAGGCTCCGGCTCGGCCCCGGGGCGTGCGAGCCCCGCCCGGGAGCGAGGATTACCCGGGGCCGGCTGCTCCCGACCGAGCCTCTGCAGAAGACGTCGAGAGGAGACCCCCCCCGCCCCCCGAAGGTGACTTCAGAACTGGAGGTAGGAATCTGCTTTAGCAGACAAAAACCTCAGGCGTCCCCCATCCGATCGGGCTTTGGGGTGCCGACTGAGGCTGTCTGCGCGGGTGTGCAAATTGAGCCCCAGCCTCCTCCGAGAAACACCCGCCGCCGACGAACGCCCGCGGCGCTCATCTCGCAGACCCCTTGGGTGTCTTGTTTTTGATTTGAGGTATTTGCATGTTTACGGATTGTTTGTGCTCCTTGGGAGGAGTACCAGACGAGGAACTGGTTTGCCAATTACTAGACGGAAGGAGGCGCCCTGAGTGTGTCTATGTGTGTGTGTGTGTGAGCGGCGGGGTGGGGGAGAACGAGGGACAAGTCCGGGGGTCTCCAGAGCCAAGGTCCTGACAGTCACCGCGGAAAAGCAATGCTGTTGAAGTCCAGGAAGGGAGAGAGGGTGTCTAGCAACCAGGCATCTGTTAACGCTGCCCTCATGCCCCTGCTTCTCGCTATGGCCAGCAGGGAATGAGTCTGGGTACAACATAGCTGCCGCTCCTGCCAGCAGGAACTGTTTATGATCCCTCAAGTGCTTATAATCGCCTTTGGGGACAGATCTTCGCCCTGAACTACTAAACAGCCTGCTTGGACAACTCCCCCACCTCTAATTCACAAAATGTTTTGATTGTCGCATCCACAAATCAAAGATTTTAAAGATGAGGGCTTTTGGGAAAGAGAATGACATTTTCTGTCGTTTTGCAACTCTCTTGTAAGCAGTTTGTAAACACTAGGAGTGAAATTAAGTCAAATTTTGTCTGATGAGACGGGGTTGGTAAAGAGGAGGGAACTACAGCTGTCACTCTGGGAACCACTTCTGGGAAGAATAGATTTCTGTGAATGTAAATAGTAAATGCTTCTCATAGAAATAGGTCAGGTTTAGTTTTATATCGTAAGGGGGAGTGGCATAAACGCTAATGGAGAAGTGTCTTTAAATACACATAGAATACAGTACTTTCAGCCTTCAGCTTTTGCATTCCTGTACTGTGTTGCAACTGTACGTGGACTTTGCAGATGAATCGAAAAGGTACAAGGGGATCTGCCTTTGTGCTTATTCTCCCAGTTGTGTCGACTCTTTTGACCCCATGGACTGTAGCCCACCAGGCTCCTCTGTCCATAGAATTTTCCAAGCAGGAATACTGGAGCGGGTTGCCATTTCCTACTCCAGGGGATCTTCCTGGCCCAGGGATCGAACCCTTGTCTCCTACACTGGCAGGCGGATTCTTTTACCTCTGAGCCACATGGAAAGCCCCACAAGGGATTGTTCCTACCACCATATGCTAATCTAGCGGTTAACCTCACTAACCTGTAGAAGGCCACAGTACTCTTCTTTTACTGAGGTGTTAACAAAGTTCACAAGGCCCACCTACAGTTAATTGCTTTCAGGGCTGCTGGTCAAACCCATGATCCCTCCTGTACTGCCTCTGGGATCCACAGGTAGGTGGGCTTTAGGAAACCAGGCCTGTGCCAGACTCTAAAAAGTCCTCCAAGACTGCTACACAGAGAAGAAACAGAAATAGGATGTACCTATTCTGTACACCAGTGTGGACTCAGGGGAAACCAGTGTGGACTCAGGGTTTCAGGCTTGCCCATGCCCTTTCAGCCTTGAGCTCTGTGAGCTGGTGCACCTGAGCGTAATTGTCTGAGGAGATAACCCATGGGGGAAGGAAGACAGCCTGCCTGAAGAGCAGCAGGGTGTCCCCAAACCGCCTTTCTGCTTGCCTTCTTTATTCTGTAAATTGCGCAACCACACGCTTGGCCCGTACAGCTCCCTTTAATCCCGTATTCCTACTAATCTCAATAACTCAGGCAGGTCCCGCTCAGGAATTGTTTCCTTGAAAGGGAAGAGTGACCCCTTTCATGGCTATTTCCTGGGCCCTCAAGTTCTTGTCGCATCTGCTTTGCCAGATGCTCAGCCTTTGCTGTCTTTAATATCAACTCTTCTCTCTCTCTCTCTCTCAGAGGTTTCACTAAATAACCTTTGCTGCTTAGAGAAGCAGGTTCTCCTGATCTCTGCCTGGGTTTTCGTTCTGGAATCTGATTCATTGCCTGAGCTTCCTTTCTTTCCTTATCAAAGCTATTCATAGACATAATCGTAAAGCCATATATTTCTAGAAGGCTTATACATAGAAACAGCAGTTATTTGACCCACCCCTCACCAACCTCAGCTTCTGTGCCCCAGAGACAAGAGCTTCAACTTTGCCCATGTTTCTGAATAGTAGGTGTGTCCCGTTCCACCTGGTTCATCCCTCTGGCTGAGCCTTTGGTCTTCTTCACTCTGGAGTTGCTGCCGAGGGCCAGAGGCACAGCTGTCATCCTGGAATTCCTTATCACAGCAGGGATTCATTTGCTCTTCATGTGACAGCCCTTGTTTTTTAGACTCATGTCTTCCTTCTTCGTTTCTGCTCTCTTGCTGGTAACATCTAGTAGTTCTGAGAAAGACTGCCTGGGAAATAAGTTTCTGGAGATCTTCGAAGTTAGATTAATAGTTTACTAGGGGTATGGACTCTGTGTTGGAAGTCTGTTCCTGAATTTGGAACGCTTTGTTCTTCCAGGTTCAGTATTGCCATTGAGATGTCTGTCATTCTAACTCCTGATGCTTTGAATATAATCATTTCCCCTTCTCTGAAAGATTTTCTTGTCTTTGTAATGTCCTTTCCCTCTGTAATGAAATCTCATTCAGTACACCTTGCTGTGTCTTTTTTTTTTTTTCTCCATCAATTTACTTGGCTTTCAGTGGACCTTCTCAATCTGAAAATCATGTCCTTCAGTTCTGAACTGTTTATGGAATATTAAAAAAACTGATTTCTGTTCTCTTCTGGAACACATATTGAGTTGAAATGGGGCCCTTTTACATTGAATCTCTAATGTTCTTTTTCCCTATGTTTTCTCCTTTTTTAAAGTTCTACTTCCTGGGATATTTCCTCATTTTATCTTCCAACCCATGTATTGAATTCCCATGTCTGTCATCAAATTTCTTATTTCCAAGAGCTCTTTAAAAATCTCAAATTTTCTTTTTGTAACCTCCTGTTCTCGTTTCATAGATGAAAAGCTTTTCAACCCTCAACTCTTATCGAGGATCACAGTGGCAGCTTCTTTGAAGTATCCCTCTGCTTCCTGTTCTGTTTGTTTTCCTCTGATTTCCTCTTAGTTTTTGTTTTGGACTCTGTTGCATGTTAAAAGCTTTGCTCAGATGTCTGAGGATCGTGGAACTGACTGCTGAGAAGTTAACTGGAAGGTCTGCACGCCTGGATGGAGCTGACACCCAGGATCCGTTCCACCTTACCAAGAAGGAACACCTAGAACAGTGTTTCAGAACCTGGAACAATTCCTGGCACACAGTAAGCTTTCCATTTAAGTTGCCCGAGTATTTGAATGATGTTGGGTCTTGCTAGGGCTCAGGTAGTAGTGATTACAAAGAGTGCCCCAGGTGAGTCACATGTGCAACCAGCTGTAGGGTTATCCTGCTGAGGGATTTTATTGGAGGATTCCCACCTGTGGGTGGGAAGGTCTTTCCCTTAAAGGAAACTGAAGAGAAATCCGGATGCTGAGGGGAATTGGTGGCTGCTGTATTCTATGAGCCAGATCAGATGGAGACCAGGAAGCCAGCATTTGGTATGGAACCTTCTCCCATTCCCCTGTTTCTAAGCGCACCCCTTCTCTCAGCTACGTTGAAGTGTCTCTGAGTCCACAGTTGCTCTGATTCAGCAGAGCAAATAGGTTGCAGAATGTAAGCAGTCACTTTGGAGCCAGGATTGAGAGGGGAGACCCAGGGTCTGACAGCTTCTGGTACAGACTCACAGTCAGCTCTCCTGCTTTGGGGCCCCTGACCCCCTCAGTACCTGGTGCCCCAAATTCCAGAGACACTGGAGCTCTGCTTCCAGGCTTCCCATCCTGCTGCGCTAGGTTGCTGTCAGTTACCATGGGTTAGACCACTTTATAGCTTCCAAAATTTTGTTGCATTGTTTCTTCTTTTTATCTTTAAGAGTTTAGCAAACCTGTCCTGCCCCGCCCAGGTTAAAAAAAACCTCTCTCTCATTTCAGTCCATCATGGTTTACTGGCAAGTGACTCTCCCTTCTCCTCTCAGTTCTTCTGTTTTTACACCCCTCTGCTGCGGATGCCCCCTTGGGACAGAATGCTAATAGGCCACGATGTACTGTCAGCTCAGCAGTGATCATTAAAGATGTCCAGACCCTGGATAGAGTGGTTCTTGGGCATTTATACCGGGTATGTTAGCATCTTCTCCATCAGGTCAGTGACTCTTCTTGGTATGTGTGCAGCAGAAGGCAGAAGCATTTCTGAATGGGATGCTGCGGCTTACCAGGATTCTATCTGTGAGAATAACCGTAGAGCATGCTAACTCCTAAGATATATTCGTGTTCATTTCTTCCTTTGGTCCTGGCTAGAAGCCTGTTGCAGGCTCACTGGTCACATGGACCTGGTAGCATCCGTTNCTTTGAATATAATCATTTCCCCTTCTCTGAAAGATTTTCTTGTCTTTGTAATGTCCTTTCCCTCTGTAATGAAATCTCATTCAGTACACCTTGCTGTGTCTTTTTTTTTTTTTCTCCATCAATTTACTTGGCTTTCAGTGGACCTTCTCAATCTGAAAATCATGTCCTTCAGTTCTGAACTGTTTATGGAATATTAAAAAAACTGATTTCTGTTCTCTTCTGGAACACATATTGAGTTGAAATGGGGCCCTTTTACATTGAATCTCTAATGTTCTTTTTCCCTATGTTTTCTCCTTTTTTAAAGTTCTACTTCCTGGGATATTTCCTCATTTTATCTTCCAACCCATGTATTGAATTCCCATGTCTGTCATCAAATTTCTTATTTCCAAGAGCTCTTTAAAAATCTCAAATTTTCTTTTTGTAACCTCCTGTTCTCGTTTCATAGATGAAAAGCTTTTCAACCCTCAACTCTTATCGAGGATCACAGTGGCAGCTTCTTTGAAGTATCCCTCTGCTTCCTGTTCTGTTTGTTTTCCTCTGATTTCCTCTTAGTTTTTGTTTTGGACTCTGTTGCATGTTAAAAGCTTTGCTCAGATGTCTGAGGATCGTGGAACTGACTGCTGAGAAGTTAACTGGAAGGTCTGCACGCCTGGATGGAGCTGACACCCAGGATCCGTTCCACCTTACCAAGAAGGAACACCTAGAACAGTGTTTCAGAACCTGGAACAATTCCTGGCACACAGTAAGCTTTCCATTTAAGTTGCCCGAGTATTTGAATGATGTTGGGTCTTGCTAGGGCTCAGGTAGTAGTGATTACAAAGAGTGCCCCAGGTGAGTCACATGTGCAACCAGCTGTAGGGTTATCCTGCTGAGGGATTTTATTGGAGGATTCCCACCTGTGGGTGGGAAGGTCTTTCCCTTAAAGGAAACTGAAGAGAAATCCGGATGCTGAGGGGAATTGGTGGCTGCTGTATTCTATGAGCCAGATCAGATGGAGACCAGGAAGCCAGCATTTGGTATGGAACCTTCTCCCATTCCCCTGTTTCTAAGCGCACCCCTTCTCTCAGCTACGTTGAAGTGTCTCTGAGTCCACAGTTGCTCTGATTCAGCAGAGCAAATAGGTTGCAGAATGTAAGCAGTCACTTTGGAGCCAGGATTGAGAGGGGAGACCCAGGGTCTGACAGCTTCTGGTACAGACTCACAGTCAGCTCTCCTGCTTTGGGGCCCCTGACCCCCTCAGTACCTGGTGCCCCAAATTCCAGAGACACTGGAGCTCTGCTTCCAGGCTTCCCATCCTGCTGCGCTAGGTTGCTGTCAGTTACCATGGGTTAGACCACTTTATAGCTTCCAAAATTTTGTTGCATTGTTTCTTCTTTTTATCTTTAAGAGTTTAGCAAACCTGTCCTGCCCCGCCCAGGTTAAAAAAAACCTCTCTCTCATTTCAGTCCATCATGGTTTACTGGCAAGTGACTCTCCCTTCTCCTCTCAGTTCTTCTGTTTTTACACCCCTCTGCTGCGGATGCCCCCTTGGGACAGAATGCTAATAGGCCACGATGTACTGTCAGCTCAGCAGTGATCATTAAAGATGTCCAGACCCTGGATAGAGTGGTTCTTGGGCATTTATACCGGGTATGTTAGCATCTTCTCCATCAGGTCAGTGACTCTTCTTGGTATGTGTGCAGCAGAAGGCAGAAGCATTTCTGAATGGGATGCTGCGGCTTACCAGGATTCTATCTGTGAGAATAACCGTAGAGCATGCTAACTCCTAAGATATATTCGTGTTCATTTCTTCCTTTGGTCCTGGCTAGAAGCCTGTTGCAGGCTCACTGGTCACATGGACCTGGTAGCATCCGTTATGTGAGATGATCCGTTCACTTCATTTGTGGGATGGTACCTGCATCCCACACCCCAGGGATGCGTATAGGAAGGAGTATGTGATCCAGGTCTGGGCAATGAGGTACGAAGGAATGACTCTTGTGGAGCATCTTGTGGGATGTGTGCTCATTACCCCAAAAAAAAAAAAAAGACACACAAAACAAATGAATCCTTTGCTTTCTTGGCGGATTGCTGTCTAGAACTACTGTAGACATTTTGCCACCAGCCTTAGGAGAGAACAGATCCCTGAGTGTCCTCAAGAAGCACCGTATTTCTCCAGATGATGAATTTCCTCCTTGTTTGAGCCGTTTGGAATCAGGGTTTGGTATCATTTGCTGCCAAGCTAACACAGGTGGATGTTGATCTACACGCCGTCTCATTTCCAAAAGGAGTTAAGCACACCCTGGGCTCACCTTACGGAAGATCTGAGCTGCCTGATTCCTCATTCTGATTCCAGGGAAGATTCTTCTCTACTCTGGTGATTTCCAGGCAGATGAAAGTAATTTTATTCTCTTCCAACTTCAAAGGAAAGAATAACCAATGAGACAGTTGGAGGGGAAAAGAGGATTCCTTTGCTTTGGAGATTGCTACCCAATCCCAGCCAGAGAACTTTTGGGGGCTGTCACAGAAATGACTGTTCTTAAAACGCAAGGTCACGAGGACACCCCACGTACTGCAGCCTCTGAGAAGCCAAGTGCCTGTTAACACTCACCCCTGCAGTGGTTGGGACTGGCAGGTCTGTTTGCACACTTGGTATCATTTCCTCTGTCTTCCACCCTTTGTCTTTTGTGCATCCCAGTCTTGGGGAAGCTTGTAAGATGAAATAAACTCCGGAAGTGCTCAGTGGAATGCAGGAAAAAGACGGACTGTTCCAGTTTTCTCCAGTCTGACTCAAGTGCAATGACTCTCTTGTCTTTTTGTGAACGGGAGGCCTTCCTGATCTCTTCCATTCCCAGTTCAATGTTAGCCCAAAGGGAAGCCTTTGATGCCCTTAGGAAATGGCAACCCACTCCAGTGTTCTTGCCTGGAGAGTCCCAGGGACAGGGGAGCCTGGTGGGCTGCCATCTATGGGATCACACAGAGTCGGACACGACTGAAGCGACTTAGCAGCAGCAGCAGCAGCATTATACCATCATGTTCCTGTCTGCATCCCTCACCAAACCAAAACTGTAAGGATGGGCACTTCATATTGTGCCAGGTACTATTACAAGTTTACACTATGAACTTAACCTCACAATGATCCTATGGAGAGGGTACCATTATTATTCCTGTTTTACAGTGGAGATGACGTGAGGCACACGGTATTTTAGGGAAATTGCTCAAGGTTGTCCAGCTTTTCAGGAGTGAAGCAGAGATTCAGACATTGGCAGTCTGGTTCTGTGCTATATAACAAGTATGCTTCATGCTATATAATTCATCATTACAGCCGGAACACCCTTACACCATCTGTAGTATACAATAGGGATTCAGCTGTTACTGTGAGTGAATAAATGCGAGGATTTTTCATGTCATTACTGACTCATTAATTTTAAAAGCAGCATGATTTGTGTAACTTGTTTCCCCAGGATTGGACATGTAAGTAGTATGGTCTAGGATATCTGAGACTGAGTTTGTCCTGAGATCTCAGACATGCGGTCCCTAATTGGGGAGTGACAACGAGACATCTTTTAACCCTTCTCTTCCTCTGCCGACCCTGCACACATCACTCTCCCCACCCTCTGCCACCCTGAGGAGCAATCCTGATCCTCACCCCAGCGCCAGGTTCCCGCTACCATCACTGGAACTCTGCACAAAAGCAGATGGCGTTACAGAGACTTCAGTATTCCACACTTCCAGAACTTTCTCCGAGGGTCTCTGGTAAAGGTTAAGTATTAGTTGGCAGGGAGTTGACGTTTGAACTGCAGATCTCTGAAATGACGCCTGCCAAGTGCCGTTTTCCAGGTGGTTTCTCATAACATGTCGTTTTGCGCTTTTGAATCCAGAGATAATGTATCCGACTCTTTCATTTGTTTTTTAAGACTTTTGGCTGACCTCTGGGATTCTTGTTTTAATTGCCAACTGATAGAAAATATAAATGGAAAAATGTGTTCGTGTGCAAACTTGGGACTTTATCTTTGGAAATTGGGGGTGGGTGAGGGTAGAGGGTTAAGGAAAATTTAAACAATTTTGTCTGGTTAGTGGATGCCTTAACTTCCTTGTAAACAAAAGTAAACAAACATATCACGTGTCAGTATGAGCATTTTGTAGAAACTATTCGCAATTTAAAAAGTTTGTTTGTACACATTTACTTGAGGTTTGTTAGAAGACTTTGTTTAAATTTAGATTAGGGGACTGCCCTGGGGGTCCTGCAAATATCCCCTGTATATAACTTTCTCGAGTTCAACCCTTTTGAGTGTCTCTTCGGTTTTCTGCTGGGAACCCTGACTGACATCATCCATATGGCCACGTCTTTCTCGTAGAAAATCATGATGGTCATTTCTGGCTCTGAAATACCAGTTGCATTTACTTGAGCACATCTGAATGCGAGTCATATCCTGTCCTGTCCAAGAGTTGTCATCTTATTCTTATGTCTCTTCTGTCTTTTCTATTAGGTGGCGAGGGACAGGGGACTGTGTTATCCTGCCTTCTCCCTATACTGTCTAGTACATATAGTAGTAACAACAGGTGGCAACTCTTGAAGTAAGAAAATATACATACAGGTGTGCATGTAGGTGTGTAGTATATTTGTGTGCATCTGTTTGCTCACTTGTGTTCCACTCTTTGCGATCCTGTAGACTGTATAGCCGCCTAGACTCTTCTGTCCATGAGATTTTCCAGGCAAGAATACTGGAGTGGGTTGCCATTTCCCAGTCCGGAGGATCTTCCTGACCCAGGGATCAAACCTTTGTCTCTCACTCCTGCATTGGCAGTCAGGTTCTTTACCACTAGCGCCACCTGGGAAGCCCCATGTGGTATGTATGTGGGTATGATATGTCCTGTGACACTTGTCGTTTTTAAATACCCTTTAGGTTTATCTTGATCAGCACTGGCTCATGTTTTTTATAAAGTGAACAGTGACCAGGGACCGATAGGCAACTCATTATGCTAGGTATTCGCATTAATGCATTTTCAGAGTTCATAATGTTTCTCAAAGGAGAGTTCATCAAGAGCTGAATTTACAGAATTTTCAAACTAAAAGGAATCTCGGAGTATATCTTACTCAGTTTCATCCTTTTTAGGTGGCGCTCCGGCTGAGTGGTTCAGTGCCTTGTTCTGGGGCACAGATGGTATGGACGATGCCAGAACTTGGTGCTCTTGACTCTCTTCCCAGGGTTTCATCCAACCAGCCCTCTCCAGGTCAGTCTGCCTGGTCACTCACAGGTGCTCTTTGGTAAAACTAACTTCCACGAGGTGCCCCTTAGAAAGCCTCTCTGCTGTCCCTTATAGCTTCCCTCTGTGTTGCAAATGCAAACCAGATAGTCACGCTCTGAGCTCATAAAAGGGCCTAATAGGATGCAGACGGTGGATTCTAACCCAGGCTCCAACCTTGGCCCCACGTGTAGACAGCTGGGGGAATACTTGGGCCAACCCACAGCCACTCTTGGCCATCTCCCTTCACCAACTTTAAGCTTTGGAGCAGCATTTTATGCGGGCGTACGAGGTGCTGGGGTTGGGTTGGGCGAGTGAGTTATAAGTTTTGTGGTTATTGGAGCCAGAGTCCTAGGCCTCATCCGTGGGAGATGAGATCTCCAAGTCAGGCTCAGCTGCTTGCAGAGGGCGTTTGCTGACGGGCGCTGCTTCTGTGATGATGGCTAGCACAAGGACTAGAGTATAAGGTGTTCCCTATAAAATAAGAAATCTTTGGCTCCACTAAATCACACTTAAAGTTGGTTTAAGATGGGTAAGAAGAACCCTTTCTTTCATGAACAGAAACAAAGTAGATTGGTCTAGGTCTGCACTGGTAAGATGAATGTCAGTGGTTAGTGTTTCTTTCTCTGTGTGTTACATTTTCTCCCATATGCAAATCAGCTGGAGGCTGATAAATTGCTATACCTCCCCTGTAAGACTTAGGTTCAGGAAGATGAGGAAAGGAGATACAGGGGATCTTGCCTGCTGCTTGTCAGGCTTTGTCCTGGCAGCTTTAACACAGAAGATTTCACTTCCAGAAAGCTGTGTCATGCTCATTTTGCAGATGTGGAAACTGAGGCTCACAGCTCCGTGACATGCCCAGAAGCACCCAAGCAGGATGAAGTGCTGTATCACCTCCTCAGTTCTGACTCTACAGACGCACCTTGTCAGAGGAGGAATGCCGTCCTAAACCCAGCTGGCCCGCATTCTTGCCAAATGACTCTGGGGAGCGTTAGTTTCTCTGCCTTGGTTTTCTCCGGAAAACTAAAGTGGGAATAGTATATGTTGATCCCTCCTAGGTTGCTGATAAGGATCGAGGTGTAAGGCACAGAAAGAGCTCACCTCCATGCCGGGCATGTGAAAGCCCTTCATACAGCTAGCTCCCAGGCCCCTGGAGCTGGCTTTGCTGCTTCTCCGTTCAGGATGTGCTTTGTCAACTGTTCTCTCTCAACTTCCCTGAGTTGTTTCCTCAGTTATAAAACTAGGCTTGGGTTAAAGGTCAGTTTTCTGAATTGAGAAAAACCAAGGAGAAGGAGACAAATCTCTCTCTTTCTTGTTACACGCTTCTGAACGTGCTGGGTCTATGTATTGTTGTGGTGGTTGACTCGTTTTCAACTCTTTGCGACCCCAGGGACTCATCATGCCAGGCTTCTCTGTCTTTCATCATCTCCCAGAGTTTGCTCAAACTCATGTCCATTGAGTCAGTTATACCATCCAACCATCTCATCCTCTGTCACCCTCTTCTCCAGCGTTTCCCAGCATCAGTGTCTTTTCCAGTGAGCTGGCTCTTCACATCAGGTGGCCAGAGCATTGGAGCTTCAGTCCTTCCAATGTATTACTTTGGGATAAACCTGTCTAAGTCTACTGGAGAGAGTCTAGGCTTGGTCAGCTGCCCCGGAGGTAGCTTTTCTGAATTAGCCAAATTCCAGCCACA
The DNA here is from genome assembly GCA_006410615.1 of Neotragus moschatus. Taxonomy (NCBI): domain Eukaryota; kingdom Metazoa; phylum Chordata; class Mammalia; order Artiodactyla; family Bovidae; genus Neotragus; species Neotragus moschatus. The sequence goes on along the minus strand of SJYA01002574.1, from coordinate 844,999 downwards.
CTCTCTCCAACTGACCCTGAGTTCCTATCTCCGGGGTTTCCTCTTCTGTTACTCTGTCTTCCTTGTAAAGAAAAGCTCTGTTGCTTTCAACTACATTATACAGAGTAGTCTCTGAACACTTCTTCACTTCTGGGTCACCAACTGTGTGGGTGTATGGTGGGGGACCACCAGCTGGGTGTCCTCCAGTTCAATGCCCTTCTGATGCCATCTCCCTGGAGGTGGCACCAGATCTCACAACTTAAGGGCTCAATCCACTAAGACTGTCCCTCACCCCCCCACTACCCACGCTCCAGATGGCAGTCAGAAGGCCAAGTTTCACCTGCGTTTCTGACCGACCGACTGTAAATAGGTTTCTACAACCACTCCTATTAATGAATAGGGTTAATTAATCAGGTTTGATTAGTTTGCTAGAGCATCTCGTGGAGCTCAAGAAACAGTTTACTCACTGGATTACTGGTTTGCTATAAAAAGGACACAACGTGGGGAGATACATAGCACGCATGCAAGACTCGGGGAAAGGGCGTGGCGTCGGCAGGTGTTCACCAACCCGGAAGCTCTGTGAACCCATCCATTTGGGTTTTTGCGGGGAGGCTTCATTACACAGGCACGATTGCTGAAATCAGTGGCCATTGATGACTGAACTCAGTTTCCAGTGCCTCTGCCTTCCCCAGAGGTCAAGGGGGGTGGGGTGGGATGAACAGTTCCAACCTGCTAATCACGCCTGCCACACGCCCCCACCCCTGCAACCAACATCCATCTTTAAGGACTTTGCAGAAGTCACCACATTATCATCAGCTCAGCTATGATTGAAAGGGACTTGCGGGGAGTTTCCCTGCGGGCTCAGTGGTTAAGAATCCTCCTGTCAATAAAGGAGACATGGGGTTGATCACTGATCTGGGAAGATCCCATAAGCTATGGGGCCACTAAGCCGGTAGGTCACAACTGCTGAGCCTGGGCTCCACAACAAGAGAAGCCACGGCAGTGAGGAGGCCGTGCACCACAACTAGAGAGTAGCCTCTGCTTGCTGCAGCTAGGGGAAAGCCCACACAACAAAGATGCAGCACAGACAAAAGTAAATAAATAACCAGTTTTTAAAAAAGGAAGAGACTTGTCAAAAAGATACTCATTTTACTTGATTGCTCTGGAACTATTTCCAGGACTGAATAGAATATTTAAGATTCCCCTATGACTCTCATGTATTGAATTTCAAGGGTTTTAGGAGTGCTGTGCCAGGAACAGTGGGCAAAGACTAAATATTTTTACTCTAAGTCACAGTATCACACTGTCAGTATAGATTTATCATTGTTATCCTTTTTTTTTTCCTCTTCCTTCACCCACTCCCTTTGAACTGAAATTTGAGGGCTTCACCAACACCTTGTACAGCTTGCAGCATTGCCCCTTGTTCCTTCCACTCCAGTCACTGAAATAGGTAACCTGTGGGGGCCCACTTATGCTCCCAAGGTATTTAGGCCTTTCTTCAGAATGTTCCAGAAAATTCTCTTACATGCAGGCTTCCCTGGCTCCCTTTGCCTTTGGCAGTGCTGCTGCTGCTGCTAAGTCGCTTCAGTCCTGTCCGACTCTGTGTGACACAATAAGTGGCAGCCCACCAGGCTCCCCTGTCCCTGGGATTCTCCAGGCAAGAACACTGGAGTAGGTTGCCATTTCCTTCTCCAGTGCATGAAAGTGAAAAGTGAAAGTGAAGTCGCTCAGTCGTGCCCGACTCTTTGCGACCCCATGGACTGCAGCCCACCAGGCTCCTCTGTCCATGGGGTTTCCCAGGTAGAATACTAGAGTGGGTTGCCATTTCCTCCTCCAGGAGATCTTCCCGACCCAGGGATCGAACCTGTGTCTCCTGCATTGTAGGTGTATTCTTTACTCGCTGAGCCATCAGGGGAGCCTACAGAGGCATGCAAACTCTTATTTGTGGCATGTGGAATCTAATTCCCTGCCCAGGGATTGAACCCAGGCATGGAGCATGGAGTCGTAGCCACTGGACCACCAGGGAAGTCCCTCTCTTGCCACTCTTAAAGGCTTCACACTGCAACTGCAAAAATTATTTTTAAAAGAAGACAGAACAGAAAACCAGTGGCCTCCTAGCCTGGCTCATGTGGCAGGGCCCACCTGTCCTGTGGAAGAGATACGTGTTTCTGGGTCTTCTAGACTCGACCTTTTGGATTCCCCTGGAGTCCCCAGCTCTACCTGAAAAAGTCCACGTGTAACTCTGTACCTTGCTACCATGGCTGTTCTGCTGAGGAAGAAAGGCAGATGGAGGGCAGTGAGGGAAATGACGCTATAGGATTTACCTCATTGAGCCCAAGTCAAATATAAAGCATGGTCCCTGCATCCCCCCCTCCAAAAAAGAAAGCTTATCATCAGAAATGAGGAAATTTATATTTAAGTCTTATATTTAAGTCTTTACAGCTTCTCTCATGCTCATGGAAAGATCTCACAATTATTTTATTTTGAACATCAAAGTGTTATTTAGGGAATACACATTAGCCTCAAATGACCTTCATCAGTGCTGATTTTGGATGCTTTATGGAGGTCAACCAAGGAAATCATATTATAAAGAAAGGTTAAAAAAGACTCTAGTAATATTCCTGGGCATCTGACCTCACAGTAACAAGTGTTGGATTTCTTTGTAAACAAGACTTTTAAAGATCATTTAAAAATGGAACAAGTCAAGAGCATTATCCAAATAACTGACATGAAAGTGAAGGGGATATGGTTTGGAAAACTCAAAAAAGTAGCTGTAATCACAGGCTTGGGTGTAAAAAGACCACTGAAGATTGAATAAATGCTTTCGTGATGTGTGAGAGCCAGAAGTGGGAGGAAACCAGAAATATTTCTAAATTAGTATTAGCTTATTCTGTTTACATAGTATTTGTATGTGTGGTATTTTTGCACATATAAATATGTGTATTGCTATATTAATATCTGACATTGTTTATACAAATGTTTTAAACATTACTTTTTAGTATCTTAGATACAATTTTGCAGCTAATGAGTCTATCATTTACATTTATCTAACCAAAAATCTAACATTATCTAACCCTTGAATTTTTTCAGCTATCTTCTGATTGGGACAGTGGTGTGAGCGTGCTAAGTCACTTCAGTCGTGTCCAACTCTTTGCGACCCTATGGACTGTAGCCCACTGGGCATTTCTGTCCATGGAATTCTCCAGGCAAGAATAATGGAGTGGGTTGCCATACCCTCCTCCAGGGGATCTTCCCAACTTAGGGATGGAACCCATGTCTTATGTCTCCTGCGCCGGCAGGCGAGCTCTTTACCACTAGCACCACCTGGGACGGCAAGAGATTGCTTGTATTTGGGCTCGCCTCATGATTCCACTCGGAGAAGGCAATGGCACCCCGCTCCAGTACTCTTGCCTGGAAATCCCATGGGTAGAAGAGCCTGGCAGGCTGCAGTCCATGGGGTCACTAAGAGTTGGGCATGGCTGAGTGACTTCACTTTTCACGTTTCACTTTCATGCATTGGAGAAGGAAATGGCAGCCCATTCCAGTATTCTTGCCTGGAGAATCCCAGGGACAGAGGAGCCTAGTGGCCGTCTATGGGGTCGCACAGAGTCGGACACGACTGAAGCAACTTAGCAGCAGCAGCATGATTCCACTGAGATGGTTCTGTTCTCCTCTAACTCTATAGGATATGCAAATTGATGTCAAGAAGTTTTTTTAGTAACATATTGTTGTCACCTTGAATTATTGCTTCGGTAAGTCTATTCCTGTTTCTTACTTGAACTTTCTTGGTTTGCAGGTGCCAAACCAAAATAAATAAAATGATCAGAAACACAGAACACTAAATGGCTCAAATGTATTTTATCTAAAATCAGTAAGAGATCTAAACTGAGCAAAGAAGGGGTATATTTAGGGCTTCTTATAGCCTTATATCTGGACTTTGCTGGTGGGTCAGCAGTAGAGAATCTGCCTGCCACTGCAGTAGACCTGGGTTCGATCCCTAAGCTGGGGAGATCCCCTGGAGAAGGAAATGGCAACCCACTCCAGTGTTCTTGCATGGACAATCCCATGGACCGAGGAGCCTCGTGGACTATAGACTATGGGACCTCAAAGGAGTCGGACAAAACTTAGCAACTAAACAACAATAGCAACATGCCCTTATATCCAGGCATACATGGTGTCTGAGTAGATTATGAGGAGTGTGGATTGTGTATGAAGCTAGAGCCCTTGACCCTGTTGATCATGGTGTGAGCAGAGGTCTGTCCATGTGAAACAGTCTGCAGAGAGCAGTCAGTCTTGGGCAGTCCGTCAACTTGTGTTTTTGGTGAAACAAACAAGGATAATTCTCAGGAAATATCACAGGTACCGGAAGGCCAGATCTCACTCCTCTGACCCCTCTTCTTCCTTCTTGTAAGAGTGTGGACATGTGTCCTCCCCAGGAGTGCCTGGCTAACAAGTAATCACAGGCCAGTGGGGATGTGTCAACTCTGGAAAACCACAGCTCCAGCAAGAAGCCATCTTACTGAAGACCTTTATCTTCTTGTGAGATCTATTTTCCTAGAAAACATACCCAAAATGTATTTAATCCCAAGATGTCCATCTGAACTGGCCTGTCGTCATTCCCTGTCACCCCTAAAGCATGACTGTCTACCTTTTTGAATATTATAGAAACTGTGGACCATTTCAGTTCAGAAACCATTTTGTTGTTATTAGTTGCTCAGTCATGTCCGACTCTTTGTGACCCCATGGACTGCAGCACGCCTGGCTTCCATGTCCATCATCAACTAGAGTTTGCTCAAACTCATGTCTATTGAGTTGGTAATGCCATCCAACCATCTCATCCTCTGTCATCCCCTTCTCCTCCTGCCTTCAATCTTTCCCAGCATCAGGGTCTTTTCTAGTGAGCCAGCTCTTTGCATCAGGTGGCCACAAGATTGGAGCTTCAGCTTTAGCGCCTGTCCTTCCAATGAATATTCAGGGTTGGTTTCCTTTAGGACTGACTGGTTTGATCTCCTTGCAGTCCAAGGGACTCTCAATAGTCTTCTCCAACACCAAAGTTCAAAAGCATCAATTCTTTGGCACTCAGCCTTCTTTCTGGTCCAACTCTCATTCTGTATAAGACATGTCATGAGAAACCATGGCTGCCCCCCAAAACTTGCAGTGTTGGTATTAGTCAGCATTCTCCAGAAAAACAGAGTACAGAGGAAATACACATGTTCAGAGAGAGGAAGAGAAGGATTTGGTGCATGCACCTGTGGGGGTTGGCAAGTCAAAACCCTGGAAGATGAGCCAGCAGGCTGCAAGTTTAGGCAGAGTTTGTGTCTCGATCTTGAGGACAGTCCTCTTCTGGGAAACCTCAGCCTCTTTTACGGCCTTCAACTGACTGGATGGCCAGTCTCCACCCCAATATGAGTAATCTTCATGAGAAGTCTGCTGATTTAAATATTTAAATGTAATTCAAATTTTAGGCATGATTTAGTATTTAATCACACCTAAAAAATACCCTCCCAGCAACATCTAGTGTTTGACCAAACATCTGGGCAACATAGCCCAGCCAAGTCAACACATAAAATTAAGCATCACAGTTGGGATTGATAAGTGGATTTATTTGTCTGCCCTATTTTTATTCTGTTTTTAAGAATAAGACTATAGATAACATATCTACATGAAGTAGTTTCTTGATTAACAAAGAAGATCTAGATTTAACATTTGAGAGTTCTTCCTTAAAGAATTTATCTTGTCATTTTCTGTATCTTTAATCTAGCAAAAACATCCACATTCCCACTGCTCAGATTTAATTGCCATAGTGTTTTGCCATATTTGCTTTTTTTTTTTAATGCTTATTTATTTACTGGCTGTGCTGGGTCTTTGCCACTGCGCTTGGGCTTTCTCTAGTTGGAGAGAGCAGGGGTCACTCTCAAGGTGTGGTGCGTGGGCTTCTCATATAAGTGGTTTCTCTTGCTGTGGAGCTCAGGCTGTGGGGCATTCGGGCTTCAGTAGTTGTGGGACATGGGATCTTCCCAGACCAGGGACTGAACCAGTGTCTCCTACAATGCAAGGCAGATTCTTAACCACTGGACCACCAGGGAAGCACTGGGAAGCCCCTGACATATTTACTTTTTTTTTTTTTCCCCCGTAGGGAAACTTTTACTATTTATTGTTCAAATCATATCTTTTTTCTTCAAAGTCTGTACATATTCTTGTGATGTTTTCAGTATGACATATTTACTTTTAAGGATTTTTCTTAGACAAAAAATTAGTTGTAACTTAAATTCCGCCCCCACCTTGTGTTTCAGTGCATCTCCTTACAGGCTAGCTTTTAGATTTTTAAATAACTATATTTATAGGTACACCCATGCATCCCTATCTGTATTTTAATTTACGTAAGTGGTATCATATTGCATCTTGCTTTCTGTACTCTATTTTTTTCCTTTTTGAGATCTGGCTGTGTTAATGCTTCCTGATAGCTCAGTTGGTAAAGAATCCGCCTGCAATGCAGGAGACCCCGGTTCGATTCCTGGGTCAGGAAGATCCACCGGAGAAGAGGCAGGCTACCCACTCCAGTATTCTTGGGCTTCTCTTGTGGCTCAGCTGGTAAAGAATCCACCTGCAGTGCGGGAGACCTGAGTTCAGTCTGTGTTGATGGAGTCATATCTTTCAACTGACTTTCCTGTTTTGAGACTATTCTCTGCCTCCCCTCTATTTCTTTCCAATAATTTCCTTATCTAGGTTTTTTTCTCTTTTTTTGGCTTTCATGTGGAAAATATATACTTTGATCTTTACCTCACTCTAAAGAGAAAAACAAATTGAAGATGGGTTAAAAATAAATTTCAACTGGATTACAGATGGAGCACAGTGATTAGCTTGCTCTTACCCCATGTATATATATCATACAGTCCTTAAAAATATGTACGCTGGTCTTAGGACTCTCTATTCCATTCTGATCATTTGTCTATTCCTGCATCAGTACCACACTGTCTTAATTACTGTAGTTTTCTAATGTGTTTTAATATCTGATAATATAGTTTACCCACTTGGTATTTTTCGAAATTCTTATGCATGCATGCTAAGTCCCTTGAGTCATATCTGACTCTGCGACCCTATGGACCGTAGCCTGCCAGGCTCTTCTGTCCATGGGGATTCTCCAAGCAAGAATACTGGAGAGGGTTGCCATGCCCTCCTCCAGGGGATCTTCTGGACCCAGGGATCGAACCCATGTCTCTTATGTCTCCTGCATTGGCAAGTGGGTTCTACCATAGCACCACTTGGGAAGCCCTTACTCCTCTACTTGCCCATATAGTTATTAAACTATTTTTCAAGTTTCTTAAAATTCTTGTTGAGATAATTTTGGAATTTCAATGAAATTATTAATTGGGTAATATTGACAGCTTGAAAACGTTGTCTTTCAAGTAAAAGAAGTTTAGTTCCTCCGTTAATCTAAATCTTTCTATCTTTTAATGAAGTTTTGAAAATTATTACTAGAGTTGCTTTTTAGATTTATGCCTATCTGCTTTATAGTTTGGCCTGCCATGGAAGCCAATTTTTTCCTCTTTTTATATCCTGGTTACTGATAGTATAAAGGAATGCTACTGATCTTTGAATTTGGATTTTTGTTTTCAGCAATCTTGCAGCATCCTCCTATCAATTTTGATTGTTTGAAGGTTGGTCTTGATAACTCTTAAAAAAAATATAAAGAAAAACTGACTGCAAGTCCTTACTACCATTATAATTACAATGGCACAAAGCTCCCTGAGTATAATGTCGTGCAGAGAGCCTTGACTCTGGGTTTGGGCTATGAGCCAGGGGACATAAAGGTGAAAAACAGATAGTTTTCCAGGTATGGCCTCAAATTCAGTTCTTACAAAACTTCAATGTACAGTGTATGCAGCTTTTCAGACAGACCATTGAATTCTGACACCAGACTTCCAACAGTTATTTAAAGCTGTTTTTATCACATCTGAACATCCTTGGATGTTATCTGTGCCTCAGATTTCTTTAAAATGGATGTAACAGCAATAAGTAAATAAATAATTAATGGAGGTAGTAGTCATATAGTCATGGAGATTATGAGGTTTCGATGAATTATGACGTGTTCTGACCCAGTTTAAGCTTTCAATAACTGTTAATTATTACTATGAGATATCCTTACTGTGGTTCTTAAAAAATATTTATTTTGTTTTTTTGGCTGTGCTGGGTCTTAGTTGCGGCACACAGGACCTTTGACCTTTGTTGAGGCATGCCGGTTCTTTTAGTTGTGGCTTTGAACTCTTAGTTGCCGCATGTGGGCTCAAGTTCCCTGACCAGGGCTCGAACCTGGGCCCCCTCAACTGGGAGTGCGGAGTCCCTCCCAGTCACTGGGCCACGGTGGGGGCGGGGGAGATCCCCTTACTGGTTTTCTGACTCTAGGTGTTTTGGAATCTGATATGTAGCATAGGATTGTTATTAGTTCAGACTTACTAGTGCTTTATCAGAAAGTTGACCTTTTCTCTTTCATCGTTTGTTTTGAAGTGCTATGCGCGTTATAATCATATCGCTTCTGGTAAGATCATGCCTAGGATGATAATGCAGATCAAAAGGCACGTGGCTTCATGAAATTCGCTTTACGCACCATGCTGAAAGGTCTGTTTTTGTTAAAGAGGATGTCATCTAGGGCTCTAGCGCTCGTGTCCTGATAGCAGGCTAGACTGGAATCCAGATTTGAAGTGGTTTTTAATTTTTGAGATACGGGAGAACATACCATGACTGTGATTCATAATATCTACAAGACCCCACAACCTCATGTGTTTAGACTGCTCAGGTGGTGATGAGTCCAGGTGCCTGGGCAAGCATCTCTGGACGCCTTCTCCAGTCGCAGGAGGTGCTCTCTGGCCCATACCTTGGTCCTGAACAAAGAGCTCCATACTTTCTCAGGGTCTCCGTCAACCATCCTGAAAGTGAAAGTGTTAGTCACGCAGTCATGTCCGACTCTTTGCGACCCCGTGGGGTAGCTGTTAGAGCCCACCAGGCGCCTCTGGCCATGCAATTCTCTAGGCAAGAATACTGAAGTGGGTTGCCATTCCCTTCTCCAGGGAATCTTCACAACCCAGGGATCAAACCTGGGTCTCCTGCATTACAGGTGGATTCTTTACTGTCTGAGCCACCAGGGAAGCCTGTCCTGGCTTGCTAAAATGTTGCTTTAAAGCCTTGTTCTTTTTTTCTGGCCCTCAGAAGAACACAAGATAATTTCAAGACTTTGGCACATCTTGCTCTGAGGTTTCTGGACCTCTTAAGTAACCTTGGCTTATGCTGGAATCTGGTAGAAAATGACTGGATCCTGTGTTCAAGTATCTACTCTGGCACAGCCCACCCTTGGCTACCTGTGACTGCATAGGTGGGGCACAGTGCATTGAGGAAGGCAGGTGGTAGTTGGGCCACGAGGTCCATGCAGTCATGCGCTACAATAGAATCCTTTCTCCAGTCCAGGGGAATCCCTGAAAGCAGACAGGCAACGGGAGAACTGCTCTGCCTGTAGCTGAACTGGACTCCTAAGGTCCCGCCAGCTCCTCCATCCTGATTCTGAGGTTCTGAGGGATGAATCCAAGAACACTCATTTGTATTCTAAACCCTGTTGCAAAGTGCTCAGGTTAGTGTAAAAAATGGAAGTTTTTCCTCATGTGTGATCTAGCACGTTGTTCTTAACGCTGTGTGTCTTTAGAGAATGAGGCTGGAATTGAGAGCAACTCCAGTTGTTCTGAAAGCTTTTTTCTGGGTCTCTTCTTAGCAGGAGAGGAAGACCTTCCAGTGTTCTTAAGAAAAGTCAAATTGATTTCTATGAGAGGCAGGCTTGTTTTGTTGACCTGTGAGTGTTTCATACCCCATTTCAATTGTCATCTCTTCCCCTTTTCTTCTAGCCTAGGCAAATAATCAGAGAGCTATAAGGATTGGGGATTCTTTTCTTTTCAAAGCAGATTTTTAAATGCTTTTCTGCTTAACATTTCTCTTTATCTTCAGTATCTTTGTTAAATAAAGAAGAAAAAAAAAAATTTTTTTTCCTGAGATGAAGAGAAAGGTGCCTTTAGTGGCCAGACTGCTCAGTGTGTGATTCAAGCCCTGGATCTGATTTCATTTCTGCTAAAAATGGGCTTCTGAGACTGCTCACACTTCCTCCAGCAGTGCCTGATTTTAAAAGACCAGAGTAATGCTGGGCATTTTATATTAAATCTGTGAGGGTTTGTCGTGCTTTGGGCAATTTGAAGACGCAGATTTTTCTGTTACTGTTATTCAGTTGCTCCGTTGCATCCAACTCTTCACGACCGCATGGACTGCAGCACGCCAGGCCTCCCCGTCCTTCACTGTCTTCTGGAGTTTGTGCAAATTCACGTCCATTGAGTCGATGATGCCGTCCAACCAGCTCATTATGATTTCTGCTATTATTTACATATTTTCGAATGTGTCAGAATTCTGGGACACACGAATTGCCTCTGTGTCCACATTCTGCTCTATGATACCCACCATCACTGCTTCAGGAACCATCTGTATCAGTGGATGGGAAGCAAGCAGTTTCAAAGTTCCATGAACAGAACGTTAGCTCTTTTTAGCTTTTCCAGAGTAGCTTTAGCCCATATCCTCATTTGCAAAGATCAAAGTCTGATCTGTTAGGTCCCTGTTTTGATTGGCTATAGGGCATTCATAGCTCTGTAACTAAATACCAATGTATGAAATGGTTATTGTTCCCTGGAGGGGTGGGCCTGGGCCAGAACACATTCTTGGTGATTGCAGGGGAGCAAATGGAAGCTGTGAATGCCCCTGCAGCCAGTCTGCGTAAACACGAGCTCCTACAACCACAGACACAGACGTGGGAGGTGGCCTGCTGGCTATGGTTTGGGACTGGGATCTCTAACCAGCAGGCTGGCATTTAACTGAAGGCTCTCCGTCATCCTTTCCCTCTGCAGTTGGTCTCGGAGCTCTACGACCTCCGACTGATATTCACCATGATGACTAGATTCAACTTGCTCTGTAAATGTGCTGTTCTCTTAGTAATGAATTTTTAATAACGCTGGCTCATCTTATCTCACGTTCTCGTATTTAAAAGTGTTTAGTTCAAATTCTTGGAAAGATGGAAGGCAAAAGGAGAAGGGGGTAGCACAGGACGAGATGGTTAGAGAGCATCACCTACTTGAGACATGAATTTGAGCAAACTCTGGGAGATACTGGAGGATAGAGGAGCCTGGCCTGCTGAGCTCAGTGGGGTTGCAAACAGTTGGACAGGACTTAGCGACTAAACAGCTAGTCAAACTCTGTCTACTCATTTGGGCATACCAACACCCATCCTAAAAGTTGACTCCTCTGCAGAACACCTTAACTGATAAACTCCAGTGACTGCATGTGTGTGGCATTAAGCTAAGCAACAGACGTGCGTTGACACCAAGCCTCTGAAAACCTGCAACATGCAGGGCCTATAGTTGTGTCTACTTTACAGGGCAGAGACCTGACTTGGGTCCCACAGATGCTTAATCTCCCTGAGTTCCCACAGTTGGTAGTTAGCACTTAGCAGGTGAGAAAAAAGGCTTCAGAGTGGAACTCAGCTGATTCAAAATGCCTTCATCTCTGGGGAAATTTTTACAAAGGGACCTTTAAGTGTCTGACATTCTAGCAAACACAAACATAACAACCAGAAGTCCAAAGAATTAAGGGGAAGGAGGGAAAGGGTGGGTGTGTGTTTCCAATGGTGCTGCTCTCAATTATTCCATTTGATTATTGAGACCTTGAGGTTCCTTCCTGCAGCCCACTTTGTAGGCCACCTGCTAATGGGTAACTATTCTCTTAGAGGTTACATTGATAAATGCCATTGAAATTTAAAAAAAAAAAAAAAAAAGGATCATTATCTGCTTGTTTTTAGCTTAGTTTGGGAGGAGCTTTGTTTAGCTTAGTTTAGAATAGTTTGGGAGGTCCAGTTCTGGATCTTTGAGACAGACAAGGATTCCCTGTTTTCATTTAGCTTTTGTTCTTGTAGAGAGAGACAGGAAGTTAACATAGAAATACGTAACTAGAAAGCAGTGGTAAGTTTTTTTTAATCCATTTTTGAGTGGAAATATCTGTTTATTTTATTAGCATTTGACACTCTCTTTCTGGCCTGGGAGAAAAGTACATGAATCAGATACCAAAGAGCTAGTTTTGTTGTCAGGTCCCATTGGAATTAATTTACCTTCTATAGTTTAAAGACTGTGCTGGGTTCAGAGAAACAGAATGAAGACCTCAGTTCTGGTCCTGTTTTGGTTAGGAAGCCTTGCGCTTGTCCCTCCAGTGCCTCTTATCCTGGATTTCTGCATCTGTTGCATGAGGGAATTGGACTGAACCTGTAGTTTCAAGCTCTGTTCTTGGAAGCATCCCTCAGAACCTCAGAATCAGGATGGAGGAGCTGGCGGGACCCTAGGAGTCCAGTTCAGCCGCAGGCAGAGCAGTTCTCTTGTGGCCTGTCTGCTTTCAGGGATTCCCCTGGACTGAAGAAAGGATTCTATTGCAGTGTAAACAGTTTAGAAGCCACTGTTTCTTTTAAAAATATGATTTTCGTGTGCATTTTTAATTAAGCTTTTTATTTTGTGTTGGAGTATAGCCGATTAACAATGTTGTGATAGTTTCAGGTGGACCACAAAGGGACCCAGCCATTCATATGCATGTATCCATTCTCCCCCAAACTCCCTCTCATCCAGGTGGAAGCCATTGTTTTGTTTATGGAAAACCACCTTGTTTGTGGGAAAATGCCAGGAGCAAAGTTTTTAAAAGACTGAGAAAGTTGTACAAAACAGAACAGTCAATGGATTAATAGAATATTTAAAAATCTATAAATTCATGAAGAAAAAGAAGCAAATGACCCCAAAGAAAAATGGGCAGAGTTTATGAAATGGTAACTCACAAAAAAGAAAATGCAAACAGCCAATAAACATAAGACAAAATGTTTGATCTCTCAGAGAAATGCAAATTAAAGCAGTGGGATTCCCCCCCACCCCCCCCCCCCCCCCAACC
>SJYA01002574.1:677753-831153 GCA_006410615.1 Neotragus moschatus | reverse complement strand
ACTTAATACTGCCCACCACCCAGTCTGGACAAAACCAGGGTTAAGGTTAAGTTTAGTAAGTTCTTGCTCAGTCGTGTCCGACTCTTTGCAACCCTGTGAACTGTGTCCATGGGATTTTCCAGGCAAGAGTACTGGAGTGGGTTGCCATTTCCTTCTCAGGCAAAAGTGAAAAGGATGATAGAATCAAATGAGGGTGGAGTTAGGGAAAGGAGTATCCACATCCTGTGAGTGAATGCAGAGGCCGGGAGACCTGTGGCGGGATCTTGTCAGCGTCCATTAAAAGTCACACAAGTCCTTTGACCCAGTGACGTTATTTCTAGCATTGTGTTCCAGTGAAACACTTGGATCTGATTGTATATCCACTCCAGAACTGTTGGGAAAATGAAACATCGGTGGAAGAATGAATGAATAAAATATGGTAAGTCGACTTTGTAGAATACTGTGTGGCATTCTCAGAGAATGAAGTAGGTCTGTTCCTGTGGATGGAATGATCTCTAAGATGTATTGTTCAGTCAGAGAGAAAAGGACAGTGTAAAGTGATATTTTCCCTCTGGATGAATATAGCAGTATGTGAATGCAGCATCTAGAAGGTCAAGATGAAAAACGGAAAACAACGTGTACTTTGCAGAGGGAGAGTGGAATTAAGGAGGCGATTAAGGCTTATCTCTACCGTCAGAGTAACATACAGAAGGAATGCATACTTCACGCAGCTAACAACAGGAGTGCTGAGGGCGTGTCATTGTGCTCAGGGGACTCTTTAAGAGGGCAGCGGGGGCTCGGAGTTGGGCTTGGTTTGATCTGCCATCGCAGATGGAGCTGTGGATGTGCCTCTCGAGGGCCTCTTCCTTCCCCGCCACTCCTTCTTCCTTTCCTTGCCCCAACTCCCTTCCTCTCTCCTCCCGCCTTGAGAATCTGCCAGCTGGAGGAATTCCTCTCTCTGCCCTTCCACCCTTCTGAGAACTGTGGGTTGGCCGGGGACCAGCACACTCACTGCAGGAAGCCGCTTCTGTGAACTACGCTGTGAAGTGTCGGCCCGGGGCCGTGTCCCGGGACCTCTGCCGCGTCCCTGGCCCTTCGAGCCTAGGGTGTAATTCAGTTCTTGTGTTAGGACCGAGGGGCACCCACGCACCAAGCCCAGAGGGACTCATGCATCAAGTGGAGTCTGTCAAGGCCTCGAGTGTGCCTGCTGGTTTAAGACAGACTTCAGACCTGGCTGTCGCCCTGTGAGTGCTCTGACGGGCACATCTCTTCCGTGTCTAGTCCTTTGATTTGTGCTGGACTCATTCTTCGGGCTTCCCTGGTGTCTCAGACAGTAAAGAATCTGCCTGCAATGCAGGAGACTCTGATTCAGTCCCTGGCTTGAGAAGATCCCCTGGAGAAGGGAATGGCTACCCACTCCAGGATTCTTGCCTAGAGAATGCCATGGACAGAGGAGCCTGGCAGGCTACAGTCCATGGAGTTGCAAAGAGTCAGACACGACTGAGTGACTAACATACGTGGGCGCACACATGTGGGACCCATTCTTACTTTGAATTTCTGTATACAGACCAGTCTGATACATTCTGGAAATCCTATATGTTCATTGAAGGGTGAATTTTTTGTTGCAATTTTGTTTGTTTTTTGTTATTATTTGGCTGGGCCAAGTCTTAGTTGCACTATGCAAACTCTTAGTTACAGTATGCAGGATCTAGTTCGTTCGCCAGGAATTGAACCTGGAACCACAAGGCAAGTCCGGAATGGCAGATATTTTGAGGATGGACTTGCTAGATTCTAAGTAGTCCAAAGCAGATCACGTGCACAGTGATGTATGTGCTGGGCACAAGGCAATGACAGAATAGGAATTGTATTAGGAGAGTGAAAGACTCTCAGAAATGCTTGGGACAGATATGAATCTGGAAACATTTCTCCCCAGCAGAGGGACCTGGGGTGCTAGTAGAAGGACCATGTTGGGAATCTTCCAACATTTATTGCAAATCTGCACACTTCATTTTGTTTCATGTTGCTTTTTGAGACGGAGGACTAGTCTTGAGGTGGTAGGAAGACCACTGATATGGCAGCTTTTCCATTCGGAGCCACATTAATAGCAGAAAAGAACCATTCCTGAGTTCTGCAGAGTTGGCTTCCCTTGTCTCTCTGCGCCTATTATCAGTTGTCCATTGTTCTCGTGGGGCTGATTTTCCATAGGAACCTGACAGTGTTGAGTACAGTAATACAGAGAACTGCCAGTTAGGAGGACACAGTCAAGATTGCCACATGTGATCGGTTTCAGGGCTTTCTCTTCTTTGGGTTTCAGCCATCAGTTTTTTGTTTTTTTTTTTTTAAGGGCTTTATCTAAAGGAAAAATATAATGCACTGGCCTTCTCAGGCCATAGCGTTGAAGAGCCACTTAGAGGAAGGCAGAGGGAGTGGGGTGAACCTCGCACACATACTGGGGTTTGGGGGCACCTCCCAGGGTAACAAACCTGTGTTCCAAGACTGGGTTCAGGGGTGAAGCTGCTCCGGTCCATTTAGAGCAGTGGGACTTGGATGAACAGATAAGATAATGCCCATGCAAACTTTTCTCAACAAGAGAGTTGAGTTTTCAAGGCTGCAGTCTCCTTGTGGGTTAAACTTAATTTGCTGATTTACAATCTATAAAACATGTTAAATTATTTTAGGGACAAAAAGTCAGTATTTTTTCCAAGCACTACCATGGTAGCTCGCACATAGGGTTGTCAATTATCAATTGTTGATGATATAACTTTTCTTAACATTTCATTGAGTGAAATCAATTAGCTTGGCTGATTTTAATTGCCAGCAACTGGAAAATCTTGATGGTAAATGTTGTGAAGGATAGGAAGATGAACAAAGACATGGTAAGTATGGAACACACATGCACACATGCTGGTACACGGGCCTAGGAGCTTACCGTTTGAGAGGGGTCCCCTTTGATGGCTGAACAAATGTTGGGCAGAGCAGAAATGTCCAGAGTCAAGGTGCCCTCACGCTCCAAGACGGGAAAACGCTCAGCCAACCTCTCTTTCTCAGTTTGTCCTTCCTCAGTCCACTGGACCCTCCTCCTCGTGTCTCCCAATCACACACATTTTGTGAATTGTTCTATTGTTTGTCTTTGAAGAGATTGATTTATACATTTGTAAGGAAAATCCCAGAGCTTTTTCCTCTTAATGCTATAAAGTTGCCATTTAATGAGGCATTTGGAAGGCCACCCAGCCACTTGAAATCCAAAGTGTCATGTTGAAGGATTGTTACCAACAAGTATTTACATTGGAGCCATGGTTTTACTTTCTTTTGGCAATTGATTAATTTACTGCAAGAGCCAATAAATCCTTGGCTGATGAGGAACAGATTGGAGGGGAGGAGCTTCTGTTTGGGGCCATTTTCCTTTGGAATGCTTTTAACACTTGGCCCCAGGGAGTATTGTGTCCTTTGTTTTCTTATGCAGTTCGAGTTGGCCATCTTCTGGTGCCAGTAGAAGGGCCTGTCCAGCAGGTGGGAATGAAGGGGCTGGGTCCTTACGGTCCTGGATTTGCACAGAGCTAACGGTCCTATCAGAGGATGTTTGAAAAAAATGTGTTTTCTGAAAAAGTAGGACTGTGTAAATAATAGATGAGGTCCGAAAGGGTGATCTGACTGGAACCGGCAGGGAAGCTGTGGGAGAAAAGCCCCTCCTTTTGCCAGCGCCAGTTTTATGTGTTGGGAAGAAAAACTCTGCAGCTTTCTTTGAAGAACTTGGAAAAGAGCCCAGTTGTGGCCCTACTGTGTCAGAATAAAGGGTTCTCTCTTTGTAGGAACTCAAATGCACGTGGACCCGTGTCTTTCTGAGCGTTTGACAGGGCTGGAGTGATCTTAATGTTTTTATGGTGAGAATTGCAAGAGGCTTGAGAGCAGGGCTGTCCCATGGAACCATCCAGGCGATGGCAGTGTTCTCCATCTGAGGTGGCCTGAAGGGGAGCCACCAGCCACGTGTGGCTCTTGAGCTCTGGGAATGTGGGTAGTGTGGCCCATGAATCGAATTTTACATTTTAACTAGCTCACGTTTATTTATTTGTTTTTTAATTATTTTGGCTCCGCTGGGTCTTCGTTGTGGCTCGTGGGCTTCCTTTGTTTCAGCTTGTGGGCTTAGCTGTCCCGCAGCATGTGGGATCCTAGTTCTCTGACCAGGGATTGAACCCACATTCCCCTGCAACATGAGGCTGTCTTAACCACTGGCTCACGAGGGAAGTCCCTAATTGAAGTTTACATACGTATCACACTAAATAGGGCCGTTCTGAGGGAGCTTTCCTGCCTTTTTTCTGAAGAACTCTTAAGGTGATCGCCTTTGACCTTCACAGCCTGCTTGCACAGGGCGGACGTTTGGTAGATAGTGTACTCCCATAGGAAAGAAATGAAATCGAGACTCAGACGAGCCAAATGAGGGGGCTCAGATCTTGGACTAATAAAAACAACTAAGCTGGGACTAGAGCCAGGGCCCTTGTGCCTGGACTCCCACCTCTGACAGCCCCTGGGAGCCCAGTGTTAGATGTTAATTAGAAGCACTTCTTAGCAGGGGACCCCAACCACAAAGAAGGCTTGCTTGACATCTGGAATCTTGGCTGTGGGATGTGTACTTAATCTTCTCTCCTTTAAAATCAAACCAGCTTAATGAGCAGGGAGAGTTGGGAAACCCCTCTGGGCCCTTAAACCCAAGGAGGAGTTTCTCTGGAACCAGAGGAAATGGGCCAGACAGGTCGGGTAGCTCCCCTCTCCTCTGGCCTCCTCTGCCTGGGCCTGTCCATAGTGATTACAAATGGGGAGGGACCCGTGGAGACTCGTGGTTCTAGTTTCCTATTCCTAATGCACTGTAAAGAGGCCAGACCCCAGGACAAACAGTGCACACTGGATAATCCTGATTTTATCAGGGCTTCTGGCAGGCTGATTAACTAACATACCCCATGCTGCTATATAAACCAGGACCCTCAACTTGGAGTCCATTAATTGGCTCCAGCCCCATCTTCGCCTTCCCTGGTTCTTGCTACCTCACCTCATCCTTGAGGACTGAAAGAAAAGCTTGGGGATTCTCCTGTTTCTAAGAAGGCACCTGTTGACGGGTTGTCGTCTCAGGCGGGAGGCTGGGCCCCAGAACAGTGACATCTGGACTGGAACAGTGAACACTTGGCAATACTGCTGATTCTCAGTAATCATGGCGTGGATTCAATGACAGTGTGACTTTCCCCACCGCCACCAGCCCATTTGAGCCATAACCAGCCTCACCCCAGCTCACACTGTGCCAGTGTGCTCAGGTAAACAAAACCCTCTAAGTATTGTCAAGGGTCTGTCCAGCTATTTAGAAAGGAAATCGGCTGTGACAAAGCCACACATCACGCTTTCATATCCTTAATAAAATGAATTTCTGGATTACCGGCTTCTCAGAGTCGGTCTACCCATTTCCTCCCCCTCGATGCACCCACCCACCTGCCTGCCTAGCTACTTGTAATAACTGCATAGATGGTGGGGAAATGACTCTGAAAACAGATACACGCATTGCATGAAACCAGTAGCTATCATCCGTCAACTGTTTATTGACAGGGTCGTCATAGGATTTATCATACACACCAGTGCACTTCTGTGATGGGGCACTGATAATCATGCTGGAATTGTGTAAACCAGGGTGTGTAAACAAGGAGAACAGAGCAGATGGAGCATCTGCTGTGTTCCAGGCGTGGACTTGAGTTGGGTCTCATAGTAAAGACCTAGTTACTCCTCTCAAGGAACTCAGTCTGGCAGGGAGAAAAACGTATAAGCAAATGTAATACTACGCCATGAGTACCGAAATGGATGTAAGCAAGGCATAGGAGTGGGAGGAGGCAATGGAGAGGCTAGGGAATTTTCTAGAATGGAGCAGAGGCAAATAAACCTTGGGACTATTGAACCTGCGTCTATTGAGCAGGAGGACCCTTGTGACTTGTCCTTTTTGGGGTTATTTGTGTAGGCTTTGGCTGAGTCACATATGGGTAAAGACAGTAGATTCCAAGAGTCATCTCTGAGATCATCTTATACCCAGATTACCTTCTGGTCCAACATTGACTGTGCTTTGTGTTTTTTTTTTGTTTTTTTGTTTTTTTTTTTTTAAAAACAAACTCTTAAGTGAAATACGTGGGTAATGAATTTTTGTAATTAAGTTCTTTTTGGCTGTGCTGAGTCTTCGTTGCTGTGCACAGGCTTTCTCTAGTTGCAGTACATGGGTTGCTCATTGTGGTGGCTTCTCTTGTTGTAGAGCAGGGCTCTAGGCATGTGGGCTTTGATAGTTGTGGCTCTCAGGCTCTAGAGTGCAGGCTCAGTAGCTGTGGTGCACAGACTTTGTTGCTTCTCAGCATATGGAATCTTCCCGGACCAGGGATCAAATGCGTGTCCCCTGGATTGGCAAGTGAATTCCCAACCACTGGACCACTAGGGAAGTCCTGGGTAATGAATTTTAATAGATGCAGGTGATTTTCCGGTGGAATAAATGTAAAGTGATCAGTTATGTCTGAAGGTGTAAATCAGGCTCTGTGCAGGTTCTCATCCTATTAGCCCTATACTGGGGACTGCTAAGTTCCTCAGTAGGGATATGGGTGTGTCTGTGTGCCACAGAGCTACTAAAAATTCCAGACTTGTTTAGGTGTTTGTTAGCATGAAGTTATATAGACCCCAAAAGTCCTAGGTCTAGTTTGAGATCAGCATGGAGCATTATAAGGGTGCTGCATGTGGGTGAAATTTGCAGGAAAGTTTTGACCAAAAGAAATTGAGTCTTTGTGCCTTTCAGTCCCCTGAGGTCAGGACTTGGCAGGCTGCAGCTGCATCCAGCCTGCTCTTGAATGGATGGAAAGCCAGGCATCATGGGGTGTGTGACAAGGTGCGTGACCTCAACGGTGATGTCAGTCAAACCTGCTGCTGTAGGCTAAGTGGCATGGATGAAGTTAGGTTGTTCCTGACTTAATGTTTTTTCCTTCTCAGCTTTTACATATTGCATTAATAAGACCATAATAATTTAAAAATAATTGTTAAAAAGGAAGGTTCTCCTTAATTGTACCACTCAATACATGTCTACTCTTTTGCTTTTCTCAGCTTTTCCAGACTCCTGTCTACATACATCCTTATAATAGCATAGTTATAATTGTAGTGTATCCTGATTTCATTTTATTCTGGTTTTATCCTAGCATGAAATTAAGTTTGGGATGAGCTGGTATGACCTGAAGGATTGAGAGACAATGTTCTGAGTATGGCTCTATCCTCAGTCCAATGAATCCTTGATGACAGATGAGGAAAATATTCCAGAAGGCAAACCAAAGGGTAACTCAAAAGCTGGAGAGGCTTTCGGGAGCTTCTTACATCATCACCTCCTCGTTCTTGGTCCACTTCACTGGTAGCACAGATGCTTGTACCTTGCGTTCTCCTCTCATCTGTTGCCAGGTCACTTTTGGCTCAGCAATGTATGTGTCTTCTGCAGGGATATTGGGATTTGTCGGAGAGAGAATCTTCTCAACTTGAGCCAGCGGAATGACTTTAAATGCTGCCTGGAAACTGACATTAACATGTGATAAATCCCCTTCCTCTTTTTTTCAATCAACCACAAAACAAACACAGCTCCCTTGAGAAGGCAGCGCTGCCTTTCCTCACCTCACTTCCTGGCTGCTGCAGCCCCTCCCAAGGGACCTGTGTTCCTGTCTGAGCAGCAGGGTCTGGCCTTAGGCCTCTTTCCCATTCTGAGCTTTTCCTTTCTTCATCACCATGGATAACAGACCGTGGCCTCCTGCCCCTGTCAGGCAACTAGCTTTATTATCCACCAACCCTGTGCCAGGGCCTTTTACAGACATACTCCTGTGTAATCCATCGTGCAATGCCGTGACATAGCTATTTACTCCGTTTTACTAACGAGGAGACACTAAGTTGGAATTTAAGAAATGTGCCCAAGGACACAGACCCAGTAAATGACAGCATCCAGAACTGCCAAGCTTCAAATCCTGCTATTTTCCCATGGGACAGGGTTTGCCTCTAGCTGTCTCTTGGATACCCTGTGCAGTGACTGGATGGTAAAAAAGCACCTGCTCTGCTGGGCGCAGTGTGTATGTGCACGCCGTGGCATCCATGGGCCATGGCAGGGGTTTGTTGTCCGCATCAGCCAGTTGCCTGGTGGTAACTGTGAGCAGGTAGCCCATCCGAGGTGACTTAGTTGCCTCATCGGATTCCTGTCTGATGTTCTCTTGTGGTTCTTTCTTAAACCCAGCTGCCCATGGTCCCAGCTTGGTGCTTGCCTAGACTTGCCCACTCCAGCAGTAGACTTTGTCCAACTCCTGTCTCTATTCATATAAAACCCATCTACTCAGAGAAAGTTTATTGAACACCTGCTACATGTCAAGACCTTTTTCTGAGGGCCGGATATAATGGATTCAAGCCATGATTTTCAAACAGAGATTTTTGAATCTTTAGAGATGCATGAGAATTTTCCAAATTGTTCATTACAATAACCTTTCAAACAGTATTTTGCCAATGACTAAGGAAAAAGCTCTTTTGCGACAATGTTTACAACCGGAAAGATTTAGCAATTAAGATTTTTATGTTTGTAAGTTAGTAATACTCTAAGGACTCCCCTGGTGGCTCAGATGGTAAAGCGTCTGTCTACAATGCAGGAGACCCGGGTTCAATCCCTGGGTTGAGAAGATCCCCTGGAGAAGGAAATGGAAATCCACTCCAGTACTATTGCCTGGAAAATCCCATGGACAGAGGAGCCTGGTAGGCTACAGTCCATGGGGTTGCAAAGCGTCGGACACGACTGAGCGACTTCACTCACTCAGTACTCAAAAGAATGTCATATGGATGTACGGTGGATGTCCAGGAAGATTTTTTCCTTAGGCTGAATTTCTTTAAAATCAACCTATACATTACCATGTGTGAAGACAGAAGAATTAGCTATTTCCTCTCCTGCAGAAACATATGTATATTTTTAAATGTGCTCTGTGTGTGCTATGCTAAGCCTCTTCAGTCATGTCTGACTCTGGGCGACCCTATGGACTATAGTCTGCCAGGCTTCTTTGTCCATGGACTTCTTCAGGCAAGAATACTGGAATAGGTTGCCATTCCCTTCTCCAGGGGATCTTCCCAACCCAGGGACTGAACTCACATCTCTTAAGTCTCTTGCATTGGCAGGTGGGTTCTTTACCACTAATGCCACCTGGGAAGTCCCCCTCCCCTGCCCTTATTTTATTTTATTTTTTTTCAAATAACACCTAAACTAGTGGAATAGCTCCCACCTGAAATTTTTAAATTAATTAATTTATTTTAATTGGAGGATTATTGCTTTACAATATTGTGATGTTTTTTGACATACTTGAGGGCCCCGGAAGATACTTCTGGGAAAGTGAGCCCCTCAGGGTTGCTTATCACAACTTGAAAACCAGGTTCCCGCCTTGAAAGAATCTGTGGGCAGCTCCATGGTATGTGCCCAGCCTCTCAGTATGGTCACTTTTACTTCTCAGCCCTCGGAGTGTGGTTCACACCACTGCTGGCTCCTCTGCGCCATCTGATGTTCAGACGTCAGCAAGACTGGTGTGTGTTCAGAAGAAGCATCGACTGAAAGTTGCCTGGGAGATCCCAATTACCTCTGACCTCAGGACTCCTCATCTCCCCCCAGCATTATGGAGCAGCCTTCTGTTGGTGTGAAAGTGGTTTCCTTTTTGTGGGGTTAGGGCAGATGAGGAAGTAATATGCATGAAGCCCCCAACTACGGGCAAGTCACAGTCTAGTTAAGTATCAAGAGAAGCATATAAAACATTCTAATGCTGTCATCTTTCATTTTGCATGATGATAATTCCACGTGTCTATCTTTGGTCTTAACTCTCAGAGGGCAGAGACTTGTGTTTCCTCCCTGGAGTTGACTGTGTTACAGGCATTTTATTTAGTGACCTAAAATTAATTGTACCCTCCCTGTCCCCCTCAAGTATAGTCTGATAGAACTTGAAATTGGTTAACTTCAGATCCTGTTGTTTTTCCTTTGGCTGCTTGCATAGACTACCTGTTTCTATCAGTTCAGTAGGTAATTGCACATAGTACATGATCCAAGATAAAGTGTGGAGATACAGGTATAAAGTAAGGGTTTAGGACTGCAAATCCTTGGCAGTGAAGCCCTAGGATAAGAGGAGCAGAAAAGCCTTCTCCAGCCAGTTTCCAAGAACAAAGTTGAACTGATGGAGCCAATACAGTGCTGACACCTCCAGGCCACTCCTGTCAAAGCTGTTTGGTGAAGGCGAGAGCTTCACTGCTTTGATGCAGAAAGTCTTCCAGAGGGCTGCTTTATCCCGGGGTCCCTTCAGGCTAAGGCTTCATCTTCCATGCTACGTGGACACTGAGACTTGCTGAGCTAGCTCTCTCCCAGCCAAGCCCTTCCTCGCTCCATGTTGAAGTTCCCTTCCAATGTGTGGGAACTCTCTAACCAGCTCATGTGGGATGGCTTTTTGGATTCAGTCCTAGAGATAGGCAGGCCTCCCAGGTGGTGCTAGTGGTCAAAATCCCACGTGCCAATGAAGAGATGTGAGAAACGCGGGTTCAATCCGTGGGTTGGGAAGATCCCCTGGAGGAGGGCATGGCAGCCCATGTCCATAGCGTCACAAAGGGTCGGACACGACTGGAGTAACTTAGCATGTATGCAGACATGCACTAGGGATAGATGGAGCTTTTCTGCAGACTTCTAGAATTGTCCTGGTAAGCCAGTTTCTACTGACCGCCCATTGTCAAGACCAGCACTTCCCATCTTCTGTGATTAACACTGGCTTCAAGGTCCTGAATCTCATCATGTTCTACCACATCCTGGCTGGGTAGCCTTGGGTGACTTATTTAGCTCCACCAAGTGGGTTAATATATAAACTGAGAATAATAACTTAAGCCTCCCACTCAGATTTGTTGCTGGGTTTAAATGAAAGGATGCAAGTAAAGCCATTGGCATGAAGCACACAGTAAGTGATGTAATGAACCGTGGTTTGCCAGTAGTTCCAGAATGGCAGAGAGAGTGAGTGAGTGAGTGGGAGGGATGGCTGTGTGTCCTCCCATTTTCCCCTCTGGTGGCCCCACTCAGCTAAGATTCTGGGGTGGGATGGGGTGGGTTGGGAACAAGGATAGACTCCACTGGTGTACCAGCCTTCTGAGATCCTTGTCGACACTGAGCGGTCAGGAAATACTCCTGCTCACGTGCGATGCTGACTGATTTATGAATTTGCTTCATGTTATAGAAAGCCCTCCACAGGTAAACAGAACTGTAAAGAGCTCACCGGTTGTTGCTGATGGAAGTCAAGTTTCCTCCCTTACCTGAAGGCGACTGGCAAAGGGCTTGGGGCCTGGAAGGAGGGTCAGTTCCAGGCTGGCTGAGGTCGGGTCTGTTCTCTCAGGGAAGGGGAGATGAGGTAGTGGTTATGAACGCTGCAAGCCCAGCCAGCCTTTAACACTCTACTTTGTTCCCGTTGTGGGGCATCTGTCTGCCTTGGCCTGAGGAAGCAAGAGGAACAAACAGGGAGGCTGGAGACCATAATTCTAATAGGTGTTTCACGTTCAAAATGCTGTTCAGTTATTTCTTAGGTAGAGGAACGTGAGCTTTCAGGAGCCTTAAAGCCATCTCTCTTCCTTATGACACTGAGCAACAGCTAGTTTTACAGCCCTGACGTTTTCTTTCTTTATCTACACAATAAACATACTTAAATGGACCCCCTACCTCTGAGAATAAACTGAATGTTCTTGTTTTTGCTGGGCCCCAAGGTTTATGTTGGGATGTGGGGTTGAAGAAGAGGAAAAAAACCAGGAAGCATGCTTAGAAAAATTACTAATTAATTTTCTACTGATACGTGTCTTCATAAATCTTCCTGGACGAATGCCCACCATTCTTGTTTTTAAAATAGTTTGATAAATAGCCAGGACGTGGAAACAACCTAGATGTCCATCAACAGATGAATGGATAAGAAAGCTGTGGTACATATACACAATGGAGTATTACTCAGCCATTAAAAAGAATACATTTGAATCAGTTCTAATGAGATGGATGAAACTGGAGCCAATTATACAGAGTGAAGTAAGCCAGAAAGAAAAGCACCAATACAGTATACTAACTCATATATATGGAATCTAGAAACATGGTGATGATAACCCTGTATACAAGACAGCAAAAGAGACACAGATGCATGGAATGGACTTTTGGACTTTGAGGGAGAGGGAGAGCGGGGGAAGGACTGTGAGAATGGCACTGAAACGTGTGCTGTCGTGTGGGAAACGAATCGTCGGTCTATATTCGGTTCAGGATACAGGATGCTTGGGACTGGTGCACGGGGATGATCCAGAGAGTTGATGTGGAGTGGGAGGTGGGGGGGGGGTTCAAGATTGGGAACTCATGTACACCTGAGATGAAAAAAAAATAAAAATAAAAATGAAGCATAAAAAAAAAATAGTTTGATAATGTTCTTTTTTTTTTTTTTTGCCCAAGCACAAGACAGTTTAGAAGAGAGGTTGGGGAGTTGGAGGCAAGAGCTGACCTTGCTAAGACCTTTCTATTGCCGAGTAATTAAATGTGGATTTAGGTTAACTGCTGTAAGAACAGGTGACTTTCAGACAGAGAAAGACAGATATCTTATGATATCACTTACATGGGAAATCTAAAAAAATGATTCAGATGCAGTTATTTACGAAACAGAAATAGACTCTCAGAGAGAGTAAACCTATGGTTACCAAAGGGGATAATGGAGTGGGGAGGGGGAGGGAGAGAGAGAAACTAGGAGTGTGGCATTAACAGATACACACCGCTGCTGCTGCTGCTGCTGCTAAGTCACTTCAGTCGTGTCCGACTCTGTGATACACACTACTGTATATATAATAGGACCTATTGTATGGCACAGGGAACTATACCCAATATCTTATAACAACCTATAGTGAAAAAAGGATCCGAAAAAGAATACATATGTGTATGTATGTGTAACAATCACTTTGGTGTCCACTGAAACTAAGGCAACATTGTATCGATAAATTAACTCTTTCAATCTTTTAAAAGTTTATGAAAACATAGTGAAGAAAAAAAACAGGTGACTTTTGTTAACTAGAGTAGTTTTCTTTCTTTAAGTTGCTCAGTCGTGTCTGACTCTTTGCGACCCTGTGGATTGTAGCCTACCAGGCTCCTCGGTCCGTGGGATTTTCCAGGCAAGAGTACCAGAGTGGTTTGCCATTTAGGTGCTATTAATTTAGCCTGTTTAAAATTTGAGAAGTTAACACTTCTCTCAGTCTATCTAAAGTGCCATAGTGAGGGACAGAGTGTTAGGGAATCTGCATGCCCACATCTGTCTTCTCGGGTGGTTTTGTTTTTTAAATACACATACTACTCACCCATTTAAAGTGTACAGTTAAATGGTCTTTAGTGTACTCAGAGCTGTGTGAGCATCACCACTATCTAACTTTAGAACATTCTTGTCCCCCAGAGAAACCCTGTACCCATTAGCACCCACTCCCCATTTGCCCCTAGTCTCCCTGGCCACTGGCAACCACTAATTTCCTTTCTATTCTTAAAAATTTTCTATTCTGGCTATTTCATGTACATGGAATCATACAATATGTGGCCTGTAGGGACTGGCTTCTTCCACTGAGTATAATGTTTTCAAGATTTGTCTGTGCTGTTGCGTTCATCAGTGCATCTCTTTTTATAACTAAATAATAGTCCAGCTTGTGTATATATACTACCTTTTATCTATTTATCTGTTGATGGATATTTGGGTGGTTTCCACTCTGGGGCTATTTGAATAATGCTGCTGTGAACATTCATAAGTCATTGTGTGGACATATGTTTTCATTTCTCTTGGGTATATACTTAGGAGTAGAATTGCTGGGTCATATGGTCATATAACCACTCCAGTACTCTTGCCTGGAAAATCCCATGGACGGAGGGGCCTGATAGGCTGCAGTCCATGGGGTCGCTAAGAGTCCGATACGACTGAGCGACTTCCCTTTCACTTTTCACTTTCATGCATTGGAGAAGGGAATGGCAACCCACTCCAGCGTTCTTGCCTGGAGAATCCCACGGACGGGGGAGCCTGATGGGCTGCCGTCTATGGGGTCGCACAGTGTCAGACATGACTGAAGCGATTTAGCAGCAGCAGCAGCAGCATGGTCATATAATTCCATGTTTAACATTTCAAATGACTGCTAAACTCTTCCAAAGTGGCTAGGCTATTTTACTTTCCCACCAGCAATACAGAAGGGTTCCAATTTCTTCACATCCTCAGCAACATTTGTTATTTTCTGTCTTTTGTTTTTTACTACAGCCATCCTAGTGGGTGTGAAGTTGTATCTCTTATGGTTTTGGTTCGCTTTTCCCTCGTGACTGATGAGCATCTTTTTATGTCCATTTCTATATTTTCTCAGATCCTTAGCCTATTTTTCATTTGGGTTATCTGTTTATTATTGAGTTGTTAGGGGGGGTTATAATGTATTTTTAGCTCTTATATTTAGGTCTGTGATCCATCTTATGTTAATTTTTGCGTATGATGTAAGGAGGGGGTCCAGCTTCATTCCCGTGTGAGTGAATTTCCACACTAGCATCATTTGTTCAAAAGGATAGGAGGAAATATTTGCAAATCATATATCTGATAGGGGGACTTGTATTCAGAAAAACTCTTACAATTCAAAAATAATATTATTATGTAAATTAGGAATGAAAAGAGAATAACTCAGAAAGGCAAAATCTTCCAAATTAGTGAAGAATGTTTTTGAATATTTCAAAGCAATGTATTTATTTCATTGTGTCTGTTTAATGAATGCCTGTTTTAATGAGTGAAAATACAAATAAAAACCAAGTTGGCAAAATGCAACAAAATAATAACAGATAAGTCTTTATCTTAAGATTTAAAAAAATTGGATATCATTGAGGTACAGTATATGTTACAGGTTAACATTATAGTGATCCATAATTTTAAAGGTTATATCCATTTATAGTTGCTATAAAATACTGACTGTATTCCCTATGTTGTACAATGTATCCTTGTAGCTTATTTTATACATAATAGTTTGTGCCTCAATCCTCTACTCCGTATTGCCCCTTCCCCCACCTCTTTCCAATGGTAACCACTAATTTGTTCTGTATATCTGTGTCTGTTTGTTTCTTTTGTTGTATTCAGTAATCTGTTGTATTTTACATTCTGCATATAAGTGAGATAGTATTTGTCTATGCCTGACTTACTTCACTTAGCATAATACCCTCCCTCCAGTTTCATCCATGTTGTTGCAAATGGCACATTTTCCTTCTTTTTATAACTGAGCAGTGTTCTTGCCTGGAGAATCCCAGGGATGGAGGAGCCTGGTGGGCTGCCATCTATGCGGTCGCGCAGAGTTGGACACGACTGAGGCGACTTAGCAGCAGCAGCAGCAGCAGCACACACTGTATCTTCTTTATCCACTCATCTGTTGATGGACACTTAAGTTGTTTCTGTGTCTTGGCAGTTATAATGTGACTGTGAACATTAGAGTTCGTGTATCCTTTTGCATTGGTGTGGAATCCCAATAGTGGAATTGAGGGATCGTATGGTAGTTGTATTAGTTTTTTGAAAATCCTCCATGCTGTTTTCCACAGTCACTCCACCAATTTACATACCCACCAACAGTGTACAAGGGTTCTCTTTTATGGACATCCTTGCTGACATCCTTGTTTGTGTTCTTTTTGATAATAGCCATTCTGATAGGTGCGCTGTGCTCTTACTGTGGTTTTGATTTGCATTTCCCTGATGACTAGCAATATTGAGCATTGTTTCATGGGGCTGTTGGCCACCTGAATGTCCTCTGCAGAAAAATGTCTGTTCAGATCTTCTGCCCATTTTTATTTATTTTTTTATTGGAGGATAATTACAGTGTTGTGGTTGTCTGTCATACATCAGTGGAACCAGTGATAATGATATTTATGTATCCCCTCCTTGAGGCCTCCTTCCCACCCCCACCCCACCCTTCTAGGTCATCACAGAGTGCNCTTCTCCAGGCATCCAGACACTGAGTTGCATCTCCAGCCAAAGAAAATCTTCTCACCCAAGGACAGCTGGGTGGGTGGTTTCTGCACCTGCAGCACTCTGCAGACGACAAAGCCTCCAAAGAACTGGCATCAACGAACACCTGGGGATGCTTGAAGAAAACAGCTGAACACGTGCTGGTCACAGCCTTGCAAAAGTGACACTCAAATCAGACAAGCTCGTTCTAAAGATAGATGCACCTGAATGAGAATGGGGGAAGGTCTCAGAAGGTGCAGGAACCCACACTTAGCTCACAGGGCTCACTTGCTGGGCTGGGACAGCCAGTGCCCAGGGTGTGAAGCAACACAAAGGTGGCCCAGGTGTGTTTGTCCACCTCTTGCTCAAAGGCAATCAGGAACCGGTGGGAGTTGAAATCAGGCCTCTGTACCTGACTGAGGGCACAGAGAGGTGCCCTCCCATCCCACACAACTGCAGCGGGGTGGAGAGGTGAATCCCTGGGTCCAGCCAACAGTCTCTGAATGACACCAGGGAGATGTGCTCACTTCAGGCAGGGTAACCACAGCTGCCAACACAGATACCAAGGTCCCAGAATGGACTGATTATGAAGGTTTTTTACTTTGCACNGGCACAGAGAGGTGCCCTCTCATCCCACACAACTGCAGCTGGGTGGAGAGGTGAATCCCTGGGTCTAGCCAACAGTCTCTGAATGACGCCAGGGAGATGTGCCCACTTCAGGCAGGGCAACCACAGCTGCCAACACAGATACCAAGGTCCCAGAATGGACTGATTATGAAGGTTTTTTACTTTGCACATACATGCAGAAAATGTCTGGGAAAACACATGGGGGAAAAAACCCAGCCTCCAAAAACCCAAATAGTTGTTTTCCTTCCAAGGATAACTCTTTAGATGTCATGAGCACTTTTGCGAACAACAGGAGCATATGGTGGTCCATACCTTTTCCCTACAAGCCCCTCAACACGTGCACATGGAGATGTCTCCAGCCCCCGCCACGTGGTGGTTTAGCTGCTAAGTTGTGTCCGACTCTTGCGACCCCATGGACTGCAGCCCGCCAGGCTCCTCTGTCCATGAGATTCTCTAGGCAAGAATACTGGAGTGGGCTGCCATGCCCTCCTCCAGGGGATCTTCCTGACTCAAGGATCCCCAGGTCTCCTGCATTGCAGGCAGATTCTTTACTGTCTGAGCCACCAGGGACCAACCTCCAATCAACTCTTCCTCAAAACAAGAGGCTCTGAATAAAGGATTACTGAACAAAGCCCTGGTTCAAAGGTGCGCTATAAAAAGGAAAATTTCTCTGCTGACTGAGTGGAAAACAGGACCATGCTCAGAGAAGGCCAAGTGTTCCTGAACCTGTCTGCATACTGCTGGTCCTTTGATCTGTTTTTTCAAAACCACGTCTGAGAATAATATTTGTTTCTACTGAAGATGAGTGCTGAAACAAAGAAAAATTAAAAATCGGTTAACACACACACACCCCAGCACACATACATGCACACACACACACACAGATACCCCAGTACACAGACAGATCAGAACTCTCATATCCTCAGCTGCCAGTATGTGACACTCTGGCCTGTACAGGGATCAAATGATGTGCTCATAAGCCTTCAGGGTGTTTCTGTCAAACCCAGCAATGCTCGTCTCTTGGGGAAAGAGTTGGGTAAGTTCGCCTGCCTTTAGGCTGAAATGTCTCAATACAAGACTCAGAGGATGCTGGTTCACTTGGCTGAGAGCCCAGAGTATGAGCAGCAAGGAACAGAGGAGACCCCCAGCCTCAGGGTTCCCTGCCTCTTCGGGGAACACCAGCTGACACAGCTCTGGGGCTGGTGACCTGGCTAACTAGGTGGGGAGCGAGCAACAAGCAAAATCTAAGGAGACACGAGGCTGAAGCTGGTCTAGAAAGGGCCCAACAGAGTAGGCTCATGGTTATCCTTCCTCATGGCATGAACTCGACAGCTGCAATCTAAGAAAATCTGGCAATTTCAAAGGGAAAGAAAAATTTCCAGGGACTTCCCTGGTAGCTCCATGGTAGAGGATCTGCCTGCCAACGCAGGGGACGTGGGTTCGATCCCTGGTCTGAGAAGATGCCACATGCTGTGGAACAACAAGGCCCGTGCACCAGAACTGCTGAGCCCACGTGCCCTGCAACAGGAGAAGCCACCGCAATGAGACGCCCATGCACTGCAACTACAGAGCAACCCCCATTTGCTGCAACTAGAGAAGAGCTGAGCAGCCACGAAGACTCAGCACAGCCCCAAACAAAAATAGATAAAATTATCAAGAGAAAATCTTCCAACTAGAGTGTAAGCAATAGGCGGGTAGGTGCCATCTCTTCCCAATATTCCTTTGCATCTCTGCACAGTTCTGGAAACATCCAACTTACTTTGTCGAGAAAGTAAAGGTATCCACCAAAGGCCTCCCTAGCGCTTTTCAAAAAACTCTGCCTCTCTCTCAACAACCAAGCACATTTTCACCACTTGAGGCTTTCTTTGTGCCCTACATTTTGCTCAACTCAACCTCTGTATATGCTAATCCCCACCAGGCTCCCTGTAAATATTTCATGCTGCCCCCACCTCCCTTACAAGCACTTGTCAGAATTACTGAGGCTGCTAGACTGGATTCAGGTTTGCTTCACCAGCTTTCTATGTCAAGGAGGGGCACCGTACACAGTGCAGGGCTTGATGTCAACTGAGCTTCCAGCTGGAACAAAACCAACCTCTGATTTACTGCCTCAGTTTCTTCCTCTAAGGAAATGGGGTTAGCCATGGCACCAGATGCCATCGAGTTACACTCACGTTGACCTCCATCCTCCAAAAGCTTCAGTTTCCCCTGAGACACATAGCATCCACTTATAAAGTCTTCCTTTTCAAAATGAGATCAAACCAGTCAATCCTAAAGGAGATCGACTCTAAATAATTCATTGGAAGGACTGATGAAGCTGAAGATCCAATACTCTGGCCACCTGATGCGAAGAGCCAACTCTCTGGAAAAGACCCTGATGCTGGGGAAGACTGAGGGCAGGAGGAGAAGGGGACGACCGAGGATGAGATGGCTGGATGGCATCACTGACTCAATGGATGTGAGTCTGAGCAAACTCCGGGATATAGTGAAGGACAGGAAAACCTGCTGTGTGCAGTCCATGCAGTTGCAAAGCAACTGAACAACAACACAACAATGGTGATCATTTCGAAAAGATCAAATCACTATGTGGTGTACCAGGATCTAACACAGTGTTGTGGGTTAATTATACTTCAAACAAACAAACTCATGGAGAAAGAGAAGAGATTTGCAGTTATCAGAAGTGGGGAGTAGCTGGAAGGGGAACTGGATAAAGGTGGTAAAAAGGTACAAACTTCTATCTATAAGATAAATAAGTACTAGGGGTGTAATGTTGGAGAAGGCAATGGCACCCCACTCTAGTACTCTTGCCTGGAAAATCGCACGGATGGAGGAGCCTGGTGGGCTGCAGTCCATGGGGTCCCTAAGAGTCGGATACGACTGAGTGACTTCACTTTCACTTTTCACTTTCCTGCACTGGAAAAGGAAATGGCAACCCACTCCAGTGTTCTTGCCTGGAGAATCCCAGGGACGGGGGAGCCTGGTGGGCCTGCCGTCTATGAGGTCGCACAGATTTGGACACGACTGAGCGACTTAGCAGCAGGGGTGTAATGTACAAGATCTAATCAACACTGCTCTATGTTAAAAATGAAAGTTGCTAAGTGAATAAATCACAGGGAAAAGAATTCTTGATTAGAAATAAATAAAATTCAAAGAAACACACACATGCCCCCCAAATAGGATCCCTGTGTTAGGAACAGAATTTTTAGTGTCAATCACTAGGAATCAGTGAATTTTTGTCATTAGTGATTCTAATTTGGTGTTTAAAATTTTTTGGTTTTGATGTGGTCCCTTTTTAAACTCTTCATTGAATTTACAATACTGCTTCTGTTTTATTGTGTTTTGGTTGTTTGGCTGCAAGGCATGGGGTGGGGTCTTCACTCCCTGACCAGGGATCGAACCCGTACTTCCTGCACTGGAAGGTGAAGTCTTAATCACTGGACTGCAGGGGTTAATATTTAGCCACCTGTTGCTCTGGCTTAGCCATGAGAAAGTCACCATGGGAAAAGAATAAAAGCAAAATATAGCTATACAGCATAACCCAAATAAATAAAAGTACATCGGGTTGATCAGTTGGAGTTGTCATGCCCTGCTAAGCTAAGGAAAAATAGTGTGGACTTTGGAACACTGGATCAGTGCAAGTTTAGAATACTGCTTGTGCACCCACTAAGATGTTTTCCCAAGGCCTATGTGGGTCTATGACCTCCAGCTAGGTGATAGCCCTTGTACAAAAAAAATAACAAAGATAGTTTAAAGTAATCAAGAAAATGGGAGACGTGACTGGGGACACAGGAGGCTGACTTCACCATAGCACAACAGATACCTTCTGCTTGCTAAGACACTAAATAGAAGTGATGAGGCTCCAAGGAACAGGGTTCTTGTGTCAGCATCAAGAAAGACGCTGACACTTCTCTCACTTGTTCCTTCTGTCATCACAGTGGGACCCAAAGACGAGAGCCCTGGCTGAAGAGAGGGCCTCTGGGCACAGAAGCACCCCTTCGCTAGCCCACCCTCCGTGCCATCTCCACCTAGCATACCCGACACCCGAGGAAAGGCTTCTGCTATTAAAATATAACTTGGGAAAATACAGCTGTGCTGGATGGTGGAGTTGAATAGTTTACCCAACTCACTGTTGGCTGTACCAACTACAGCTGGAGAAGGAGAGCAAGGCAAGCAGGACCCAGCACTCAGGGAGCAAAGAAGTGTTGCTCTGTACCCACGGAGGCACCAGGTACTAAGGACAAATGCTCCCGATCTGGTCCTGGTAAAGTGCAGTCAAGACTGGAGCTTAGGAAAAGGAGGGGTCATGTGTGGCAGACATGGAAACTGGCTCACCAACCCCCACTGAGCAGAAAATCAGAAAAACCATATTTCTCAGAATCCTCTGCAGCCAGACTGCAGGTACAGGAACTCATTCTCACCAACTGGACCTGGAGGCAGAAGTGGGCAGGGCTCACCTATCACAACTCAGCCTGGTAGTGAGAGCTGGGGAAGACAGCATGGTGGCTAGAGGTCTCTCCCGAAGCCCTGGGCCCAAGCAGGGAGCCGCACTTTTCCTGCTAGAACAGTCCTGCCATGTGGTCTGGCTCTCTTCCTGGTTCTACAACATCCAAGCTTGACACTTGGTCCCTCCCAGAAATTCTGTGAGCCACTTAACTGCTGCTGCTGCTGCTGCTGCTGCTAAGTCGCTTCAGTCGTGTCCAACTCTGTGCGACCCCATAGACAGCAGCCCACCAGGCTCCCCTGTCCCTGGGATTCTACCTAACTAACATCCTTTAATTCATCCCCTTCTGCTTAAACTAGCTACAGGAATTTTTGTTGTTTGCAGCCAAAAGCGCTGCCAGGTTCAGAAAGGGAGAAAACGAAGAACCCAGAGGAAGCTGCAAGGATGGTGGAAGCTGACTGGCATGGGCCTGTGGTGCCCACCTGTGCCAAGTCTCAGACCTCGAAGCCCAGTGCTATGCACCCAGTGACACCATGGGGGCCATCCACAGCACATGGGCCGCATAGCTGGCTGGACACCAGGTGAAATATCCAGCCCACTGGTCAGAATGGCCATCAGTAAAAGGTGGACAAATAACAAAATTTTGGAGAGGGTGTAGAGAAAAGGAAGCCCTCCTACACTGTTGTGAGAATGTAAACTCACAAAGTCAATATGGGGAAAATAGTATAGTGGTTCCTCAGAAAACCAAAAATAGAGTTGCCAATATATGGTCCAGCACCCCACCTCTGGGAATACCCGGATGAAACTATAATTCAAAAAAATATGTGCACCCCCATAGGGAAAGGAGTACCTCAAGGCTGTATATTGTCACCCTGCTTGTTTAAGTTATATGCAGAGTACATCATGCGAAATGCTGGGCTGGATGAAGCACAACCTGGAATCAAGACTGCCCGGAGAAAAATCAATATCCTCAGATATGCAGATGATACCAGCTTTATGGCAGAAAGTGAAGAAGAACTAAAGAGCCTCTTGATGAAAGTGAAAGAGGAGAGTGAAAAAGTTGGCTTAAAGCTCAACATTCAGAAAACTAAGATCAGAGCATTGAGTCCCATCATTTCATGGCAAATAGATGGGGAAATTTTGGAAACAGTGACTTTATTTTGGGGGGCTCCAGAATCACTGCAGATGGTGACTGCAGCTGTGAAATCAAAAGATGCTTGCTCCTTGAAAGAAAAGCTATGACACACCTAGACCACATATTAAAAGGCGGAGACATTACTTTTCCGACAAAGGTCTGTCTAGTCAAAGGTATGGATTTTCCAGTTGTCATGTATGGATGTCAGAGCTGACCGTAAAGAAGAGTGAGTGCCAAAGAATTGATGCTTTTGGACTGCGGTGTTGCAGAAGACTCTTGAGAATCCCTTGGACTGCAAGGAGATCAACCTAGTCAATCCTAAAGGATATCAATCCTGAATATTATTGGAAGCACTGACGCTAAAGCTCCAATACTTTGGCCACCTGATGCAAAAAGCCAACTCATTAGAAAAGGCCCTGATGCTGGCTGGGAAAGACTGCAGGCAGGAGGAAAAGGGGACAACAGAGGTCAAGATGTTGGATGGCATCACGGACTCAATGAGTTTGAGCATACTCCAGAAGATGGTAAAGGACAGGGAAGCCCGGCATCCTGCAGTCCACAGGGTTGCAAAGAGTCGGACATGACCAAGTGACTGAACAATTTTGCTCATATATATACAATGGAATACTAGTCAGCCATAAAAATGAAATAATGCCATTTGCAGCAATATAGATGTATCTAGAGATTATCATACTAAGTCGGTCAAAAAGAGAAAAACAAATACTGTATATCACTTATATGTGGAATCTAAAATATAGCACAAATGGACCCATCTACAGAACAGAAACAGATTCATAGATATGAAGAACAGAATTGCGGTTGACAAAGGGGATGGGAAGAGGCAGAGGGGTGGACTGGGAATTTGGGGTTGGAAGATGCAAACTATTATATACAGAATGGATATACAACAAGGTCCTACTATACAGCTCAAGGAAGTATATTCAATTTACTGTGAAAAACCATAATGGAAAAGAATATTTTTTAAATGTATGATATATATGTATATAACCAAGTCATTTTGCTGTACACTATAAATCAACTATATCGCAATAAAAAATAGAAAACAAGATTCCCTCTCTCTCAAATAATGCACATGGAAATGAAGGTGATGAACTCTGAAAAACTGACTTAGATAACATAAACCGTGGCTCTGCTTTATAAGCTATGAGTAAGAAAAGGAATGTTCAAAATTAGAATATCATTTAAGCTTAAAATGGGATTTTGAATATGTGTGAATTAATAAGTAGATATTAGAGATAAATGACTATTACAGGCATAGTGCTATATTATTAGTATACTGAATGGTACTAGATATATACTGTTTCATTTGTATTTAAGATTATGTATATTTATGTTGGCCAAAACTTTTTTTGCAGATCTATCGAGATTATATTCTACTATACACAGTAAGGGCTTCCCTGGTAGCTCAGCTGGCAAAGAATTTGCCTGCAATGCAGGAGACCCTGGTTTGATCCCTGAGTTGGGAAGATCCCCTGGAGAAGGATTAGGTGACCCCTCCAGTATTCATGGGCTTCCTTGGTGGCTCAGATGGTAAAGAATTGGCCAGCAATGCAGGAGACCTGGGTTCAGTCCCTAGATTGGGAAGATCCCCTGGAAGAGGGCACGGCAACCCACTCCAGTATTCTTGGCTGGAGAATCCCCATGACAGAGGAGCCTGGTGGGCTACAGTCATAACTGAGTGACTAAGCACAGCATATACCGTAAAAGGAAATGTGCTCATTTCCCTTCCAGTCAGCACAGAAAATATGAACAGATATTAAGAGTATCTTAACTATATGTCCCTACTCCCTTAAGTTAGTGCCCTTATAATCCCACTGCTTAGTTTCAAACAGCAATGAACAGCATCAAACCATCATTAAAGCTGGAGGAAGATGTAGAATATTTTCAGGCTTAAATGTATACAATCTTCAAGACAAATAAGCACGTTATACAATTGTTTATTTTACCTGATATCTTCATTATGCCTTATTTTCTTGGGTGTGGGGTGGATCTAATAGAACCCAACAAAAATAAGATCTACATTCATAAAACATGGAGCATGAAACACAGAACATCTTGTATTTCACAAGGTCTTCTCTCACCTCTACTTGAGGGGAACTGGAGGATGAACTCAGCTTGATATTTCATACCATGCAGCTTCAGTGGTCCGCCTGAAGGAAATGCACACTAACCTTGGCAGGCCTGTCAGCTGGAGCTGTATCACGTCTATAGCATACAGCGCAGAACCCAGCACCAAGAAGCAAGGCTCGAAACGCTAAGACGTGACCATCACTGAACAGTCAACAAAGACCTCCATCTATTCCAACAAAATAAACCCTTTCTGCTGATCCTTATCCCACTTCTCTTTGTATATTATAAAATCGTGCTAAACAAGTATTCCACCCATAAGTGGGTAATTTGTACAGCGCTCCAAGTTCAGACATCATTTAAATACGATTCTTATTGGATATCTGACTATCCAAGTATGAAAAGTCTAACCATTCTGTTTAAGATATTGGAAGCAGCTTCTTAATGAATAGATTTCTCAAGTCGCTGATGAAAACCAACCTATTCAGACATCAGTAACACATAGGATATTTTTGTGGAATTAAGTTAAAATTACCTCAATTTCACTCTTAGCAACATACACACTTAAAATCCAAGAACAGTCACTGAAGTTAGCTCAAGAATTGAGGAAGGGGGGAAAGCTGATTCAGTGCAGTGGTATATCACAGCACCATACAGAGATAAGAGGACAGCAGATAACAACAGCAACACCTCCCCTCCACTTCCAAACTCCACTGCTGCTGCTGCCGCTAAGTCACTTCAGTCATGTCCAACTCTGTGCGGCTCCATAGCCGGCAGCCCACCAGGCTCCCCTGTCCCTGGGATTCTCCAGGCAAGAACACTGGAGTGGGGTGCCATTTCCTTCTCCAATGCATGAAAGTGAAAAGTGTAAGTGAAGTCGCTCAGTCGTGCCCGACTCTTAGCGACCCCATGGACTGCGGCCCACCAGGCTCCTCCGTCCATGGGATTTTCCAGGCAAGAGTGCTGGAGTGGGTTGCCATTGCCTTCTCCCACTAACAAAAGCTAAATTCTCGCAGATGGGCCACACCCTCCAGACTCTGAATGGGCTGTTCCAAGCCTTTCAAGTCATCTGAGATGTTCTGAAACAGAGCTGCCCCAAACCAGCATCACCAGAAGGCACTCAATAGTTGAATAAAGCTGTTCTTCCTCTGGGAAGTTCTCACAAGGGGGTATAAGTCTCTCCTACAAAGACATGCGTCTGAGAATAATATGCAGGGCGCCAGCATGGGGTTATATTTAAATGGGACTTAACAGGGAGAACTATTTGGTTGGAAAATGCAAACATCTTCAGTTGTAGGATTAACCAAACTCAATCCCAAAGGAGAAAAATACAAGCCACAAGCATAGAGGATGATTCCATTATCCGTCTTACTTAGAAGAGGAAGGAAAGCAATCTCAGCATCTTTGGGGTTTAGGTAGAGAAGGCAAGATATTATCAAACCACTTAAACTTAAGCTAGACACCTGCAAGGCAGGAGCGAGGTCTGCTTTGCATTCCTTCATCCATTAGGAAAGAAGAGACGGTGATGGGACATAGTCCCTCAGGTAAGGGCAGATCACCTGTATAATTTCATAGGCTAATTTAAAAGACAAGCAGCAGCATTTACTACGTGCTGCTGCTTTTCTGATATTTATTCTAACCTCAGCTTTACCCAGGGTAATTCAGTGTAATTACAGCCAGAATCCTTTNATCACCAGAAGGCACTCAATAGTTGAATAAAGCTGTTCTTCCTCTGGGAAGTTCTCACAAGGGGGTATAAATCTGTCCTACAAAGACATGCGTCTGAGAATAATATGCAGGGCGCCAGCATGGGGTTATATTTAAATGGTACTTAACAGGGAGAACTATTTGGTTGGAAAATGCAAACATCTTCAATTGTAGGATTAACCAAACTCAATCCCAAAGGAGAAAAATACAAGCCACAAGCATAGAGGAAGATTCCATTATCCATCTTACTTAGAAGAGGAAGGAAAGCAATCTCAGCATCTTTGGGGTTTAGGTAGAGAAGGCACGATATTATCAAACCACTTAAACTTAAGCTAGACACCTGCAAGGCAGGAGCGAGGTCTGCTTTGTATTCCTTCATCCATTAGGAAAGAAGGGACAGTGATGGGACATAGTCCTTCAGGTAAGAGCAGATCACCTGTATAATTTCATAGGCTAATTTAAAAGACAAGCAGCAGCATTTAGTACGTGCTGCTGTTTTTCTGATATTTATTCTAACCTCAGCTTTACCCAGGGTAATTCAGTGTAATTACAGCCAGAATCCTTTATCTGTATCTTTCTGATAACACTCATCATCTACTACCTGGAGTTAAAACCCTTTAGGCTCAAGTGCCGTGTCTCAGCCACTAGGTAATGACAACAGCAGTATTTATTGCTTGCTTCAAACAATATATTGGCACATTTACAAATACTGATTCATTTAAAAGGCCCGAGGTACAAGGATCTATTGATACTACATTTTCTTGGTGTTGACTAGTTTTGCCCACACTAAGCACTCAATAGATGTCTGTCAAATGACTGGTGACTAAATCAACTTTTCCTTGATTTGTAACATTAGTATTAATAGCTGAGACTTCCCTGGTGGCTCAGACGGTAAAGCGTCTGCCTACAATGCGGGAGACCCGGGTTCGCTGATGTCATTAAGTTAACCTTCACCAACTTGCAACATGTAGAAAGTTAAGATGTAGTAAGCTCTTATTAATACCTAAGAAATGGGATAACAATGTTGAATAAGTATCTCATAAACAAAAATAAACTCAAAATGGATTAAAGACCTAAATGTAAGCCTGGAAACCACAAAACTCCTGGAGGAAAACAGGCAGAAAACTCTTTGATATAAATTGTAGCAACATGTTTTTTGGATCTATCTTCTAAAGCAAAGGAAATAAAAGCAAAAATTAACAAATGGAATTTAACAAAACTTAAAAAGTATCGGCACAGCAAAGGAGACCACCAACAAAATGAAAAGATAACCTACAGAATGGGAGAAAATATTTGCAAATGATATGACTAATAAGGGGTTAACATCCAAAATATTTAAACAGCTCATACAACTCAACATCAAAAAGACAGAAAACCTGATTTTGAAATGGACAGAATCAATTAAAAAAAANGACATCTAAAGAGTTATCCTTGGAAGGAAAACAACTATTTGGGTTTTTGGAGGCTGGGTTTTTTCCCCCATGTGTTTTCCCAGACATTTTCTGCATGTATGTGCAAAGTAAAAAACCTTCATAATCAGTCCATTCTGGGACCTTGGTATCTGTGTTGGCAGCTGTGGTTGCCCTGCCTGAAGTGGGCACATCTCCCTGGCGTCATTCAGAGACTGTTGGCTAGACCCAGGGATTCACCTCTCCACCCAGCTGCAGTTGTGTGGGATGAGAGGGCACCTCTCTGTGCCCTCAGTCAGGTGCAGAGGCCTGATTTCAACTCCCACTGGTTCCTGATTGCCTTTGAGCAAGAGGTGGACAAACACACCTGGGCCACCTTTGTGTTGCTTCACATCCTGGGCACTGGCTGTTCCAGCCCAGCAAGTGAGCCCTGTGAGCTAAGTGTGGGTTCCTGCGCCTTCTGAGACCTTCCCCCATTCTCATTCAGGTGCATCTATTTTTAGAACGAGCTTGTCTGATTTGACTGTCACTTTTGCAAGGCTGTGACCAGCACGTGTTCAGCTGTTTTCTTCAAGGATCCCCAGGTGTTCGTTGATGCCAGTTCTTTGGAGGCTTTGTCGTCTGCACAGAGTGCTGCAGGTGC
Source organism: Neotragus moschatus (assembly GCA_006410615.1). NCBI lineage: Eukaryota > Metazoa > Chordata > Mammalia > Artiodactyla > Bovidae > Neotragus > Neotragus moschatus. Next base: position 803,102 of record SJYA01002574.1, on the reverse strand, counting down.
ACAAACCACCCAGCCAGCTGTCCTTGGGTGAGAAGATTTTCTTTGGCTGGAGATGCAACTCAGTGTCTGGATGCCTGGAGAAGGGCAGGAGCCCCGGGAGGGACGGGGCGGTTTAGCTGAGTGTGAAACAGGACAGAGGTATGTGCCTCCGATCAACATCAGTCAGTGTTTATGGAGGGTCCTTGTGCTGATGGTCACAATGGGAGGTCCACTTTCTGCAGAACTCTTTATAAACTCAACAGCAATGTTTGCCAACGTGGGAAAGATCGAAGTAAAAGCTTGGCAAAGACAGGCACTACCCCATGGCTGAGGGTGGGGACACAGCCCCCTGCTGAGAAGGATTTAAAAAAAAAAAAACAGAGATTCTGAATGGAAGATGGGGTCAGCCAGCAGAAGGGCTCAATGGCTATTAGTCAAGAGTTTGCACTGGACCCAGAGAAACGGGGAGTCATAGGATTAGAATGTTTATGTCATTTGACACCTGCCAGGTACAGACTATTGTAAGCCAATGGCCAAAGAGACCCAGGAAGGCAATCAAGAACAGGATCACTCTGGGCCTTCCCTGGAATCCAGTGGTTGGGACTCCCTGCTTCCACTGNCCCAGAGAAACGGGGAGTCATAGGATTAGAATGTTTATGTCATTTGACACCTGCCAGGTACAGACTATTGTAAGCCAATGGCCAAAGAGACCCAGGAAGGCAATCAAGAACAGGATCACTCTGGGCCGTCCCTGGAATCCAGTGGTTGGGACTCCCTGCTTCCACTGCACGGCTTCTGTGGCTGATCGGGGAGTTAGGAGCTAATGCATGCAGAGTGGTACAGCCAAAAGAAACACTGGGGTCCCTTTCTACTGGAGGATTTATGGAGAGAAGAGAGAAGTTCTGAAAGAAATTTCTGGGAGCTCAGAGTGGAGGTGCCCATGAGGCTGAAGGGAGAGGTCTGGAGTTGGGTAACAAGATCCAACCAGTCCATTCTGAAGGAGATCGGCCCTGGCATTTCTTTGGAAGGAATGATGCTGAAGCTGAAGCTCCAGTACTTTGGGCACCTCATGCGAAGAGTTGACTCATTGGAAAAGACTCTGATGCTGGGAGGGATTGGGGGCAGGAGGAGAAGGGGACCACAGATGATGAGATGGCTGGATGGCATCACTGACTCGATGGGCGTGAGTCTGAGTGANGATGCTGAAGCTGAAGCTCCAGTACTTTGGGCACCTCATGCGAAGAGTTGACTCATTGGAAAAGACTCTGATGCTGGGAGGGATTGGGGGCAGGAGGAGAAGGGGACCACAGATGATGAGATGGCTGGATGGCATCACTGACTCGATGGGCGTGAGTCTGAGTGAACTCCGGGAGTTGGTGATGGACAGGGAGGCCTGGTGTACTGCGATTCTTGGGGTCGCAAAGGGTCGGACACGACTGAGCGACTGAACTGAACTGGTTACTGGCATATTCAGCGGCCCGTGTCACCTCTCTAGGTGGAAGCAGCTAGGGTGAGGACACAGAGCTTCAGGAACTGATAAGTTCAGTCATAGAGTCATCTGGAAAGCATTTGTGGGCATCATTCTGGATGTTTCAGAAGTCTCCCCAAGGACTGTGATAGCAAGCCCTGGAAAGGACAGAGATGCACCATGGCTCCCCTGGGGTTCTCGAGTCTCTCAGACATAACCTGTCATTTTGAACAGCATACCTAACAGTGCCGCTTCGGGCTTCTCCTTTGATTTCTAGGGTCGCCTTGGTCTTTACATTTGTTTTTCTTCTATTTCTTCATCAGTAAAAAACGGATTAAGACCTGGCTCCTCCTCAACCTGACAGGAAATAATTTGGAAAATAAAACAGATGAAGCCCTTGGTGCTCCTGAGAGGGAAAGTATAGTTCCCTTCTGAGGGAGAGCCCTGATCTCATTGGTGACATGAGGAGTTACCCAGCGAGTGCCCAGGATGGTTTTCAATAGAATTCCGTGTCAGTGTTTCTAGAGAAAACCTTGGGCAGCATGTGGTTCCCTCTTTCCTCCTCTTATCACCAGTGGCCAGTGGCCTGATTGCAATTGGCAGCCCCTCTGGGGGATGCGCAGCTCTGACTTCTGGATCTTTTAACACTGCCCTTCCCTGAGCACTCTGCTTTCCTTCCCGGAGTCCCCTCTGTCACTTTCAATTAAGCCAGGAACTTGGGGAATGAGGACAAGCCACGTATAATTTGGTTAGTGATCTAAATAAGCCAGAACAGCGGAGAGGAAATGTAAATATGAAGAAATAGGAGTGGAGTGAATAGGTTTTATACAAGCATTACTATAACCATGGTTTCTTGAATGCTGGGTGATCTAAAACATTACTCTCTCTCTCTTTAAGCATGAGTTTGAGCAAATTCCAGGAGATGGTGAAGGACAGCGAAGCCTGGCATGCTGCAGTTCATGGCGTTGCAAAGAGTTGGACGCCCCTTAGCAGCTGAATAACAACAAAGAGCCTGGTGCCTGAGAGGAAAGAACAGTGAATTTGTAAACATACAGACCTGATTTAGGTGGAAATTTGAATCCTCAGTCTCCCCCAGTCAGTGATTTAGGGAAGTTCCTTAAACTCTTGCAGATCCCATTCTGTACTCTGGGCTATCAACCTGTTCCATTAAGCACCTAGCTCTCTGTCGTTGTTCAGTCGCTCAGTCATGTCTGACTCTTGAGACCCCATGGACTGCAGCACACCAGGCTTCCCTGTCCTCCTCCCAGAGTTGGCTCAAACTCATCTCCACTGAGTCAGTGATGCCATCCAACCATCTTGTCCTCTGTCGTCCCTTTCTCCTCCTTCCTTCGGTCTTTCCCAGCTTCAGGGTCTTTTCCAATGAGTTGGCTCTTGCATCAGGTGGCCAAAGTATTGTGCTTCAGTATCAGTCCTTCCTGTGAATATTCAGGGTTGGTTTCCTTTAGGACTGACTGGTTTGATCTCTTTTCAATCCAAGGGATTCTCAACAGTCTTCTGCAGCACCACAGTTCAAAAGCATCAATTCTTCAGTGTTCAATCTTCTTTATGGTCAACTCTCATATCCATCCATGACTACTGGAAAAACCATAGATTTGACTAGACAGACCTTTGTCACAAAAGTAATGTCTCTGCTTTTTAATATGTTGTCTAGGTTTGTTACAGCTTTTCTTCCAAGGAGCAACTGTCTTTTAACTTTATGGCTGCAGTCACCATCCACAGTGATTTTTGGAGCCCAAGAAAATAGTCTGTCACTGTTTCCAAAGTTTCCCCATCTATTTGCCATGAAGTGATGGGACCAGATGCCATGATCATTGTTTCTTGAGTGTTGAGTTTTAAGCCAACTTTTTCACTCTCCTCTTTCACTTTCATCAAGAGGCTCTTTAGTTCCTCTTAGCTTTCTTCTATAAGGATGGTGTCATCTGCATATCTGAGGTTATTGATATTTCTTCTGGCATTTTTGATTCCAGGTTGTGCTTCATCCAGCCCAGGATTTCACATGATGTACTCTGTATATAAGTTAAATAAGCAGGGTGACAATATACAGCCTTGATGTACTCCTTTCCCAATTTGGAGCAAGTCCGTTCCATGTCTGGTTCTAACTGTTATTTCTTGACCTACGTACAGGTTTCTCAGTAGTCAAGTAAGGTGGTCTGGTATTCCCATCTCTTGAAGAATTTTTCAGTTTGTCGTGATCCATACAGTCAAAGGCGTCAGCATAGTCAGTGAAGCAGAAGTAGATGTTTTTCTAGAATGCTATAGCTTTTTCTATGCTCCAATGGATTTTGGCAATTTGATTTCTGGTTCCTCTGCCTTTTCTAAATCCAGCTTGACCATCTGGAATTTCTCAGTTTACATACTGTTGAAGCCTAGCTTGAAAGATTTCAAGCATTACTTTGCTAGCATGTGAAATGAGTGCAATTGTGTTGTAGTTTGAACATTCTTTGGCTTTACGCTTCTTTAGCGTTGGAATGAAAACTGACATTTTCCAGTCCTGTGGTCACTGATGAGTTTTCAAAGTTTGCTGGCATATTGAGTGCAGCATTTTCACAGCATCATCTTTTAGGGTTTGGAATAGCTCAACTGGAATTCCATCACCTCCACTAGCTTTGTTCGTAGTGATGCCTCCTAAGGCCCTAACTGTCGACTCTAGGTGAGTGAATACACCATCATGGTTATCCGGGTCATGAAGATCTTTTTTGAATAGTTCTTTTGTGTATTCTTGCCACCTCTTCTTAATGTCTTCTGCTTCTGTTAGGTCCAGATCATTTCTGTCCTTTATTGTGCCTATCTTTGCATGAAATATTCCCTTGATATCTCTGACTTTTCTTGAAGAGATCTCTAGTCTTTCCCATTCTGTTGTTTTCCTCTATTTCTTTGCATGGTTCTCTGTCGGTGGCATTCTGAAATCAGTGCTAACTGCATAAACAATTGTAGCTAAAGTAATATTTGATGCTTTTGAACTGACTTGGTATCTTTTGGAGTCTGGCATTGTCCTTGCTATTTATATTATGAAAGTGTGAGTCACTCAGTTGTGTCTGACTCTTTGCGACCCTATGGACTGTAGCATGCCAGGCGCCTCTGTCCATGGGATTTTCCAGTCAAGAATACTGGCATGGGTAGCCATTCCCTTCTCCTGGGGAATCTTTCTGACCCAGGGATCAAACCTGGGACTCCCACATTGCAGGCAGATTCTTTACCATCTGAGCCACCAGAGAAACCCTAGATTATGAAGGCCCTATGCAAACTTTTTTCATAGGTCTTACAATTAAATTTCAGTTGGTCAAGACTAGGAGGCCCACACATTCCTAGTGGAGCAAATACAAACTAAAGAGACTTTACCCCATGGCCACCCTCCACAGAGGTACTAGAAGTTACATGCTTTGGCTGCTGTTCTGATTGCCAGAATTTGCATTGTTATAGGCTTGCAAGGCACATTCTTGTGTCTTTTGTTTTTAAACTCTTTTAGATAAGTTTGAGACCTGGAAGTCACCATTGCTTGATTCCCATGGGAAATCTCCTCCAGTTACTTAGAGAAATTCTTCTTGTGGGGGGAAACAAATAAGTGATTGTTTGCAGGCTCATAGAAAGAAATTTCCATACGTGACCCAGCTTCCTCACTAGCGCTCTGGAAGCTGAAGTTGGGGAAGTCAAGTTCCTACTGCCACAGAACCAGACGTGATTCTAAGAGAAGAGTCTTCCTGGGAAAGATGAGAAATATTTTCAAAATACAGCTGAGCCCAAACATGTCATTGAGCATTTAGTGGGTTTTGATAGATTTTTTCCTCCAAGGCTTTCACTCCACCCTTCCCCACTTGAGTAGGAAAGTTAATAATTTTTCATCCTAACGTGGGACTTGGTAAGCTTAGGGGACTGTGTATTTTTGTGAAGAGGAATTATTTTGAGATCTGGAAATAACAGAAGGGTGCAGTAAACCTTCAGAACTCTGAGCACTGTGGGGAATTTGGGGAATTCCATTGCCACTGTTAAGCTTACAAGCTTACAGAAGAAAAGACAGACAGGGAGGGGAAGGAGTTGGCTGTCACAGAAACTACTTTAAAAAAAAAAAAACATTTCGAGCTCGCACAGGTTACACCAGCCCTTCTGAAATGCACTTGGAGCCTGGTCGCAGGTGTGGGGTGTGCATTGGGTGTACACTCTGTTCAAGTGATCGAAGAAGCATAGCTCAGCGGCTTCCCTTGACTGCTTAGCACCTTGGCCAGATGCTAAACTTATTCTCCAGATGTTGGGAACCACCCAGAACTCAGCCTCCTGTCCTGAGCCTTCTAGAATGTGTATACCCTCCTGCAGTCTACGTGCATTTAGGATGTACCTCGCTCAGCAGAGTCATTATGGAGTATTTAACCATCTACGACATTGGCTTCCCTGGTGGCTCAGTGGTGAAGAATCCACCTCCCAATGCAGGAGACATGGATTTGATCCCTGGGTCAGGAAGATCCTCTAGAGAAGGAAATGGCAACCCACTCCAGTATTCTTGCCTGGGAAATCTGATGAACAGAGGAGTCTGGTGGGCTACAGTCTTTGGAGTCACAGAAGAGTCTGATACAACAATGCGAACTAAACAACAACAATCCATCCACCCCGCCTTCAGTTTCTGAGAACCAGATGAGTGGCTACTTCGACTACTGGACAATAGCAGTGTAGTCAAAATAAAATATCAAGAGTGGGGGATTCCAAGCCCACCATATTTGTTTCCTCGTGTAGAGTCTTAATGGAGTTGTGACTGTTGACTTTGTCATGGGCTCCAAGCCGGTGTGGGCAGCAGTGTGATCCTGAACCCGGCTGGCAGCAGTCCACTCCAGTGTGTCTGTTTAACAAGCCTGGCATCTAGTATGCTGTGTTCCCTGTGATGGTGCCAGGTTAGGTGGGTTGGGCTGGAACACAATTGCCTTCAGGTACAGCAAGCACGAGGAATAGCCCTCTTTCTTCTCCTCTGTGAAGGGAGGAGTGGGAAATGGTGGGAAAAACATCAAAACCAAGAAGCAGCCTTTATTAAGACCCACATCCTCGGGAAAGTTTGTCCTGCTTGTCCCAGCCCATGATGGCCCCTCCCTTGGNCTGGTGGCTCAGTGGTGAAGAATCCACCTCCCAATGCAGGAGACATGGATTTGATCCCTGGGTCAGGAAGGTCCTCTAGGGAAGGAAATGGCAACCCACTCCAGTATTCTTGCCTGGGAAATCTTATGAACAGAGGAGTCTGGTGGGCTACAGTCTTTGGAGTCACAGAAGAGTCTGATACAACAATGCGACTAAACAATAACAATCCATCCACCCTGCCTTCAGTTTCTGAGAACCAGATGAGTGGCTACTTCGACTACTGGACAATAGCAATGTAGTCAAAATAAAATATCAAGAGTGGGGGATTCCAAGCCCACCGTATTTGTTTCCTCGTGTAGAGTCTTAATGGAGTTGTGACTGTTGACTTTGTCATGGGCTCCAAGCTGGTGTGGGCAGCAGTGTGATCCTGAACCTGGCTGGCAGCAGTCCACTCCAGCGTGTCTGTTTAACAAGCCTGGCATCTGGCGTGCTGTGTTCCCTGTGATGGTGCCAGGTTAGGTGGGTTGGGCTGGAACACAATTGCCTTCAGGTGCAGCAAGCACGAGGAATAGCCCACTTTCTTCTCCTCTGTGAAAGGAGGAGTGGGAAATGGTGGGAAAAACATCAAAACCAAGAAGCAGCTTTTATTAAGACCCACATCCTCGGGAAAGTTTGTCCTGCTTGTCCCAGCCCATGATGGCCCCTCCCTTGGAGTTCTGATCCTTATTACCTTTATCCATCATTTCCCATTTAGCACGCTTGCTCACCTCAATGGGAACCTTTTCATGTAGACAGTCTCTTCTGCCCCAAATGCCTAGAGGAGGCCCTTTATTCATTTGTTTTATCTATTTGCTTATATTTGACCGAGCTGGATCTTTGTTGCTGTGCTCGGGCTTTTCTCATTGTGGTGCGTGGGGGCTCCTCTGTAGTAGTTCACAGGCTTCTTACTGTGGTGGTGGCTTCTCTTGTGAAGCTTGGTCTCTAGGGCTTCAGTAATTGTAGTACATGGGATTAGTTGACCTGTGATTTGTGAGATCTTACTGGAGCAGGGATCGAACCCGTGTCCCCTGCATTGGCAAGTGGATTCTTAACCGCAGGACCACCAGGGAAGTTCCAGGAGGCTCTTCTTAATTACTCTTTGATTCTGGTTTTAAGTGTTAATCTCATAGACACAAATAAAACCATATACTGAAGCTTTGGGGAACTGTCTGCAGGGTTGCTCCTGAAATTGATCTCTTAGAGATGCCAGGGCCTGGACAAGAGTTAGAGATCTCCAGCTGCAGGTGGTCATGCCACTGGCTAAGAAGTGCATTGTTCCCTCTGCCCCTCTGAGTGTGAGTAACCACAGACTTCCGTAACCTAGTCCAAGGAGTCCTAAAGTCGGGGCAGGATTCACAGGAATGAGTTCAAGTTGCGATGGGGCTGGATTCAACTGGTAACCAAGACCTCTGGCTGGTGGGTCACTAGAGGCCAGGAAGGTGTAAATGCCTTGATGTGAGGGCATGTACTGTTCCAGATTTCTCTGAGGGAATTGTGGTCGTTTATGCAAGTCATAAAGGCTTTCTGCTCCTCTGAAATTAGGTTTTCTTTGCCCTGAAGTGATTGGTCCTTTTCTCCATCTATGTCCAGAAGAAACCTGTATTTTTTTTCATGGACTGACCTAATCCTCATTAATGGGTCTTGATTCTGAAAAGTTGACCTGAGATGACCAGTAGCCCTAAGAGACAGCCGTCCTTGTCCAGGAACCAGGTCCTGGGACTCATCCTTGTACTTCCTGTTCCCCACCTTGCACTTCCTGTTCCCCACCTTGCACTTCCTGTTCCCCACCTTGCACTTCCTGTTCCATTACCGCTTCTTATCCCAATGTGAACTCCTTTGGCACTGATCCATCCTTACCCAGGGCAGTTCATTCCTAAAGAACACTGGGCAATTTCAGCGTACCCATGTACATTTAGATGTGGAGACCAGCTCTGAGAAAGAGAAAAGGGTCCCAGCCTCTGAAGGATGGGGACTGAGTTAGGGGGAGTTGCCACTTTTCTGCACACAAAGGAAAGTTTAAACCAAAAAAATGTCCTATATCAAAGGAGGGCAAAGGAGAAGGCCTGAAAGTTTTTTCAGAAAGTCCTCAAAGGACCTGTTATTGATGAGTAAACTATGTTATAAAAAGACAAGAATGAGAACTGGTTGATAACATAAGATTTGGACACACCAGTTAGAAGGAGAGCTGGTATACAAATTTCTNTCCCTTGTTTCTCGGGTCCTCTTTCTCCACATCCCCACCAATGAGAAAGTACAACTAAGTAGTCGATGGGGCTCCTCCCTGGTCATAAAAGGGGAGGGCATAGTGGTCTTCTAAGCCCAGGAACCATGGTGGGTGAGATGGAAGCAGAGCTCCGGATTCTTCTTTTTTTAATGCTTTTTTTTTTTCTTTAACAGATGTTGGAAGTTGATTGTTTTATTTCGTTTGGCCATGCTTTGAGGCCTGTGGGATCTTAGATCCCCAATCAGAGATTGAACCCTGGTTCTCAGCAATGGACCTAACCACTGGCCCACCAGCGAATTCCTGAGCTCCAGACTCTTAACATGGACAGTCTGACCAAAAACTCATCTGCCCTGAAATCTTGGATGGCTGGATGTTTCTAATGGCTTATGTACTTGCTGCAGTCTAGTACAGGCTCCATGGCTCATTTTATGAGTAAATGTAGTAGCATTGCCCTATAAAGCAAAATTGCGTGGTATATTATCCATACGTGCTGAGAAAATAGGACAATAGAAAGGTGGAATGACTGGTTCCACCATAGATTTTTGGCACATGTCACAAACTAATACTGAAGAGAATACTCTATAAGCAAATTTTACCTTTTGTTAAAACTGTAGCTTGGTCATGGGCCAAGAAAATTTTAACGTCCTTTCTTCCCCGACTTCTTTTTAAAAAAAATTTTTAAGAACAGATTTTATTCTCCTTAGCTAAACCCAGAGCACATCTACTTGCCTTGAATGAGGAAGGTAAGTCCCAAGTGGTCACCTGCATGGTCAACTCCCTGGCCCCTGGACTGCATGTGAAAATTCAGACTGGTCTTAGATTCCCTGTTTGGGTTTGGAGACTCAGCACTAATCCCCTTGTTCGTTTTCTCTGCCCCACCAGTGAAACATCGTGTATACATCCGTGACTTTTTATCTTACTTTTCTTTTTCTCACCTGTAAAAGGAAGATGGCTTATTTTTTTCCCCCATGGATGTGGTATTAAGGTGTTTGGATGACTGGAACCTGATTGGAGTGTGTGCAAAAATATATAGCATTTTCTTTCTAGGAGACATTTTTAACCATCTTATTATTAAAAAAAACAACAAAACAAAGCAACAAACAGAAAAACAGACTGTCTGGGACAGTCAGTCATCATTTTTTAAAATATATGAAACACTTAACAATTTTGAAGAATGAAGAACTTCCTCCTATGGCATTTGGGACAAGCTCATGACAGTCTAGGGTTCCTTGTGGGGGAAATCCATAGTGGATAAAACTCTAAAAAGAATGAATAGATTAAAATCAAATTATCCTAAAATTCAGCAGTCCTCCTGGATTTTCTAGACACATGCCCAGACAGTGTGCAGCAAGCAGACAACATTTGCTCCTTTATTCCCGACAAGCCTGGCTTCTAAAGAATGGTCAGCATTTTGGTAACATTATTCCCATTTAAACAGTTCGTGGATTTTCATACTTGCCATGATGGCTGTAGGGTTGTAGAGACCTGTGTCTTTGGTTGATGGATCCTGAAAGACTCTTTTGCTCTAGTTGCAGAATAAGGTGAATTTTACACATAGTGGAAGTCCTGATTTATGCATGAAAACCTGGTTTCTTTTAATTCTGTTTCCTTAGTAAAATCCAATCATTTCTATAAACTTCAGTCTCTAGGGCTGGCTGATAATCTCTGGTTTTGCTGGTGGTGTCCTGGGGTAGAAGAAGGAAGTACTGTTGGGTCAGGAAAATTGTAGTCTTGAGGTCATGATGGGAAATTTAAAGTTTCGATTTTTATTCCCATTTGAATACATAAGAACTGGCCCTTTGATAGAAAATGCAAAGTAAATTTGTAGATACAGGGAGGGAAGGAGAAAGTGAAAAATGAAAGTCTGTCGATCGTGTCCGACTCTTTGCAACCCCATGGACTATACAGTCCATGGAATTCTCTAGGCCAGAATACCGGAGTGGGTAGCCTTTCGCTTCTCCAGGGGATCTTCCCAACCCAGAGATCGAACCCAGGTCTCCTGCATTGCAGGCAGATTCTTTAACAGCTGAGCCATAAGGGAAGTCCATGCAAAGTAGACTTGTAGACACAGGGAGGAAGGAGAAGGTGGGAAGAATTGAGAGAGTAGCACCGAAAATTAGAGAGCTCGTGGAGATTTTCTATATGATGCAGGGAGCTTACATCTGATGCTCCGTGACAACCTAGAGGGGTGAGATGGGGTGGGAGGTGGGAGGGAGGTTCACAAGGGAGGGGCATGCGTATACTTACAGATGATTCGTGTTGATACATGGCAGAAACCAATGCAATATTGTAAAACCCTTATTCTCCAATTAAAAATAATTTTTAACAAAGAAAATGCAAAGTAAAATACATTGTTTGTTGTGAACCCTTAAATGACTGAGTGGAAAGCTTCTTGACACCTTATGCTGGCTTCACATTTGGGGAGCACGTGAAATACACATCTCGGTATATTTCTGGTTGTCTTAGGCCTGAAATCGTACACCCTCCTCAGTGGGTGGTGGTGGTGTCTGTTGAGTGAAGCCATTTCAACTCCATCAGCAAGGTGTGCGTCCTTTGCTGGTGGGAGAACTGCTCCACAGACAACCTCCAGAAGGAAGGTGCAGGTAACCTCCGCCAGGGTTGGATGCCCCCGTAGTCCCAGAAAATCAAAGCCTGGTTCCAGCATCCTGGTTCCATGATGCTGGCAGGGCAAGGGTTGGTTTGTCCTCTTGTAAACGCAGTTTAGCAGGATGCACTCATAAATGAAAAATGATCTGAGTGCTGTGGGTGGGGCCATCGCACTCAGGAGGTGAAGCTGAGAGGAGGAGGGTGGAGAGAGAGACGCAGAAAGAGAGAGCTCATACTCCTGAGCTCCGGAGAGTATGGGGACTTGGCAGGAAGTTGGAGCTCGTACTGGCAGGGTTCTCATGTTTGTTGATAGTTAATAACCCAGGACTTTAAAGAACTGAATGGAAGTAGGGAAATGAAGCGAACCACACTTTGGAGTCTGTCCTGTGTCAACGGCTGTGAAAGACAGCGAAGAACGCTCACCCGATCAGTTCCTGAAGCAGGTAGGAGGCGAGTGAGACCTGAGCGGCCAGGAGAGTCTCATTTTCTCCCTGAACACAACTTACATGTCTTCCAAGGTTTCTTTGTTGTTGTTTTTTTTTTTAAGTGTGTGAGAAATGAGAAGATAATATTGACATAAGAAACAGACTTGGAACCTAAATGATGCCCAAGCCAGAGATTTCCTCAGTTACTAGTTTGATGACCAAGTGACAGCTATATAGTAGGGGTTGCCTAAAAAAAAATCGCCCCCCCTAAATCATACAGCATTTAAGTTAAAAGTGATTTAAAAATTGACAGAGAATCAACGAGCCACAGACACTGTTTTAGAACAAATACTTTAAAGATAGCCAACCAGAAACTGATATACTGGCTTGATGGTTGCTGTGTTTTCATGTTTCAGCGCTAACAAGGTGCTTGCTAGTTTTTACTAGCTTTTGTAAGAAAGGAGGTGGATGTATAACAGCTGTGAAATGTCCAGAAATTGACTGGGGTCCAGAGCAAAGCCTGAATGCACTAATGTTTTCTCCATTAAGGAGGACTGCTTCTGCTTCTCAATCAGGGAATTGGAAAGAATGGTGAGAGTAAAGTGTGGATCCTGAATATTTGTATGGGGGCAGCAGTGATGGGGGCGGTGATGTGATCAGGGAGAGGGCTGGAAATTAGCACTGTGCCGTGTTCATACTCGGGAGCAGAAAATAAACTAGGAGGACCAAGGGTGGCAGCAACATGCAAGGATAATTTAAGCACTGATTTGTGGCTCCTGCGGTTGTAGTTGAATCTCAGAGCATCCTTTTCATCGTTGGGGCTTGTGATAAGGACGCAGAGCAGAAAAAAAGGCTGTCACAAGCCTGGGCTTCTGAACCGTTTCCAGGCTTTGCTTCTGGTTGGCGCCTGGATAATTGGACCTAGATTTCCCCCACAATAAAGTGGTCAGAGTGTCATGAAATTGAGCTGGGGTAGGTCGGAAGTGGCATGTGTGGTCAGCATGACAGGAGTGTCAGAATCAGGCAGAGAACTGTATTCCAGCCGAATAAGTTCAACACCCTCGGAGTTTTCGAGAGTGCCCTGCTTGCCACAGGGGTGTGTCTGGGAAGGCAGATGTGAGCGCTGCTTTGGTAACCACTTACTGGCTGACTGTTGTCTTCAAGCTGTGGTGGCCAAGCCTTGTGGCTTTGCATTTTAGGCCTGGAGGGCTGGGAGATGGCTGTGCTTAGTCAAGTCAAGCCCAGACCTTACCTCTGACTTTTCAACCGTCCACAGCTAAACCTATTTATGGGTGGGGGAGCAGCACTCCTGTGGTCTTTAGGACCAGAGGACCTCTCCACCCCCACCCACTCTTGGTACTATCTACCTTTGGATGAGTTCCATTGGTCCCCTGTCCTTCACACCAATCTGTCCCAGGTGCTATTTGCCAGCAAATTTGGAAAACTCAGCAGTGGCCACAGGACTGGAAAAGGTCAGTTTTNGGAGTTGACGACGATTCATCTGTGCTTGAGTGACTTCTGTAGATGTTCAGTCACTAAGTCGTATCCGACTCTTTGCAACCCCATGGACTGCAGCACGCCAGACTTCCGTGTCCTTCACCATCTCCCAGAGTTTGCTAAGACTCATATCCACCGAGTCAGAGATGTTATCTAGCCATCTCATCCTCTGCCACCCCCTTTTCCTTTTGCCTGCAATCTTGCCCAGCATCAGAGTCTTTTCCAGTGAGTCAGCTCTTTGAATCAGGTGGCTAGAGTATTGGAGCTTCAGCATTACTCCTTCTAATGAATATTCAGGGTTGATTTCCTTGAAGATTTGTTGCAGAAAGGGGAACCCCTTCCAAAGCCTGAAACTGGGCTCTTGTCTAACAATCGGAAATGAATTGTCCGAGGAGACACATGTGCTGACAAAGCAAGAGATTTTATTGGGAAAGGGCCCCCGGGTGGAGAGCAGTAGGGCAAGAGAACCCAGGAGAACAGCTCTGTCACGTGGCTTGCAGTCTCTGGTTTTATGGTGATGGGATTAGTTTCTGGGTTGTCCTTAGCCAATCATTCTTACTCAGAGTCCTTCCTGGTGGTGCACACCTTGTTCGGCCAAGATGAATGCCAGAGAGAAGGATTCTGGGAGGTGGTCGGACAGGTGGTGTCTCCCTTTGACCTTTCCCAAACTCTTCTGGTTGGTGGAGGCTTCTTAGTTCCCTGTTCCTTACCAGGACCTCCTGTCCTAAAACAACTCATGCAGATAGTTACTGTGGTGCCTGGCCAGGGTGGGTGGTTTCAATCAGGGTGCTTCCCCTAACAGATTGACTGGCTTGATCTCCTTGCTGTTCAAGACCCTCTCAAGAGTTCTTGAGTGAGTGGGGATTGACATCAATGAAAAGAGGAAGTATATGAGAAGGAACCAGGTGACAGAGAACACGATGGGTTATATTTCAGGCCCTGCTGAGTTTGAGATGCCTGAAAGACATCTCGTTGGAGCTGGGCAGGAGGCAGGCAGAGATCGGTGTCTGAAACTCTGAACAGAGATGGAGGTTGAGGAGCTAGCGGCTCTTCCTTGGTTGTTATTGTCATAGATGTAGAAGGGATAAGCCAGGGAAGAGAAAAAGAGAGAAATGCTGGTGCTTCTTCAGCTCCCCTGGCCCTCCAGGAGGGAGGAGAGAGGTCAAGGATGAAGNGAGATCGGTGTCTGAAACTCTGAACAGAGATGGAGGTTGAGGAGCTAGCGGCTCTTCCTTGGTTGTTATTGTCATAGATGTAGAAGGGATAAGCCAGGGAAGAGAAAAAGAGAGAAATGCTGGTGCTTCTTCAGCTCCCCTGGCCCTCCAGGAGGGAGGAGAGAGGTCAAGGATGAAGGCTGAGAACTGATGGTCAGAGAGCTGGGAAGCTCTGTCCACCAGCAATGTAGGGTCTCGTTGGACACATTTAACAGCTTAAAATCAGTTCTGTATATAATTAAGGACCCCAAAAAAGCATGATGGCATCTGTATACGCTGCCGAAGTGGAATGAGGTGAAAGGGTATGCAAGCTCTTAAGAGGGCTTTGTGCAGGAGACGAAAGGGTTATGGCTGCATAGAGCTTGACTTTCTCAAGGGTGTCTGTGAAACCTGCGTTGATGATGGAAGTTGGAAGGGAACTGCTTCTCTCAGTTGCCAGGTCACAGCTGTCCCTGCTTGCACAAGCGGCAGGGTGTTCCCATCAGCATCACTTATCATCTCCCATCACAGGTTATGGAGACAAACTGAGTGCCTGTTGGCTTTCATAATTCTCTGTGAACTATTTTTGACTGGGGGATGGGAAAAAGAGAAGNACTGCTTCTCTCAGTTGCCAGGTCACAGCTGTCCCTGCTTGCACAAGCGGCAGGGTGTTCCCATCAGCATCACTTATCATCTCCCATCACAGGTTATGGAGACAAACTGAGTGCCTGTTGGCTTTCATAATTCTCTGTGAACTATTTTTGACTGGGGGATGGGAAAAAGAGAAGGAAACTTGAGCGCTTTCTGTGTTTGCAAGTCGTTTATGAATTTTGGCAAGTGGTAGCCTTTCACTCTGTGGCTTCGATAATATGAAGCCTGATAGCCTTAGAACTGACCAATGGGAAATTGTAAAAAAAAAAAATTCAAAGTTCGCCGGCTTTTTCAAACTACAGTTGACGCTTAAACAATGTGGGTTTGAACCACGTGGGTCCACTTATGTGAGGTTCTTTTGATGTATATACTACTTATGTTTATGATCAGGGGTTGGTTGAATCTGTGGATGCAAAATCCATGGATATGATGGCCAACCTGGGACTTGAGTGTATGTGGATTTTGGTATCTATGGTGAGTCCTGGAACCGGTCACCTGCAGATGCCAAGGGACATAAAATTTATGTGATATAAATCTGGGCTGAATTATAAAGTTTTAATGGAAAAGTGTTAGCCACTTTTCAGTGTATAGTTCTGTGGTATAAGGTATGTTCATATTGTTGTGTAAATCCCAGTCATCTCCAGAACATCTTTCATCTTGCAACTGAAACTGCCCATTTAACAGTAACTGCCCATTCTCCCCTCTCCACCGTCCCTGGGCCACCATTTTACCTTCTGTCTGTGTGAATCTGACTTCTCTCGGTATCTCATATAATATCTGTCTTTTTGTGACTGGTCTATTTCACTGAGCGTAATGTTCTCCTGGTTCATCTCTGTTGTAGTGCACGTCAGAGTTTCCATCCTTTTTAAAGCTCGATAGTATTCTGTTCTATGTATGTAACACATTTCTCTGTTCATTCATCAGTGAACCCTTGGGCTGCTTTTACTTTTTAGGGGTGGCTGCTATGAATGTGATTGTACAAATAACCCTTTGTGTCCTGCTTCCAATTCTTTGGGGTATGTACCCAGAAGTGTCCATAGGCTTTTGTGGTATTGTGGATTCTTTTCTCTGTTGGGGAATCACTTCTGATACTTCATTTGTGACTCGTCTGCTTTGGCTCATGGGAGAGTGTGTCCCCTCATGGTGGAGTTTGTTACCAACTGGACAGCCATCACTGAGCCCATGCCTGTCATTTTTGTCCAGCCGGCTCTGTCCTAGAGTTTGAATCCGAAAGATCTGTGTTCAGTCTCAGTATTTCCACGAATGTGCCCTGACCTTGGCAAGTTCCCTTGTTTCTCGGGTCCTCGTTCTCCACATCCCCACCAATGAGAAAGTACAACTAAGTAGTCGATGGGGCTCCTCCCGGGTCATAAAAGGGGAGGGCATAGTGGTCTTCTAAGCCCAGGAACCATGGTGGGTGAGATGGAAGCAGAGCTCCGGATTCTTCTTTTTTTTATACTTTTTTTTTCTTTAACAGATGTTGGAAGTTGATTGTTTTATTTCATTTGGCCATGCTTAGAGGCCTGTGGGATCTTAGATCCCCAATCAGAGATTGAACCCTGGTCCTCAACAGTGAACCTAACCACTGGCCCACCAGTGAATTCCTGAGCTCCAGACTCTTAACATGGACAGTTTAACCAAAAACTCATCTGCCCTGAAATCTTGGATGGCTGGATGTTTCTAATGGCTTGTGTACTTGCTGCAGTCTAGTACAGGCTCCATGGCTCATTTTATGAGTAAATGTAGTAGTNAACCCTGGTCCTCAACAGTGAACCTAACCACTGGCCCACCAGTGAATTCCTGAGCTCCAGACTCTTAACATGGACAGTTTAACCAAAAACTCATCTGCCCTGAAATCTTGGATGGCTGGATGTTTCTAATGGCTTGTGTACTTGCTGCAGTCTAGTACAGGCTCCATGGCTCATTTTATGAGTAAATGTAGTAGTATTGCCCTATAAAGCAAAATTGCGTGGTATATTATCCATACGTGCTGAGAAAATAGGACAATAGAAAGGTGGAATGACTGGTTCCACCATAGATTTTTGGCACATGTCACAAACTAATACTGAAGAGAATACTCTATAGGCAAATTTTACCTTTTGTTAAAACTGTAGCTTGGTCATGGGCCAAGAAAATTTTAACGTCCTTTCTTCCCCCCACTTCTTTTTAAAAAAAAATTTTAAGAACAGATTTTATTCTCCTTAGCTAAACCCAGAGCACGTCTACTTGCCTTGAATGAGGAAGGTAAGTCCCAAGTGGTTACCTGCATGGTCAACTCCCTGGCCCCTGGACTGCATGTGAAAATTCAGACTGGTCTTAGGTTCCCTGTTTGGGTTTGGAGACTCAGCACTAATCCCCCTGTCCATTTTCTCTGCCCCACCAGTGAAACATCGTGTATACATCCGTGACTTTTTATCTTACTTTTCTTTTTCTCNTCCAGTACTTTGGCCACCTCATGCGAAGAGTTGACTCATTGGGAAAGAGTTGACTCATGCTGGGAGGGATTGGGGGCAGTAGGAAAAGGGGACGACAGAGGATGAGATGGCTGGACGGCATCACTGACTCGATGGACGCGAGTCTGAGTGAACTCCGGGAGTTGGTGATAGACAGCAAGGCCTGGTGTGCTGTGATTCATGGGGTCACAAAGAGTCGGACACGACTGAGCGACTGAACTGAAATGAACTGAAGACAAGGGCAGGCAGGCAGACTCCTTCCTAGGCTCCGTTCTGGAAGCAGTCAGAGCAGTACACTGTGGCCTTTGGGCCAAATCCAGCCTTCCCCAGCCTGTTTTTGAATGGCTTAAGAGCTAAGAATGTGGTTTCTATTTTCAAGGAAAGAGAACATAAAAAATACAGGATGAGGTAAAAATACAAGAGATAAAAAATACAGGACTGAGACAGATGTGGCCTTCAAAGCCTAAAATATGAACTGTTGACTGTTGTTGTTCAGTTGCTGAGTCAACTGGCTGTTTGCAACCCTGTGGACTGCAGCACACCAGGCTTCCCTGTCCTTCACCATCTCCTACAGCTTGTCAAACTCATGTCCATTGAGTCTGTGATGCCATCCATCCATTTCATCCTCTGTTGTCCCCTTCTCCTCCTGCCCTCAATCTTTTCCAGCATCAGGGTCTTTTCCAACGAGGGAGATGTTTGCCAACCTCAATTGACATCACTCAGGACCAGTGGGTTTATCAGCTTATTACATCTTTGGCAGTTCAGATGAGCTGTTCATTTTGGAAACTGATTTTACTGTCTCAGTCTGTGTTAGATGGTATGACTGTCTCCAAAAGGGGAGATTCAGGAGCCAGGAAGTTGAAGATTTTCTGCAGGATCCAAACATTAGGAAAGAAATGTCAGGCGAANATTACATCTTTGGCAGTTCAGATGAGCTGTTCATTTTGGAAACTGATTTTACTGTCTCAGTCTGTGTTAGATGGTATGACTGTCTCCAAAAGGGGAGATTCAGGAGCCAGGAAGTTGAAGATTTTCTGCAGGATCCAAACATTAGGAAAGAAATGTCAGGCGAACTGTGTCTACAGTTGGATTTTCACCTTCTCCCCTCACTGGGGAACCCGCTGGTGTAGGTACCCATGAGATAGACCCACCATGTGAGCAGACTTGCCACTGAAGGAACCTGACGGGGGAAACCAGAACTCGGCTGTCTCACTCAAAAATGATTCATTTCCTTTCCCCCCTTCTGCAGACTTGATTGCTGGGCCAGACAGGTACAATCTGAGTTGTTTGGTGGTGTCACTTTGGGGGGAAGAAAAAGATGTTTTCTGTAAAATAAGTGAATATCATGTTTTCTCATATTTAGAAGTATTTCCTTATTGGCTATAAAAACACTTACTTTCAGCCAGCTAAGCTGACCCCTGAACATGCGAGTCTCATTGACCCAGCATGAGATTTCATTATTAATGTCATTTCTAATAAGAGGAAAATCTAGTGACCTTGCTCATGTTTTAACTTGTGTCAAAACTGCAGGCCTGGATGTGTAGCTGACTTTTGTAAGTAGCTTACTGTGGATTGCAGAAACAAAGGAAAGTTTTTCACAAGAAGATTGTAGTTTAAGAAGAAATACACAAAGGCTGGTATAAGTTTTTTTTTTTTCCTCCAGGACATTGCAGTCATCTAGCCTCCTGTATTTGGAAATTGGATGCTGTCAGTAGAGAAGAATGGGGGTAGGGCCGAGTTTTACAGAATGAAAACAAGTGGAGAGGATAGAAATGTGTACATATGGTGCCCCATGGGAGTTGGAACCTAGAAACCAAGATGGCGGCAATACACTTGATAAGTCAGGTTGTCAGAGCAGGCGAGGGTGGGTCCTTTAACCTACCATGAGAACCAGGCTGTTCCTTTGTATTTAGAAAGGGGGTTGGCTCTGAATTTAGAGATTAAGCAACCTGCTATTCCTGTATGCACCAGAATTTCAGACACAGTCAGAAATCTGATTTGCGTGACTGTTGAAACTCAACTGGAAGCCAACCAAACAGAGGCCTGGGCTCCCCAAGTGAAGGGCAGTTAATCAGGAATCACCACACATGAGGGAATTGATCACATTGGCCCTTGATGGCATGGTCTGTATGGCTGGACTCAGTGAAGCAGGCTCTGAGGTGAAGGGTCAGCTTTGGCTTCTCAGAAGGCATCCGCGTGAGTCAGTGGTATGCAGCTCAGAGACTAGAGGCAGTGAGAGGGACCTTTTCACTTCCGACCCCAGCAGCAAGCTGGCTGATCAGAAGCTGAAGTGTAGCACAAGCTATGAGCAGCCCTTAGTTAGCCCCCTCATTTATAGCGTGTTGGGAGGACAAAGTGCTTTGGCTCAACCTTGGCCCATTCACTGCTCCCTTTGGCTCTCTGGACAGAGCCAGAATCTCACCTCTGCTTATAAGCTTTGTCCTGATGGTGTATGGAATAAAAGACCAAGCTAGATGTGTACATATGTGTGCAAAAGTGTGTAGACCTAAAGGGGAGGAACAGCTAAGCACACAGAAGTTAGAATCAATGATTCTGAGTCAGAGAACTAATGATCATGTCAGTGGAAGGGAGTCAGTTTCACATCTCAGTGGCTGTCAGGGATCGCTTTGTGTGGCTTTGTGTTCACATACAAGTTAAGAGGGCTTCCCTGGGGGCTCAGTGGTAAAGAATCTACCTCCAGTGCAAGAGGTCCAGGTTCGATCCCTAGATCGGAAAGAGCCCCTGGAGTAGGAAAGGGCAACCCACTCCAGTATTCTTGCCTGAGAAATCCCACGGACAGAGGAGCCTGGAGGGCTACAGCCCGTGCAGTCACACAAAAAAAGACACAACTTAGTGACTAAACAACACGTTAATAACTCCTTAAGAACTTCTGTAGGCAAGGCACCCTCTCAGTTCCAAACCTGATTTCTATACATTCCCTGCAGTCTAGGAAGTGTAGCATAAAATGTCTTCCACCCTGAAGGTCCCGACAGCCTCTCTGCCTTTTCTCCATGGCCAGAGAGCTACATAGCAGTGCTCCGCCTCCACTGCCATGGCATGCGCCCCGTTCAGCAGAGGAGCGGGCTGAGTGTGCCGCTCCCTGTGGGCGTGTCTCACCCAGGGCCCTCGATTTGCTCCATCCAGGTGTGCATGGGTGTGCAGCCACACCACAGCTCTACAGATGGCCTCAAGTGGGGCAGGGCCTTGGCTCAGTCTCACTCCAGCTACGAGATCCCTGTGCCCTGAGTCAGGCCTGATCAGTGACCCTGGATGCTAGATTCTCCCCGTTTTTAAAATCTCTTTCTGAAGAAGCAGTGGTGATGGTTTAGTTGCTTAGTTGTGTCTGACTCTTGTGACCCCATGGACTGTAGCCCACCCGGCTCTTCTATCCATGGGATTTTACAGGCAAGAATCCTGGAGTGAGTTGCCATTTCCTTCTCCAGAAGAAGCAATACAGCTCTCTTTTACATACACCAGAAGAACTCTGCACTTAGAAGGATCCAAAGTGACACCTTTGGTAAAAGAGCTCCCCACTTGTTTAGATTTTTGGTAGGTGTGAGGAGGTTTGGGACCTATCATGCAGTCTTAATACAAGACACTCTTGGACCATCTTCTTTGCCTTTCTAGTTTCCACACTGTTTTTCTTCCCAAATTTAAAGATGGAAACCATGTTAGAAATTGACAGAGCAAGTCTAAGGAAAGGCGAGAGTGGCCCTTGGGAATAAGTTTGGTGAAAAGCACTACCCACCCACCTGTTTCAGTGAGACTCCTCAGTCCAGCAAGTACAGGACTGAATGATAGATAGATGGCCTCCTGTTTTATACAATTTGTTATGTCAAGCCTTCCCCTTTTAACAAAAACTTAAATATTCTTACCAGCTGTCTTCCCTCCCCCTACCAAAAAAAAAATACACACACACACACATACATACATACATACATACATATAGTAGTCCTGCAAGGAACAATTTAGAATCCTACCCAAAGCAGAACATGAATGGAAGCACCCATGCCAGGGGGAAAAGGGAAGGAATTCACAGGCACCATACTTGAACTTATAAATGTCATAAATCTCAGGATTTATCATGGTACTCTGGGTGGCGCAGCAACCCTTTCCTCTTGCCTTCTGCTCCCGTTTCTGCCCCTTTGGCAAAAGAATCCTATTTTCTCCTGCTGGCCAGTTCTATCAGCAAGAGGAAGATCTGTCTTCCAAGGAATCCCACCTTGGACTTGCCAAATTCCGTCACCTTCAGCTTGCAACACTTTGACTGAAGTTCTCAGACAGCTGCCTGTGGGGTAGAGGGTTGACTGTTGGCAGGAAGCTGCTGGCTTTGAAAAGCATCACAGGTGTTTTATTGTAGCAGATGCAAGACAGTTTTGGCAGGGGTGCAATAAAGACCTGGAGGGAGAAACAGAAAATTCCTCCTGAGCACTGCAGGGAAGAAAGTGGCAGAAATGAAGGGTGCAGTTTGGGTTTGTAAAGCTCAGTCTTTTGCACAATCCTTTTTACAGGCTCGAACTTGCTTGACTTCAGTTTCTCCCTCAAGTGAGTCAAAGAATGTTAAAAAGAGAATGGAAACTTGAAACTGAGAAACGGACCGGGGATGTCTCAGTGCGTGAGGGTTTTGCTGGGGTCCTGGTGGCCCGACCAAATTTTGTGTGGTAGAAATCTTGGCGTTTGCAAAATGCTGAGGCATTAGGTGTTTTGTGTCTATGGCTCATTAGACATTCTTAATGAGTTTCTTATGGTAACAACAGTTTAACAACCTCATCTTAAAAGTGAGTGGAGTCATTTTAAACTCTCACTGGGAGAAACATGAGTCATTTCTGTGGCTTAATTAATTGCATTTGTTGTCACTGGGATTTCAGAATGGAGAGAGGATCTATTATCAGTTTTAATCTTTTTTAACTATGAGTTCATCTACTCCAGCAGCAGCCTCCAGGTTACTCCCAACCCTAAGCAGTCTCAAAGCTGAGATGTCAAACCTTTCTAAGCTGCATGACAATGAATAATGCAGTACTAATTTTTTAAAATCAATTTTATCCTGATATGATTTACAGTGATAGACTCTTACTATCCACAGATTGACTCTCTAATCTGTGAGGTTTCCTCTGCTTCTGTACTATTTTCTTTTCTTCCATTACTTATTTTTGATTATGAGCTCCTGAATCAGGATGGGTGGAAAACTAGATAAGGATGATGCAACTAACTCCTATTGGGACATTCAGAATGCAGGGTTTAGTCATCTTTTTTCAGATGAGCAAACCTGTTGTTTAGTCACTCAGTCGTGCCCAGCTCTTTGTGACCCCGTGGAGCCTAGCTCGCCAGGCTCCTCTGTCCATGGGATTTCCCAGGCAAGAATACTGGAGTAGGTTGCCATTTCCTTTTCCAGGAGATCTTCCTGACCTGGGGATCAAACACACATCTCCTGCTTGGCAGGCAGATTCTTTACCACCAGGGAAGCCCTGAGCAAACCTATTAAAGAAAGGCTAAGTATGAGTGACTGTGTGTGTGTGAAGGGTTTGCAAGTCAGAGTTAAAAGTTAATTCATGGTGATCACATGAACCTGGAAACACAGCTGTTTCTGAGCATAAATCTTTATGTAAGACTGTGTCTCAAATGTGTAGGTCTGTCTTCTCTTTTGTAAGCATTGTGGTTCAGACACTCACACAAGCTATTTTTGTTAGAGAAATGCCTCGTTGTGTAGTGGTAGCTTTTCTGTAAGAGTTCAAACCAAGTATCAAATGATCTCCCCAAGGCTGCTGCATGAGGTCTCGTTTTGCTTTCACGGCATTTTGGTTAATGTTAGGGGAAAATAGCTCACGGAGCGGTGTGGCCGACTTAGATGCACAGTTTCGAAATTCAGAGACAAATCAATGTTGGCTTTTTCTGAAAATGGATCTTATTTTGAGAACCACAGTTGACATGGCTGTGGGAAGTGTTGCTTATTCTTGGCAAGAAAACTCTCCTGAAAAGGTGCTCATGATCCAGAAGACAGGGAGCTGCCCCGGGCTCCCTGGCAGAGCAGGGGAGATGTTTCAGAACTCAGTATCCGTAACCTATATTAAATCCACATTTGTATGGAAGTATCTACGCAGATGAAGAAGGCAGCTTCCTACAAAATGGGATTATTTTAGGGGCTCTGTGTAATGGTATTCACAGTGGAGCCCGGCATGTCTCTTTCAGTAATATTTAGATCCCAACTTAAGGGATTTGATCAGAAGTACTTATTACACATTGAAGTGTTTCGCTCTGTGGTGGGAACTTGCGGGGAAGCCAGCTGACAGATGGCAGAAGGGCAAATGGAGTAGCTATGAGAGAAGGAAGTGATTGACCTGCGTGTGCTCCAGCTAAGATCAGACAAACAGAAACACAGACACGGGGCACATCTCTCTATACTGCTTTTGTATAAGGTCCTTTCCTCAGTAACCTAGATTCTATGAATAGATTTCAGGGGGAGCAGGGGACAGTAAGCCTGGAAGGGAAGAAAGTTAAATGCTTGTTGTCATTAAACTCGAGTTCAGACGTCGCGTTTGCCTTCAATAAAGGATGCAGACAGTAAAGCACAGTAGTATTTGCAGTCCTCGTATCTTTGTCACCGGTAGGAAGGGTGCACATTATTTGTGGGTGGGTATCTTTTAATATCAAACACTCACTACTACTTTGAAAATCGGTTAATTAATTTGTTAATAGATATCCCTAACCTCTTAATAAAAAAGCACATGAGTTTGATAATATACATTTTAAAATATTTAGGCTATTGTATTTCAACATAATTGGTTTTCTTTGTAATCCTAGGTATTCTATGTATTTAAAAATATCATTTTGAGACTTCACCAGAAAGAGGCCCATGGTTCAGAAATATTTTTAAAGAAGAAAGGAAGAAAGAAAAGGAAAAACTGTCTTAAACATTTGATCTTTATTTAGATCTTCATTCACCAGGAAGAAAATATTAATTAACCCAGGACTGTAGGGTACGTTCTAACCTATAAATCACCTGGGATCTTGATAAAATGCAGATTTTTATGCAGTAGGTCCTGAAATTCAGGAAATGTGTGTTCGATACCTGGATCTCAAAGATCTCCTGGCAACCCACTCCAGTATTCTTGCCTGGAGAATCTCATGGACAAAGGAGCCTGGTGGGCTACAGTTCAGTGTTGGAAAGAGTCAGACACGACTGAAGCAACTGAACATGCATGCACACATGCAGTAGTCTGGGTTGGGGCCTGAGATGTCTGCATTTCTCACATTCAGAGAGTGTGTGTGTGTGTGTGCGTGCGTGTGTACATGCGTGCTCAGTCATGTCTGACTCTTTGCGACCCAACAGACTGTAGCCTGCCAGGCTCCTCTGTCCCTGGAATTTTCCAGGCACGAATACTGAAGTGGGTTGCCATTTCCTACTCCAGGGGATCTTCCCTACCCAGGAATCAAATCTGCGTCTGTTGCATCTCCTGCATTGGCAGGGGGATTCTTTACCACTGTGCCACCTGGGTCGCAAGGCAGAGGCCCACAGTAATCCAAGGAAAAGCCTGCAGTTTCCAAACTCACCTTTAATTATTTCGCTCCATCTTAGTTGCAGGCAGTAGCTTAACTATTGTAACACTTGGTTGTGGGAGGAGATGCCCCAGGAGAGGAAAAGGGCAAACTCAAAGGACAGACTTCAGCTTCCAAGTGTCCTATGTTGGGTCTTCTGGGAGCCCAGAGTAGCTGCCTGGCTGTGAAGTGAAAGGGAAACAGCTCAGGGGAGGGGTATAGGGGAGACCTGTGTTTCTGAGAAGCGGGGCGCTGCTGAAGCTGTGGTCCTATGAAGGGTCATCTGTGGGTCTCCTAGGTCCCACGCGCACCAGGTGATGCCCGCCTGTGGCCTGGGCCACACTCGACGTGGAGAGGGCAGGGGGCAGGTTACCATCCATCCCCATGCGTGCATGGTGGCTGTGTGCTGTGTTCCAAGGAACACTGTATGGCTTTCTTCTCTCCCCAAGGGTGATTTATTAAGTGTGTAACTAGATGATGCAAGTTGTGTATCTTTGTAAGATGCTAGTAAGACATTCGCGAATTGGAGAAAGGTCCTCTGGTGGAGAGTTTGAGGAGGGAGTGCCATTGAGCCTTCACGGGCTTCGCGGCTGTCTTTAACCCCAGAACCCTACCCTAGCCCCAGGCCTGTTCTGACCCATTGCCTCCTGAAGGATGTGCTGCCAGCCTCCCTCAAGCCACTTATGTGCTGCATCTGGGTGGTGGCTTCGCAGGGCGGCTGCTGTGCTGTGCTTAGTTGCTCAGTTCTGTCTCACTCTTTGCAACTCCATGGACTGTATCCCACCAGGCTCCTCTGTCCATGGGAATTCTCCAGGCAAGAATGTTAGAGTGGGTTGCCATGCCCTCCTCCAGGGAATCTTCCCAACCCAGGATCAAACCCCGGTCTCCTACGTTTCAGGTAGATTCTTTGCCATTGAGCCACCAAGGAAGCCCAAGAATACTGGAGTGGGTGGCCCATCACGTCTCCAGGGGAACTTCCCAACCCAGGAATCGAACCGGGGTCCCCTGCATTGCAGGCACATTCTTTACGAGCTCAGCTACCCGGGAAGCCCAGGGAGGCTGCAGAGGTGCAGAAATCCAATTTTGTCCATATACCAGAGGCTATCAGATACCTAGGGACTGACTCCTGCTAATCAAACTCCCAGGGGACTGGCATCCAAAACCCGAGTTATTAATTCCTAGTGAGGGAAGGATCCTTCCAGCAACTGTGTTGCCACTTGTTTCTGCCATCTTAGTGCTATCTTCCTCTGAGAGAGGTAGTTAAAAATGAGGACTTCATATGAAATATGTCCCGAGGAGTGTTCTAGGGACCTTGACTCCGTGGTGTCTCTCACGTATAAGACCAGATATTCACACCCTGATTCCCCCAGTCTTTGGGCTCACCTTGACCAGATTCCTTGAAGACCTCGCCTCTCCGGCCCTGTCTCTGTTCCCAGCTTTTGCTCCCGCTCTGTGGTGACCCAGCAGGCGCTCTGCTTCGGCCGTGACCCCCTGCCCTCCTGGACCGGATGCAGATGTTTCCTGGGTGTCTTCCCGTCACTCATGTGCAGATCTTCTCTGAGGGGGGCATGTGCACGGAGGGAGCAGGTAGGACTTCGGCAGGTACATGGCCGTCAGAGTGGGACTCGTCATGTTACTACTGTTTCTTTCTTTTTGTTTTCTTTTAACTTTCTTGCTATTTGTGCTCTCGGGGACAGAGAGCATGGATGCCCCTGGTTCCCAAACCAAGAGGTATTTTCATAAAATACAGATTGCCAGGCCCCAACCCCCAGTTCTGGGTGAGCGCCTAGAATTATCCTTGTAAAACATCCCATAGGAACAGAGAAATCCCTCAGATGGGCGGCCACCTGTTTCAGGGTGTTTTTGTGTCATTGTGGTCCTATCACCAGTGGGTCATGGTGATTGAACAGCTTTTTCCCTTCTTGTTTATACTTTTCTTTTTTGCTCAAATCATCCATGTAATGAACGTTTGTCATCATATAAAACGGTCTCTCTTTTTCCCCCTCTCTTCTTCAGATAAAAGGCTTATTCTTATAGTCAGCCAAATTTGAAAACCACTGCTGTTGACCCATTATCTCAGACCTGGAGCCCTCATTTTCAAGGAGAGGAAACTGAGGCTTCGTGGATGAATTGGCTGACTACATCAGGAGTGTCATCTAGCTTAATGTCTGAAGACCATGCCCAGTACAAGCTCCGTGCTTCCTGCTAAGACCCATTCTTCTCAGCCTTGGGGGCCTTGTTTCTGGGTTTGTCAGAGCAGAGCAACAATAAAAGCAAACGCCCATGTACACAGGGTGAGGACCACATTGAACCCAAACCTTGTCCCCCAGTCCCAGCACTAAAATGTGAGTGTCCTCAGCTGACAGATTGAGGCCCCCAGAATGCCAGGAACCCCAGCTCTTTGTTGGAACACTTCTTCAATGCCCCAACTTCCCCATCTATAAAATGAGTATTATATCATTCTAACTGCCTCCCTTACAAAGTTATTATGAAGTTAAACAAAACAATGTATTTGAAGGGCTTTGGGGAGGAAAGGTATGAAGCCCTATGTAATCATAACATGGTCTCATCATTACCGATATTATTATACTACCCCCAAAGACTTTGTTTGGGCTGAGTGGCCCAGATAGAATCTCTATAGATGGAAGAAATACTTGATTCTATTATAACCCACTGGCAGGGTTGCTTGGAGGAGAGGGGAGGACAATCAAGACTCTCCTAGAAATACATCACTTCTGAATTTCCTGATTAAAGCTGCTCTAATGGCCCATTAGTGAATCATTTCACACCCTCTGCCCTTTAATGGCCACTTTCCAGCTGTGCTTCAGAGCCAGGAACCGTTTGGGTGAGCGAGTGGGTACATGTCACAGGATGTTTTTCCATCTGCTTGAAGGCAGGGACTGTCTTTCATGCCTCTCCTGCTGCTCTGAGTGGTGAAAATGCCTCAAGATTTTTCATCTTGAGAATGGCAGAGTTTTCAACCTTGCGTTCCAGACTAGATGAAGAACCAGACAGATTCTAATATCTGTGAAAAGTTTCTGCAACTGTTCCAACAGAGAGATAAGCCTAAAATGGATAAAGCTTCATTTTTCTCCCTAAGAAATAGGAAGCACTGCTTGAGAATGAGAGAATCAGTCTGTGGTAGTCAACCTTAATGATATTAAGCACCGAATATGTCTCTATAGGAGTTGCTTAAAGGAAACTTATGGACTGTGGACAGGGTGGAAGTACAATGAAAATTGAAGTAAAGTGTCAGAAACAACTTCCAAGGAAAAGAGTATTGCTGTAATGGCATGACATAGCTGGCCTGTGCTCCCCAGGGGACCTTTGTAGCTCTGAGATAGTAAGATTCTATGGAAAAGTCCTAGGTTGGAGTATCTGGGAAAGAGCTCATGGGAGAGGACATTGGTGCATAAATAGGATCTCTGTAGCAGGGAGAATGAGAAATTTTACACTGTAGATGCCCAGGCGGGTTTGTGTGAGGAAAGTGAAAGTGCAAGTCGCTCAGTCGTGCCCACTCTTTGCAACCCCATGGACCATACAGTCCATGGAACCCTCCAGGCCAGAATACTGGAGTGTGGGAGCGTGTGCGAATGAGAAGAGCCAGAGGTGAGATGCAGCTTGTACATACGTATAAGCTGCTCAGATCTGGTCTGAAAAGAGGATTTTAGAAGTCTTTAGTAATACAGACAAATTGTGTTAAATGGTTCAAGTCATTCTCATTTGCTTAGAAACCCAAATGCTAGCTTGCTAAGAGTCTGCATTAGAACTGTCCAGAAAACCTGAGGGGGTAAAAATGTGCTCCTGCCTTCTACCATCCCCTCACCCTCCTCCTCCTACCCCTTGGCCCTGATTTCGTATTTCAGAATCTTGGAAGCAGTTAGGGGTAGAGGGTCAAGGCAGAGTTAGGGAACCTGATTTTTTTTTCTTTTTTATTAAGTTCTCCAAATGCAAGCAATATTAGGAGCTGTGTAGTTTGTTAAGAGTTTCAACCTCATGTATGGCATAAAGATAATGTAAACGAGCTCTTAGAACCCCTCTTCCCCACCCAGTTCGTGTGATCCTGTTGGTTAGGGTTTTGAAGTTGTAACCGATAGAAACCAATTCTGTCTCACTTAAATAGAAGTGAAATTTAGTGAGAAAATACTGGGTAACACAGGAACTGAGGGAAGTGTTAATTAAGGTCTGGGCTCAAAAGGAGGAGCAAGAACAGACAGATCCAAGGTCATGGCACAGGAATAGTGTGTTGAGGGCGTCACACTGCCGCCACCACCATTACTAGACTTCTGTGACTAGCCTTTATCCACCCCTGTGTCTTCACCAGTCAGTCAGTTCAGTCGCTCGGTCATGTCTGACTCTTTGCAACCCCATGGACTGCAGCGCACCAGGCTTCCCTGTCCATCACCAACTCCTGGAGCTTACTCAGATTCATGTCCATCGAGTTGGTGATGCCATCCAACCATCTCATCTGTTCCAGAGTCAGGCAAGAGCCTCCAGTACGAAGACTGGTGAACTGGTGTCTGGGAGTGAAGACAGACAGTAAACGTCCCTTCTCCACCACCTCCCATGTAATGGGAAGTTGTCCTGAATCCAAAGGATGATTGGATGCTGGATAGCCAGGCAAAGGTCCATCTTCCCCACCACCAGTGGGGAGTGCATTTCAGCTGGTCTCCTCTTTTCCACCGCCTTTTCACATGTCCACATCTTTGCTTTTCCTGCCTTTGCTCTCCTTTGATATCTTTCCCAGGTGCCCCATCCTCTCTTGGATGTGGCATAGCTTGTTGACCACCAAGTTCAGTGTGATGGACTTACTGTTGGTCACTTCTGTTTGTGTAAACCCTTTCACCCAGCCTCCCACCAAACCTGAAGCCTCACCTGCCACATCCCTAGTGACCTTCCTCCTTCAGAAAGCACCGCCGCATCAAGGGTTAGCCCGGAGAGTTTGAAAAGTCTTTGTCTCATAAAGTCAAATATCTTCTACTCCTTATCTTCTTCTCATCCGTTCTTATCCTATAAGTGGGCCACCCTGAAGAAGTCTACCCCTTTGTATGACCATTTATGTATTTGTGTGTAAAGCCATTATTTCCCTCCTAACCATTATTGCCCCCTACCCTTATCGTCTTCTCCAGGGTAATACCCTTAGTCTCTTTAGCTGCTTATCCTATGACAGAATTGCCACTAAAATTGTTTATGGCTGAATTGAATCAATCTTTCTACCTGCAGTCTTAGCCAGAACAGGATTATCCCTTCCTTTGATGTGGGCGTTATACAACTCTTAATGCAGTCAGCTACTACAATGCCCTTTAGTTGGTTGTGTCATGAAATTCAGTTGACTGTTTCTGAAAACACGTTGGTTTGGGCTGAAACTATGTGAGACTTGTTTCAAATGTCTCATGGGATCAGATTGCAAACCAAGAGCCTAGGTCCAGGTTAACTTGATTCGCTATAGAGAATGTCCAGATGACTGGAAAAATGAAGAGCATAAACCAGTAAGGAAGACTGAGTTTTGTACACTTTACTTCCATTAAGTCAGTCCTTTCTTTATAAGCAAATAAATAGCTGATGTGATTTGATAGATGGAAGATGATGTGGGAAGACAGGGTTTGGTTTGCAAAAATACTCTTGATAAAAAGTTTACTGAAGTATAATTTGCTTGCCCTCTTGAGAGTAAGAAAATTTCCCCAATCTCAAAAGAAAGGATTAAATGGGCTTTATTTAAAGAATAAAATTGAGACATAATGCTAACAAGAAAGGAACTAAAGGAAGATATTTCTAGTTGTTCAAGTCTATAAACTCTAACAAAAACAGGTCATATGAATTACCACTGTACTTAAGATGGAGAACCACTCCATTATGTGAAAAAGCACCCCTTTGTAGTAAAATCCTCTCCTTACCTCAGCTTTTGGAAACCACTGATACATTCTGTTGTTGTGTCTTTTCCAGAATTTCATACAAATGGAATCATATAGTATGTAGTTACTTAAGTCTTGCTTCTTTCAGTTGGCATAATACCTTGGAGATTCGTCCATGCTGTTACATGTATCCATGCTCCCTTCTTTTTCCTTGCTAAGTAGTATTCCATTATACAGATGAGCCGTGGTTCATTTACCCACTCATTCTTTGAATGTGCTGTTACATCAGATGGAGGTCTGTGCGACTTCTTATGAAAAAGAGATTTTGCGTTTCTTCTGTCTTCCCAGCCAAACACAGTCTATCAGTTGGAGAAGCTGTTACTCTCCTGTGTGATCTCTACACTTCAGTCATGCTAGATTGTAATCTTCATCTTCATAGTATTTCCTGAAATGTTGAAAAAAATGAAGAGTATTTAGACAGAGTATGTATGTTTTCTTTTTCTTTGCCCGCAAGCATCAGCACTAGATTTTTGTCTGTTTTGAATACAGATCTTGTTTCTATTTCTTATTACACTTTAAAACAAGTTTAAACCCTTCTGTTTGTTGTTTTTTCTTTTTAAGGAAAAAAATCGGGTCAGGCATCTCTAAAGGAAATCTGTCACTGTTTTAATATTATAGCTTTTTTATTGAATTGTAATTATTACATAAGCAGGGAAGCCAGAATTTTAAAATCTTTTGAAGTACTGTTTTCAGTTTAAAATTGGACTTGTTCCACTAATATCTATGGTAATAGTTCTGAGATATCTATGCCAAGAGATATATAGCTGTATCATAAACACTGCAGTCTGAAATTCAGGTTAGAAAGGAGAAGAGAGAGGATGATTTGAAGTAATTATGTGATGGGAATGTCTGAATTTGTAACCTCTGTCTACCTTTGAGTTATGATTTGGTAAAAATAACTTTTAAATAAAACCTTCTTGGATTTCATAACCTCAATTGAAAACTTGTGGGATGTTGATTACAGCATGGAGATTTGCTCTGAAGATTCAGAGCTGACCGCTAGGGCTGACTGGGTGAATTAGCCATTTGCTTTGTAATGGGGGTGACCTTAACTCGTCATATCTTCAATGAAAGAACAGTTGTTCAGATTATATACTTATAAGCACAGTTCTTGTACATTCTTGGTGAAAGGGCTCTATAGACAGTCTTTTAAGGATATAGTCTTCCATCTTATCTGTAAATACATGTAGTTTTCATCAAAATCTGAAAATGATGATTTGGGGAACCTAAGCTGATGAACTAAAATTCATCTGAAAAGGAGCAAGTGAGTGGAAAAGTCAGAAATTTGGGAGAAGATAAGAACAATAAGAGAAGAGGCGTGTTCTTTCTCTCCAGATAGCGAGCTACACTTTGAAGCTCTGGCAATGCAAACAGAATGGCGCAGGCACTGACAGACGGACCAGTGGAGCAGAGCAGAGAATCCCAAATACACCCATCTACGCCCGGGAATCTAGTGCACGAAAAGGAGACATTTCAAAACTGGAGGATAAAAGGCAATCTGTCTGGTGAATTTCATTGAAAGCCAAAACTTTTTAGAGAAGAGTCCCACTTGAAATAAATTCCAGATGAGCTAGAGATAAGCATAAAAATGCAATCGTTAAACAGTATTAGAATAGGAGAATATTAGCTAAGGTGTTGAAGCCCCGTAAGTAGGACTTAGAAGCTCAAGAGTTCAGTCTTAGGGGTTAGAATCCATAACACTTACGGATGAGAATGACTGTAAGATACAAGTTGAAAGTTACAGGAACGGTGTTTGGGGTGATATGAAGGAGTGATTGTCACGTTTTATTCTGTATACTTCACCATATGAACATTTTCTTTCACAAATGTATTCGTGAGTTGTGTAGTTTTCTCAGTGTACTCACCGTAGTGTGTGGACCACAGCAAATATGCATATAAATTATAGCAGCTATTACTATTTTTAAACCCCTTTCTTCACTTAACAGTGATTCACATTTAGAAAATGTAGTGCCATGTCTAAATGTATTTTTATAAAATTCTCAGTGTCTTGAAAATTATTGCCTTGTTGTTGTTGATGATATTCTGAATGCATTTCTCTACCATGCCTCATTACTGCTTAATGCGAAGGATAAAGGATTCAGTTCTCTTAAATGTACTGTGACTGTTGACTTAGAGGCTGCCTAGGAATATTCTGGAGGAGGGCTTGGGGAGGCAGGGACAAGAGGTTGCAAAAGGGCCATTCACCCACTTCAAGGTATACACAGTCTTTCTGATTGACAGGTTGTTCAGTCGCTCAGTCATGTCTGACTCTGCAATCCCATGGACTATAGCACACCTGGCTTCCCTGTACTTGACCATCTCCCTGAGCTTGCTCAAACTCACATCCATTGAGTCAGTGACACCTTCCAATCATCTTGTCCTCTGTTGTCCCCTTCTCCTCCCGCCTTCAATCTTTCCCAGCATCAGGGTCTTTTCCGGTGAATCGGCTCTTCACATCAGGTGGCTGAAGTATTAGAGCTTCAGCATCAGTTCTTCCAATGAATATTCAGGGTTGATTTCCTTTAGAACAGACTGGGTTGATCTTGCAGTCCAAAGGATTCTCAAGAGTCTTCTCCAACACCACAGTTCAAAAGCATCCGTTCAGTGCTCAGCCTTCTTCATGGTCCAACTCTCACATCCATACATGACCACTAGAAAAACCATAGCTTTGACAAGATGGACCTTTGTCAGCAAAGTAATGTCTCAGCTTTTTTAATACGCTGTCTAGGTTGATCATAGCTTTTCTTCCAAGGAGCAAGCGTCTTTTAATTTCATGGCTACAGTCACCATCTGCAGTGATTTTGGAGGCCAAGAAAATAAAGTCTGTCATTGTTTCCATTGTTTCCCCATCTATTTGCCATAAAGTGATGGGACCAGATGCCACGATCTTAGTTTTCTGAATGTTGAGTTTTAAGCTAGCTTTTTCACTCTCCTCTTTCACTTTCATCAAGAGGCTCTTTAGTTCTTCTTCGCTTCCTGCTATAAGGTTGGTATCGTCCGCATATCTGAGGTTATTGATGTTTTGGAGGTAATTGATATGATTGACAAGACACACAAGTAAAAACCACTGGAGCACTCATGAAATATATTATCATCAAGTGCCAATTTGAGTGTAATCAGCCCAGGGCTGGACATTGGAGGATAGCCAGGATCTGTGCCCTGTGGAACTTCCAGAGAGGACTTGCCTCTTTCGGGGTTGGAAAGAGATGGAACAAGGAGCCCAGCAGTGTTAGATGTTTCTGAAAACTTCCCCTGCCCTCTTGCTCTGTTGAAACATTCCTCTCTTTGGTTTTTATCTTATACTTTTTATATCAGAGTCTGATTGATTAACAGTGTTGTGATCCTCTCCGTGGACAGAAGGACTCAGCCACGTGTACACATGTATCCGTTCTCCCCCAAACTTCTCTCCCATCCAGACTGGAAACAGACCTCCTTCTTGCTGGGGTCAGGCTCTGAGATTGTGGTGACTCACGTGTGATGCTGTAGAATGCCAGTTTAGAAAGCTGATTTACTTGGGAGGTAGACAGCCTCTCCTGAGGCGACAGTGGAATCAGCTTTCCCTGATCATGTGGGCCAGGGCCCTGGGACTGGTGTCCAGTTGCCTAGCATTCTCATCTTTGCCATGTGGGTTTCTGGACTTCCCAGGTGGCACCTGTGGTAAAGAACCCACCTGCCAGTGCAGGAGACATAAGAGACGCAGGTTTGATCCCTGAGTCGGGAAGATCCCCTGGAGGAGGGCTTGGCAGCCCATTTCAGTATTCTTGCCTGGAGAATCCCTTTGTCAGAGGAACGTGGCAGGCTACAGTCCATGGGGTCATAAGGAATCGGACATAACTGAAAACACATGCGTGGAGGTTTTTCGTGCCTTCCCTTCACCAGTGGGGACTTACACGTGTCATTAATTGACATCTCTCCATAGGTGGCCCAGCAGACTCAGTGTCATCACTGTGAACATTTTTCAAGTATTGGGATTGTGGGCTCATGCTTTGCATCTAAATGTCACTTATCATAGCAACCCATTTCAGATGAGGAAGCTGAGGCAAAAATGAAAACATAATTTGCTCTCAAGTCACGCAACTCTAAGTGACAGAACCTAGGTTTTCCAGGCTCCAAAACCTCCTTTCTGACCTATAGGCTGCTGGG
The DNA here is from genome assembly GCA_006410615.1 of Neotragus moschatus. Taxonomy (NCBI): domain Eukaryota; kingdom Metazoa; phylum Chordata; class Mammalia; order Artiodactyla; family Bovidae; genus Neotragus; species Neotragus moschatus. The sequence continues at coordinate 767,902 of SJYA01002574.1, read as the reverse complement.
GCTAACCCAGCCCACTCCCCTGAGAACATCACATCCTTTCTGCGGCTCAGGGAGAGTTCTGGCAGATCTTCTGGCTGGGGTCTAGCTAGCTCCTAAAACACCGTTACCCTGTCTGGTCGCTCTGCACAGGGCAGGGAAGGCACTCTGCACCAGGAGACCAAACGGGCTCCGTGAAGCTCCATCATCTCTGTCCCTGAGCTTACAGACTGGTGGCCACCTCCCTTTCGTTACCCACCTCACGAGTCTGAAATGGGCAGATAGAGAAGACGATAGTACTGCTAATAGTGACTTTCCTAAGATGGAAAGACTTACACCAAAATAAAGCTGTATTAATAGGAGCAGTGAGGGTGCTGAACTTTCCTCTCTAACGTGCAGCCCAGCAGTTGGGAGGGGTCTTTTATCCTTCCCTTGATGCACTGCTTAACACTGTTCTCTGGATCTTTCCCCCTAGTCTCCCCTAAATATATAGGTGTGAGCGGCAAATCCAAACTTTGTTTGTATACGGAAGGGAAATCGGCCTTGTTAGATGAAGGCACCCATTAGAAATGGAGGCATGTCTTAAAGCAGGTATGAACAGAGACTCCGCCCTTCACAAGAACTTTTGGGTGAGGCCTGAGCCGTGCAAATGACTGAAGTCTTTGATTCTGTTATGTAACACGTCTGTCCATGCTTCGCTAGCAAGATGGCAGTCCATTCTGTGCTTTAGTGGCTAGCAACTTAAAACCTGTTCTCTGCTCACCTGTCAGATGCCGTAGGAGAAAGGACAGAGAGGAAACGAGCCCATTCCAAAGTGTGGGGTCCTTTAGAAATCTGAGTGAGCATGATAATACGCATTGACATCTTTACTGGGTTTGTTTGCTTTCTAAATACCCTCTGAATTGTGTCTAGTGAGGAAAGAGGCTGAAATGACAACACAGGTAATTCCTGTTGGCTCTGACCCAGAGGCAAATCAACAACCTGTGGTTCAAGCTCTCTGATGCTCACTTTGCCACAAGATCCCACCCTTAGGCAAGGGGGTTGAACATCACAAGCCTGTGACAGGGAATTTACCTGGAGTTTGCAGAGGCGTTCCTGAAGTTGATGCTGTTAAAGATGGTCCTGGAGTCAATTTGAAATGCATGATTGAAAATCAGAAAATTTAAAAAAAAATCATTTTTAATCATTCCTCCCTCTAAGATGGTTTGAGAATCTCAAAGCAGGTACTGAATAGGAAAATAATCAGTTGTTCTTACGACTGAGATACCCAGTTCATCTCACAAATGTCTTTGCTCTAGCCACCATAGTGGTTTGTTCCACTATATGGTCCTAAACCATTTTGTCTTTGTGCCTTTAATGAATCATGAATGGCAAGGATAAGGGGACAATGGTGACTCAAATTCACAAGCAATGTGATAGTAATGATTCTCTTTAAGAAGATGTTCACTGGATCTTGAGGTTACATTTCATGTGATCAAAATTCCTCCATAACAGCAGTCTCTTATTCTATCCAAGGTAGGTGCTGTTTATTAAAGACTATTCACTCCTGTGATGTGTTGTTTGAAGAGATGTGATTACAGTTGCAGCTGGAAATTTCTTTCTTGCTGTCCTCTAGATGCCAGACATCATAACTTGAAAAAGAACCCCAGAACATTTAATACAGTTCAAATGCAAAAACTCTAAACATCCAAGGACTTAAATGGTAGGACCTGGTTTTGTTTTGCTTTGTCTTGTTTTCTATTCTTGATGCCATAGGTATCACAGAGGTAATTCTTCTCTATATTTAAATATTTTTAAATGATGTATATCATTTAAATTTGAATCAGTAAATCATCTTTGTTCTTATGAATTCAAAGAAATGACATGTACAGAATGAGTCGGTATGGCCTTGGCACCTGGGAAGAGAGTCTTATCGTGGAAGAGTACCAGCATCGGTGTCTCAGGAAGGGAGGCGTTTAACCTTTTATTTTTGCACAGACATTGCTTCCTTCTGGCCAGTGCTCCCTTTTCTTTAATAATTAAAGCCAATGTATAATGTATACTTGATAGGCCACAAACAGGAAGGCTGTTAGCATAAAATTCAGGTCAACTCACATGTGAGCCAGAATGAATGACTTCCCCATACTGCAATATGTGAACATTTCTTTTGTCATACCGTGCACATCATGATAAAAACTGTCTTAAGCAGATTTTAGAGGTTTTACAAGATTGGTTTCATTACAAAAGAAGTCCAAGAGTCAGAACCTCTTGGCAAAGCTAAAAGGAGGGGAGGAGGCTACATTTGTCCTCAGGACTACATAACAAAGCACCACAGATTCCAAGACTTCAAGCAGGAATCTGTTTTCTCACAGTTGTGAAGGCTAGCAGTTTGAAATCAAGCAGTCAGCATAGCTAGTTACTTCCGGGGTCTCTGAGGGGGAAAGTATCCCCTGCCTCTCCCTCAGCTACCAGTCTTCTGTAACCCCCAGCATCTCTTGTCTTGTAGACCCCTCCCTCCAGGCTCCATCCTCACATCCCCTTCTAAGGGTCTCTCCTGGTTCCTTTCTGACTCTTATAAGGACACTCTTATTGAATTTAGGATTCATTCTAAATCAGTATGTTCTCATCTGGTGATTGTTCAGTCGCTCAGTTGTGTCCAACTCTTTGCAACCGCATGGACTGCATGCAGTGTGCCAAGTTTCCCTGTCCTTCACCAGCTCCTTTGAGTTTGCTCAAACTCATGTCCACTGAGTGGGTGATGCCATCCAACCATCTCATCCTCTGTTGTCCCCTTCTCCTGCCTTCAGTCTTACCCAGCATCAGGGTCTATTCCAATGAGTCAGCTCTTCACATCAGGTGGCCAAAGTATTGGAGCTTCAGCTTCAGCATCAGTCCTTCCAATGAATACTGAGAATTGAATTCCTTTAGGATGGACTGGTTTGATTTCCTTGAAGTCCAAGGGACTCTCAGGAGTCTTCTCTAGCACCACAATTCGAAAGCATCAATTATTCAGTGCTCAGCCTTCTTTGTGGTCAACTCTTACATCCGTACATGACTACTGGAAAAACCATAGCTTTGACTAGACGGACCTTTGTCAGCTAAGTGATGTCTCTGCTTTTTAATACACTGTCCAGGTTTGTCATAGCTTTTCTTATAAGGAACAAGTGTCTTTTACTTTCATGGCTGCAGTTACCATCCACAGTGATTTTGGAACCCAAGAAAACAAAGTCTGTTGTTATTTCCCCACCTGCTTGCCACAAAGTGATGGAATTGAATGCTGTGATCTTGGTTTTTTGAATGTTGTTTTAAGCCAGCTTTTTCACTGTTGTCCTTCACCTTCATCAAGAGGCTCTTCAGTTCCTCTTCACTCTCTGCCAGAAGGGTGATGTCATCTGCATATCTGAGGTTATTGATATTTCTTCTGGCATTCTTGATTCCAGCTTGAGCTTCATCCAGCCCAGCAATTCACATGATGTAGTCTGCATATAAATTAAGTAAACAGGGTAACCATATACAGCCTTGATGTAATCCTTTTCCAACTTGTAACAGGTCTGTTGTTCCATGACTGGTTCTAACTGTTGCTTCTTGACCTGCATTCAGGAGGCAGGTAAGGTGGTCTGGTATTCCCATCTCTTGAAGAATTTTCCACAGTTTTCTGTGATCCACACATTCAAAGACTTCCTGTATAGTCAATGAAGCAGAAGTAGATGTGTTTCTGGAATTCTCTTGCTCTTTCTATGATCCAACAGATATTGGCAATTTGATCTCTGGTTCCTCTGCCTTTTCTAAATCCAGCTTGTACATCTGAAAGTTTTTGATTCACATACTGTTAAAGCTGAGCTTGATGAATTCTGAACATTACCTTGTTAATATGTGAAATGACTGCAGTTGTGCAGTAGTTTGAACATTCTTTGGCATTGCCTTTCTTTGAGATTGGAATAAAAACTGACCTTTTCCAGTCCTATGGCCACTGCTGAATTTTCAACATTTGTTGGCATATTGAGTACAGCACTTTCACAGCATCATCTTTTAGGATTTGAAATGGCTGAGCTGGAATTCCATCACCTCCCACTAGCTTTGTTCATAGTGATGCTTCCTAAGGCCCCCTTGACTTTGCACTCCAGGATGTCTGGCTCTAGGTAAGAGATCACAGATCACATCGTGGTCATCCACATCATTAAGATCTTTTTTGTATAGTTCTGTGTATTCTTGCCACCTCTTCTGAATATCTTCTGCTTCTGATAGGTCCATACCATTTCTGTCCTTTATTGTGCCCTTTGTGTCCTTTGCATGAAACGTTCCCTTGGTATCTCTAATTTTCTTGAAGAGATCTCTAGTATTTCCGTTTCTATTGGTTTCCTCTGTTTCTCTGCATTGTTCACTTAGGAAGGCTTTCTTATCTCTCTTGCTATTCTTTGGAACTCTGCATTCAGATGGGTATATCTTTCCCTTTCTCCTTTGCTTTTAGATTCTCTTCTTTTCTCAGCTATTTGTAAAACTTCCTCAGATAACCATTTTGCCTTTTTGCATCTCTCTTTCTTGGGGATGGTTTTGATCACTGCCTCCTGTATAATGTTACAAACTTCTGTCCATAGTTCTTCAGGTACTCTGTCTGTTAGATTGAATCCCTTGAATCTGTTTGTCACTTCCACTGTGTAATTGCAAGGGATTTGATTTAGGTCATACTGGAATGGCCTAATGGTTTTCCCTACTTTCAATTTCAGTCTGAATTTTGCAATAAGGAGTTCATGATCTGAGCCACAGTCAGCTCCCAGTCTTATTTTTGCTGGCTGTATAGATCTCCTCCACCTTCAGCTGCAAAGTTTCTTATCTGGAAACTTAACTGATTTCATCTGCACAAACCTGTTACCAAATAAAGCCACGCTCTGAAACTCTACATAGACCTGAATTTTGGGTGGGGGTTGGGGCGTGATGGGGGGGGACAACATTGTTCAACCCAGAGCCTTGTTGTGACTTCATGTCCAGCTTGAGGCACAACTGGAGTTCACAGTCAGATTCCTGGCCCAGGACCCTAAACACGGTCTTAACCTCTCTGCCTGGAGTGTCTTGCCCTCTCCCATCCCTCCAGGCCTCATGCTTNGGGTGGGGGTTGGGGCGTGATGGGGGGGGACAACACTGTTCAACCCAGAGCCTTGTTGTGACTTCATGTCCAGCTTGAGGCACAACTGGAGTTCACAGTCAGATTCCTGGCCCAGGACCCTAAACACGGTCTTAACCTCTCTGCCTGGAGTGTCTTGCCCTCTCCCATCCCTCCAGGCCTCATGCTTTGGCCAACTCCCAGCCTAGCTAACTTGTGCTGGACCTTAGACCCTTGGTACTTCCTGAGAAAACTTGTCTGTGGACACCAACCCCCAGAGCAGGTCAGTCTCTCTTGCAGAAGCTTCTGAAGTAACCTGTGCTTCTGGTGGAAGAGTCTTCATATACTTAAGATTATTTTTAAATGTGTAGGATATAAAAGTTATTTTTATGGTTTTATTTATTAATATTGTTTTTATTAAACATTTACTTTCACATTGAATAAATTCAATATTTTATATATTACTATTTCATGTTCTATAAAATGGTTTCAATAATATAATTTGTCATTGCCTATATAATTGACACATTAATTTTTTAAATTACCAAAATAATTAATGATAAAAAATATTAGTTACAGATTGACTGTGAAAGCTGAGGGTAGAAATCAACTGCTTATTCACTGCTTTGTCAGCCCTGAGCCTGATGCCTGTCCTCGGTTCTTGAACCAGATTCTCATCTATCATTTCCTTAATTTTCATAGAAAATCTGTTCTTGGCACCAGACTGACTCCCTTCTGGTTCTGCTGTAGAGTGCCTCCCAGGGACCTCCCCTTTGGGGTAGGGGCTGGGGAGGAGTTGTGTGTTTTCTCTCTTTAGCCCCCACAGCCTCCCAAGAAGCTGGATTGGGATTTGTCTGAGAGAGTCTTTGTGTTGTGAAATCTGGGGCAGGGCCTTTAAAATACAGCTCCATTCATCGATCCTATTGGGATTTAAGAAAAGAATGAAAACGGAAAACTCACTTTTCTTATTTGTTCCTCCTCTCAGTTGCTCTTTTTCTCTTTTTCCTTCTATCCCTCGCTTCTGCCTGAGGAAGAGTGAGAATTAGGTCGTCTAAACTTTAGGGGGAAAAAAAAATATTTTCTTCTTTGTAGACTCTTCAATGTGGAACTCCAGCTGTTTTTTTTTTTTTTCACAATGATTCCTGATTTTATTTTTTTTTAATTTTTATTTTTTAGTTTGTTTTGCTTTACAATACTGTATTCATTTTGCCNCCCCCCCTTCCCCCTCCCTCCCCACTCCATCCCTCCAGATCATCCCCGTGCATCAGTCCCAAGCATCCTGCATCGAACCTAGACCGACGATTCGTTTCACTTATGATATCATACATGTTACAATGCCACTCTCCCAAATCACTCCAGCTGTTTAAAAGAGCCCGAGCAGAGGTCCTTTTGGATTTAGTCACACAGTTATTTATATATTTTGAAGATGTTTCAAATGAAACTGGACCCTGTAAACCTCGTGCATGGTAATTTAGAGAATCTTGCTTCTTAGTTCTATACGTGTGTGCTCAGTTGTGTGTGACTCTTTGTGACGCTGTGGGCTGTAGCCTGCCAGGCTCCTCTGTCCATGGAGGAGTGGGTTGCCACTTCCTACTCCAGAGGATCTTTCTGACCCAGGAACCAAACCCAGGTCTCCTGCATTGGCAGGAGTAGTCTTTACCACTGAGCACCTGGGAAACCCTCAGTTGTTTAAGAAACAACAATATTCCTATTTTCCACAGATCTCCTTTGTCAAAGTTAACTTTTCTTTAAGTCCTACCTGGAATCACCTCCTTTTGCTTGAAGGGTGGCTCTTTTGAGAACAGGTGGTGCCAGTATGTAAACCCTTGGAGGAAGTTGAGCAGGAAAGGTAATTAAATAAATCTCATCTTGATGCTCTTGAGGCCGTAACAACTAATTTTAAAAGACTGAAGTCAGTCTTTCAGGAGGAAATTTTTGAAGAGAACTCAGGATGCAAAGTTTTAACTGGAGCAGAAAAACCCCCTAGTGAAGGAGTGATCCATTGTCCTTGTCGGCCCCGTGTCCTCCTGGGTCTTTCCCAGAACCCACGTGAAGCCCTCTAAGTGTCTGATGAATTGGGTGCCCTGCCCTCTCACCTGGGGCTGCTGCCACCCTCATAAAACTCCTGTCTATTCGCTTCCCAACATCAGGGGAGTTAGGGGGCCTCTGGTCGATCATCTGGTAAAGAATCCTCCCTTCCCTGCAGAAGACCCCAGTTCGATTCCTCAGTTAGGAAGATCCCCTGGAGAAGGAATAGGCTACCCACCGCAGTGTTTCATGGGCTTCCCAGCTAAAGAATCCATCTGCGATTTGGGAGACCTGGGTTCAATCCCTGGGTCAGGAACATCCCCTGGAGGAGGATGGCAACTCACTCCAGTATTCTTGCCTGGAGAATCCCATGGACAGAGGAGCCTGGTGGGCTACAGTCCNAGGCTACCCACCGCAGTGTTTCATGGGCTTCCCAGCTAAAGAATCCATCTGCGATTTGGGAGACCTGGGTTCAATCCCTGGGTCAGGAACATCCCCTGGAGGAGGATGGCAACTCACTCCAGTATTCTTGCCTGGAGAATCCCATGGACAGAGGAGCCTGGTGGGCTACAGTCCATGGGGCTGCAAATAGTCGGATGCGACTGAGTGACTAAGCACAGCAGGTGGGGAACTAGGCCACTTAGGATGCCCCTTTGTCTTTGAGAAATGTTTGCGAGTCTAAAGGGAACAGTGCCGCAGTGGAAAACTCTCGTTTGTTTCCCCACCCCAAGCAACAGTTCAAGAAGGTGCTCTGATCCATGCTTCGTTTCTCCTCCCTTCCAAATTCTTCCGAATCATGCTTTTCCTGGTGTGCAAGTCGAGAAATAACTTTGGGGGGTGTTTATTTTTCCAGGCAAGTCCATGGCTCTGATTTTGTTTTTGGATGTTTTCCGTTTGTTCTAAGTAGGCGGGCTCCAAGTCTGGTGCCTGCAGTCTGCCAGCTCTTCCCTGTTGAGAACACTTGGTAACGAAGTGAGTTCCTAAGATTCTAAAGCATGCGTGTGACTCAAATACCCACACCTGCTTCACCTCATACTAAGGCAGAGCTGTCTGTTCATGCTGGGGTGTTTTCCCCCTAGAGCTGAAATCGTGTGTCTGCAGAGAGTCCCTCTCTTGACATTTAAAAAAACGTAATGTTGACTGTCTCATGACATTGGCGTGTGTTGAACTATTTAATATTAAAATAGCTGGGCTTTTGAAACTCCTGACTCAGAAGAGTGAAGGGGGGCCTTTCATAGGAGGCCTCTGAACTAGAGGGAAGGGTGTTGTCTAGATACCTGCGACAGATGTTGGAAAGGTGGGTTAGGGGGATGAGGGGCTGGGAGAGGAGGTCACTCCTCGCATCTGATTATTTGTGGCAGTTGTTGGTATCACTGAGAGCCGCCTGCGTCGTTTATGAAATATTCAGGGGTCAGCCCATCTCACAGCTTGGTTGGGATGGGCAGCCTCCCAGACTCCACCCTGAATCCTGAGGCAATTCCAGGACCTCTGGAAACACCCTCAGGGTTCAGGTCAGGCCAGAAGGCCTGCAACTGCTCTGGGAGTTGGGAGCCTGACCCCGGCCAGATGGACATGGAAGCGAAGCAAGAGGCCACCACTGTCTGTGTTTTGAAAGGCATCTGTCTCCTCTCCTGGCAGACAGTGTGGCCTGCTGTGCTGATGGTCTGCAGAGCCTGATTTCTCCCACAGCCACACATATATGCACCTACACACACACGCGCGCATCCTTCTTGTTGGGATGACTTAGATCCTCGAGACCCTCAAAGAGCCTCTGTGTCAGGGGTCAGCGAGGCTTGGCATCTGAAGCATGTTTGCCCCACTCTCTCAGATCTTTCTTTTTTTCAATTAATTTTTTGGCTACGTTGGTTCTCTGTTGCGACATATGGGCTCTTTCACTGTGGTGCAAGGGCTTCTCTCCAGTTGTGTCTCAAGGGCTCCAGACTGTGTGGGCTCTGCAGGTCTGGCATATGGGTTTAGTTGCCCCACAGCATCTAGAATCTTAGTTCCCTGACCAGATATCACACCCATGTCCCCTGCATGGAAAGCGGATTCACCACCAGGGAAGTGCCCTCTTTCAGATCTTTAGTTTGGAGTCCCTTTCTCTCTGTCTTTGTGAATTTGGTTTTTCCAAGGACTCCTTTTCACCCAAGTTGACTGTGGTTCTCCTTCTAGGGATTCTCTCCAGGACATTCGCTGCTGACAGGCTGAACTGGTTGACCTGTGATTACCGAGCAAATTTCTGAGAGCATGATAAACTGACATTTATTGACGTGTACTTTGTGCCAGACCAGAAACTGGCCGACTCCCATTTAATCCTCCCAGCCACCCCATAGCTCGGTGAGTCCGAGGGATTCACTTGTGAGGCCCAGTGTCCTGCCCAAGGGCCCATGCAGCCGTGCTGACACTTGAACCAAGTGTGATCTGTCTCCGATGTTGGGGTGAATTCTGGTGATGCTGTTTAGAGATGAGTAAAGAGAGCCTCACCTCAAACGAGCTCTTTGCTGTTGGCTTTTCCTTTTACCAGCCAACAGATTTAAAGGGAATCTTTGTGAATGTCGTTCATCCAACTTGACTTCTCAAGAATGCTCTGCTGGCTGTTCCTCTGCTCAGATGAGCCGAGTTCTCCCATTCATGACAGGCCTTTTTTGGCTACTCTCATCTCCCATCATCTCCTTTTGGGGAAATATTTTGTTCTTCTCATCATACCATATTGTTTTCATCATGTCACCCTCTCTCACATGGGTTCTCCAGGAAGCAGATGCTGAATTAGAGCTAAGAGTGTAAGATGTCTGTTGGGGAAACATCTGTGGAAGGAACAGGGAGGGAGCAGGTGTGGGCAGGCGGAGCTGGCATGGACCAGCTGTCCTGACAGAGGCGGGCAGCCCCACAGGGAGCTCTGGAGTCAAGCTTGCTCATCGGAGGAGTCACTCAAGGTGGAAACAGCCAGGCTGTGTCTCTCCGTCTGGCTTGCTATTGGCCACGAACCTCCCCCAGAGAGCATGACCTTGACCTGAGAGTTGAGCATGACCTTGATGAAGCTCACAGCTAGAGGTCATGAGCTAATAAGACGCTCCTAACCCGCTGGACAGCGAGTCCTTCCTTGAAGAGACATCTGAGGAGCCCTTCAGCTCAGGGATTGGCGTGCCCCTCCTCTTCCCTCCCAGCCTCACCTTACAGCACATTATCTTCCACAAAAATCCACAGTAACAATGCATGTTGTATTAAAACCCCTCTTGTTTACAGCCAGAAGGTAGGTGCAGACTGCCTGCTATCAGAGGGGCGGCTCATCGTTAAGAGAGAGGTGTCCGGGGTACAGTCTGCTTGAGAGGCCCTGGTCTGGAGTGGAGGCGCCATAGGGGGTGCAGGGAGTCAGGCGAGGTGGCTGTGGTCCAGGATGCCCCGAGCCAGGGGCCAACCTTGGAGGCGTGGGCGTAGCCTGTGCTAGCCATTATTTTGGACCTTGGCTATGCTGGACACCCAGGCCTCTGATTCTGGGCAAGCTGAGGAAATGTTGCCTTTGCTTCTCCAGAACTTTCAGGGACTGTCTCAAGATCATGCTGGAGAGAGAGGTGAGGGCAGCCTGGAGAAAGCACCTCACCCCTCCCAAGCACTCACCAGCCTTCTGGGCCTGTCTGAAAATACCTCTTGTTTTCCCAAAGGCCCTTTTCTTCTGGGTGTGGGACTTATTTTGGGTGTGAACAAACCACTGAAGTGGAATCCCTTATGATATTTACATGGGGAGAAGCCTCTTTGGCAGATAGAGGTTGCTGCCCTTTTTTCTTTTTCTAAACCTGGTTGTGACAATAAAAGAGGACAGTGAAAAATCTGGCTTAAAGCCTAACATTCAAAAAACAAAGAGATCATGGCATCTGGTCCCATCACTTCATGGCAAATAGATGGAGAAAAAATGGAAATAGTCACAGATTATTTCCTGGGCTCTAGAATCACCGTGGACAGTGACTGCAGCCATGAAATTAAAAGATGCTTGCTCCTTGAAAGAAAAGTTATGACCAACCTGGAAACCCTATTAAAAAGCAGAAACATTACTTTGCCAACGAAGGTCCATCTAGTCAAATCTGTGGTTTTTCCAGTAGTCATGTATGGATGTGAGAGCTGGACCATTAAAGAAGGTTGAGCACCGAAGAATTGATGCTTTTGAACTTTGGTGTTGNTATGACCAACCTGGAAACCCTATTAAAAAGCAGAAACATTACTTTGCCAACGAAGGTCCATCTAGTCAAATCTGTGGTTTTTCCAGTAGTCATGTATGGATGTGAGAGCTGGACCATTAAAGAAGGTTGAGCACCGAAGAATTGATGCTTTTGAACTTTGGTGTTGTAGAAGACTCTTGAGTCCCTTGGACTGCAAGGAGATCCAACCAGTCCATCCTAAAGGAGATCAGTCCTGAATATTCATTGGAAGGACTGATGCTAAAGCTGAAACTCCAATACTTTGGCCACCTAATGGGAAGAGCTGACTCATGGAAAAGACCCTGATGCTGGGAAAGATTGAAGGCAGGAAGAGAAGGGGATGATAGAGGATGAGATGGTTGGATAGCATCATCGACTTGATGGACATGAGTTTGAGCAAACTCTGAGAGATAGTGAAGGACATGGAAGCCTAGAATGCTGCAGTTCATGTGGTTGTGAAGAATTTAACAGGACTGAGCGATTGAAAAACAACAACAATAAACCTGGTCATAATGAGCATTAGGATGGGGCACATGGCAAGTCCCAAGGTCATGGCCTGGATTTGTTTGCAGTCAAATTGAAATTTAAATCCTAGTTCCACCTATATCAGTTTGGTGACCTTGGGCAAGTTAATCTCTCTGAGCCTATTTTCTCATCTCTAAAAGACAGATCAAGGTGACATGTGTGTGCAATTAACTCAGTACACAGCATATAGTTACACTAACTCAATACTGGTACCCATCCCCCTTGTCTATTATAATTTGTATTCATTTCTGGCACTTCTAATATAAACATACCATTAAAGGCAAGCTTTGCATTTTCATATCAATGTTTATGCTCGTGTATCCAATAATATATGGTTTCTTTAATGCTTAGTTTGCAGTTATTTTAAAAATCTCAATAGATAATACAAAATGCCTACGCATTTTCTTTGAGCATAATTAGCCAGAGGCCACAAATGTCAATGATGTCACAGTCAGAACTGGTCAGCAGACACATGAAGAGTTATACTGATTGGAAGCCCGGATGTTAAAATTGTTCTGTCCACATCTCTAAGGACTTGGCTTATCTCTTTTTCTAGGACAGAACTTCATTGATTTGGCTTTCTTGTAATTGAAATCCTCCAAACTAAAAGAGGCCTAGAGGATGAATTACAAGGAAAATATCCAACAAATCCAGCTTTTAAGGAGCACCCTTTGCTTGGAAAAGAATGTTGCCAAACTTAGAAACTCAGTCTATGCAAACCTTTGTAAATTATGAAACCTGTTCAGCCCTACAATGCCTGCTAGAGATCCTTAGGGAAGAAAGAAAACCCAAAAATCCAATTTAAAAAAACCCTCAGCAAACTACGCAGGAGAGATTCGAGAAAAGAACAGCGCCTAGCATTAGCCAGAACACATTAATCGAGGTAGTTATTTTGCAATTTAAGTATCTCTTCTCTGCTGACTTCAAAACAGTGAAAGAAATTTGAAAAAGAAGCCCACGATTTTGATGGAAGTTGTTTTGACATAAGTGAAACCAGGCTTGGCATGAGGTGGGGGCAGGCTCTGGCCAAGCCAATGGAACGGACCCTGGAAGGATTGAGACAAACGGGGGAAATTGTTTCAAGATGCAGCTGGATCCGCCTGAAAGGGGAGGGAAGTGGAGGGCACAGACGTTTCATCAGTGTTTGAATTGGTGTGTGAGCAGTGGCGGTGCTTTCAGGAAATGCAGGGACCCACAAGAGTCTCCCCTTTTTTACCGCCACTTCTGGGGAAGTGAAGAGGGTGGTGTCTTTTGAATAGTGCACTGTGAGGGCTTGAGGATTACTGGCTGCTTGTGGACTCAGTCGCGGTTGGTTCGCAGGAAGAGGGACAGAAAGGGAGAATGTGTGTCCCTAATTCTCTTAGCCTCCAGCACCTTTCACTATGGAGGGACACGGAGATGTGGCAGCGTCAGTACAGAACTCAATCCCTGGGTCATCGTTGGCGCATTTTTTCAGGAGTTGGTGGTTCTGAGTCTAGAAGATAAATGAGCATCATCTTTGGGATGTAAGTCTGGCTTCAGTTACACTTGAGCATTAATAGCAGCCTCTTCGAATGCAAGGCCAAGGGCAACTCCGTTATGTGAAGAAGCGCAGGAATTGCCTTAAGGCAGGGCTGGGGAGTTGAATCTCTGGTAAGACCTGAGTCACAGGGAGTGAACCACTTTGGATTTTCTGTTTCTCAGAGCTGATCTATCTTCAGCTCTCAGAGGCAAGTCATAGCAGAGAGCTCTTTGATGTAACCTAAGGGTCTCTGATTGGCCAGGGAGCAGGGCAGAAGAAAGCCCTTAGCATCAATACAGGCAAAAGAAGTAACAAAGAGACTTTGGGTTCATTAGTCCCTGGTAATCTGTCTTGGAAAAACAATAACATGGAGAAAATTTTAAATGCAATGAAGTTTTGAAATAAAAATGAAATGCAGAGTAACGTGACTATATTAGCATATGATATGCATTACATTAGCATGGTGTTTGGACTCTATGCCTAGTTAGTGTTAATGAGAAATTATTTCCTTTCAAAACATAGTTTATGATGTTGGAAAAGTAAGGAAAATCTAGGAGACCAAGTGGGAAAGAATGCCCCCTTCACTTCAGTGCAGTCGTGGGAGAAACTCTGAAGGGAGGAGAGGCTACCAGGTGCGTTATATCCTAAACTGGAAGGAAAGGTGTTTATTCCCCAGAAGAATGTGAAGGGGAAGGATGGGTGAGATGCTGACATAATTGGATAATTGGGCATGATCCGAAGGAAAGTGAGAAAGATGTTCTCAAAAGAGCATGTTTGCGGGAGTTGAGACTTTGCAGGGTGTAAATGCAGAAGATGCAGAAGGGGATACATTCTGATGACTGAGGACCGATTAAAAAGGAGCTGCTTTTAAGAAGCAAGACACAAGAGACCATGTATTGTATGATTCCATTTATATGAAACATGCAGAAGGGGCAGATCTACAGAGAGAAAAAGTGGTGGCTGGGCTGGGAATGGCATTAACTGTGAAAGGGCATAAGGAATCTTACTAGGGCGATGAAAATGTTCTGAAACTGATTTATGTTGGTGGTTGCATAGCTTGATACATTTCCTAAAAATCATTGAATTGTATATTTGAAATGGATAAATTGTAGGAGATATAAAATATGCCTCAACGAAGTTATTTATCCAAAAGAAGTCTTTTTTTTTTTTTTTAATAGAAGAGGTCTTTTCATTGACCGGTCATTTGTGTGTGTTGCTACTGCTGCTGCTAAGTCGATTCAGTCATGTCCGACTCTTTGCGACCCCATGAATTGCAGCACGCCAGGCCTGCCTGTCCATCACCAACTCCTGGAGTTCACCCAACTCATGTCCATCGAGTCAGTGATGTCATCCAACCAATAGACAATTTTCAAAGAAATCAGAAGACTACTAAGGATTTGACCTCACTAGTCATTTTCGTTATTGTTGTTCAGTCCCTAAGTCGTGTCCGACTCTTTGCAACCCCGTGGACTGCAGCACATCAGGCTTCCCTGTCCTTCACTGTCTCCTGGAATTTGCTCAAACTCATGTCTGTTGAGTCAGTGATGCTGTCTAACCATCTCATCCTCTGCTGCCCTCTTCTCCTTTTGCCTTCAATTTTGCCCAGCATCAGGGTCTTATTTCCAATAAGACTCAACTCTTTGCATCAGGTGGCCAAAGTACTGGAGCTTCAGCATCAGTCCTTCCAATGAATTCCCTTTCCATTACTGACTGCAAATTAGGACATGAGGTAGCTCTTGACTGGCAGACTGGTAGAGAATACAAAGAGTGACAAATGGTTTTCTGAGACGCTTCTAGTGTCTTAAATTAAGGAATTAACTTGTTATACCCCTTGCCAGAAGCAAGATTGGAAGTACATACAAGACATTTCAGTGTGCTTTTGACTCAGCAAGAACTCTGGCCTCAGAAAGTCCACCTAAAGGAGTTTATCTTCAGGAGACTTTAAATATCATTGGTACTTTGTGCCTCCCAAATTTTTGTTTCCAATTCAGTCCTCTGCTCCGGTATCGAGATTCAGATGTCCAGTCACCCACCCAGCAGCCACACAGTCTCTCAAACAGCATGTTCAGAATGTAACTCCAGAATAGACCTTGGCATCAGAATAGGTCAGATGGCCCCAGCCCACAGAAAGCTACTCTACTAGCCTCAGGTGGTGGCAGCTCCATGCCTCTGGTTGCTCAAGGCAAACACTTAGACACCATCCCTGACTTCTATCTTCCTCTCACACCCTGTATCAGATCCAAAAGCAAAGACTGCCGACTCTACCTTCAGAACTGATCTTGATTTTGACCACTTCGAACCACCCCTACCATTACTCTGCACTGGGCCAGCTTCTCTGCCACAGTTAACTGAATATCTGGTCTCACTCCTACCCTTGCTTTACCAGTAGTCTACTCTCAACACAGGAACAGAGCCTTCGTGTTAAAACAGAGTACATATCACATGATTGCTCTGCTCAGAGCTGAACTGCTTCTCTTTTTTTTTTTTTTTTTACGAACTAGCTCTTTCTTTTTTGTTGTTTTTAAATCTAATTTGTTTTTTTTTGTTTTTGGCTTTGCTGGGTCTTTGTTGCTGTGTGGTGCTTTTCTCCAGTTGCAGTGCACAGGCTTCCTATTGGTGTGGCTTCTCTTGCTGTAGAGCACGGGCTCTAGGGCCCTTAGCTTCAGTCCTTTTGGTTCCTGGGCTCTGTAGCACAGGCTCAGTAGTTGTGGCACACAGGCTTAGTTGCTCCAGATCTTCCCAGATATGGGATCGAACCCGTGTCTCCTGCATTGGCAGGTGGATTCTCTACCACTGAGCCACTTGGGAAGCCCCCACTCCCCATTCTGTACAAAAGTCTTTACAGCAGTCTTGCAGAAACTGGTATCCTCCCCACCTAGTCCCCTGTTACTCTCCTCCTTGCCCACACCTCGCTGTTCTCGCATGCACCAGGCACATTTCCAGTTTACCCCTTTTACACTGGCTCTTCCCTCTGTCTGGAACATTCTTCTCCTAGGCAGCTGCACGGCCAACTCTTTCATCTTCTTCAAGTGTTTGCTCAATGCACTTAAAATTTCAATCCACCTCTTTCAGCTCCTGGTGTGCTCAGTCCTCTTTACCCTGTTCAATATGTTCTATTTTCCATAGCATGTCTCACCTTCTAACATACTACTCAATATTTATTTGGATGATTATTTAAATAGGTCTGTTGTTTATCTTTGCCTCTGCTAAACTGTGAGCTCCACAAAGAAGGACATCAATTTTTTCACTGCTATACCCCCACCAAATGCCTAAACCAGTCCCTGGCATACAGTAGGTGTTCAATAACTGTTGGTTAAATGAGGGAATGAATGACTAGATTTGTAATGCACAAGTAGTAATTCTGTATGCAGAAAAAGTAGTGTATGTCATGAGGGAAAAAGAAGTGAAAGGAGTTCCCATGTGTGCTGTCTGAGCTCATCAATTCCCTCATGAGGCGAAATTGACTCATTCATGTACAGCAAAGTCTGACTTCACCTGCATGCCCTTCCCGCCCCGCCCCCCGCCAGGGAAAATGTGACCAACGTCATCAGGATGAGTTAGCAAAGCTGTGTGGCTGGAGTTCTAATTTGATTTTGTAGAGACTGCACGTTGATCTCATATAGTCATAAGAAACTCTGATTCACTCATAGTAATTGAATAAAGAAATGCAGTCATTTGCAAATAGAAGCCTGGAGGGTCTGTTTTGTGGGGCAGTTTCTCTGCTGTATGTTTTATAAGGTCAGTTCTTATTGTTGATCACGTTTTCTACTTAGCTTCTGAATTCCTGGTTCCCAAAAGTGTATGAATGGTTTTAAAATGCTTTTATGGATTCATGCAGAAAATGAGGTATAAGAAAACCTTGGAGGAAAGCTGAAACTTCATGTAAACTTACTACAATATGAATGCAAAGACCGTGCTTCTAGGTCTTTCCTCCGAAAGCTGTATTGGAGTAGAAAGTATGGCGTGTGTCCTGGTGTAGAGACACTCTGCTGTGACAGTGGTGAATTTAAATCAATCTTGTTAGTTTGAGATGTGAATTTTCAAAATAAATACAAAAAATCAATGATACCTTCTTGCGTGGGAACTGAAAAAAATTTTTTTTCAGGGATCATATGATTTAGCTGCTTTTTAATTGAGTGTTCAAGGTTTTTTTTTTTTTTTTTTATGTGAACCATTTTTAAAGTCCTTATTGAATTTGTTACAATATTGCTTCTGTTTTATGTTTTGGCGTTTTGGTTGCGAGTTACATGGAATCTTAGTTCCCTAACCAGGGATCGAACCCCTACCCTTCCTCACTGGAAAGCAAAGTCTTAACCACTAGACCAAGGAGGAAATCCCTGATACACTGACTTGAATCAGTATTTGTGAACTTAGAGGCTTAAACACCCACTTTCTTTATGACTCCTCTTAGTATAATACCACCCCTGTTTGATTCTACCTGAAAGATTTGTTTTCGATATTGTTTTGATGCAAGATATGTATTGATTTTTATTTCTTAGTCACTGATGTGACAACTCATATCACTGGGCTCCTTGGATAAGATTGGGGAACAAGATCAATTGTGAACTGAGTCGGCATATTCTTCTGCTACATGTCAAGAATTATGATTTTATCTGACCAGTAAGTTAACCAGTTAGCCTGCCACAGTTTCCTGGGTGCTGCTGGCAGAAGATAGGAGAGTTCTGGATCAGGAATGAAAGATAGTCTATCATTCATAGAAAGAGCAGTAGCCAGAGGGTCAGCGTACTTGCCCCCCCTCCCCACATCCCAGTTCCCCTAGAGCACCGTGGACCTCTGTCCTCATAGATGGATGCAATGGCTTAGATTTTACTCCTCTCCTATGGTGGTTACAGGTTTGGCAGCTGATAATTTGGTTTGGGTTTGAATGACTAATATTGTATCATAGGTCAGTAAAAAAAAAATTTTGTCAGGTATCTATTCCGATTCTTCACTTTCAACCTGTGTTTGCCAATCCAAATTTTATGATTAAAAAAAACTTATAAACAAGGACTTCTCTGGTGGTCCAGTGGTTAAGACACTGCAATTCCAAATCAGGGGGGGCACAGGTTTGATCCCTGGTCAGGGAACCAGGATCCCACATGCTGTGCAGAGAAGCATAAATAAATAAATAATGTAATTAATAATTTAAATTAATAATAATAAACACACATTTTATCATAAAGAAAACGTGTTCATTTATGCATATTCTTCAGATAAGAGAGAGAAGGGGAGAGTCACTGAAGCCAGGCATTTGTGCTGAAGAGAGAAGGTGAGAATGAGTAAAACTTGGCTTCCCCAGTTAGCTCCGCCACCCAGCAGTTGGAATACAGTGTTCTGGTTACTTTTACGCTAAGCCCAGACCCTGTTCTATTTTCAGCTCTGTTTTGGTGCCATCTTCCTCCATCTGCTCAGAGCTCTCTTTCCCCTCCATGAACTAGCAAGGAACACGTTGAGTTCTTCCCAGAAAGGGCCTTGGGAGTGCATCAAAGGGATCAGTATCTTTTCTCAGCGTGATATTCAGACCTCAAATTCTGCCTTCAGGGTCCCCCAAAGAAAGGTCAGCTCTTTCTAGGAAGGGCTGTGGAATCTGGGAAAAGTGTGCCCCAAATTCAAGGTAGCTGGAGGGCTACACCCGAGAAAGAATGCCCATGGGGACCCTGGTTCCTAACTGACTTCCAGGAAGTGATGTTTCTCATCTTCCCCTCCCCTCGGAGAGCTGTCCAAACTTGCCTCCCTCTGCTTCCTAGCCAAGACTTCACTGGGAAATCAATCTCTCTGTATTTAACACTTCCTCTCAGCCCATTGTTCTCTGGGAACCTGCAGATTTATAACCTCAGACAGCCCTTTGGAATAATTAGGCTTAGCAGATTTTCAAAGGACCACAGTCAGCTTTCCAGCCTCCTGTTAACCTTAGGTGAGAGGTAAGAGGTTGGTCCTATGTGTTAGACAGGGTGGATCTTTGCAGCTGTTTTCACTGTAGAAATCTCAGACTCTAATAACTTGTCTATAAACATCTCCTTGTAGTCAGTGTTTAGTCTCCTGCTTTCTGTACTGGAGACCTGACATACTCAGATGAAGCAAGAATATGTGGTTTGGTGAAAAGTTCCAGAATCCTTTTATGTGTTCTTTGAGTTATACAGACCATTGTAGTACAGGCCAGGGCCCTGTAGAAGATCCAAGTTCCTCTGAGTTACACGCACATGTGCACCCTCAGTTCAGCCTGGCGGCAGACTTCTATAGTCTTACACTATGTACCAGACATCAGTGATCAGTGGCTGGAGGCCCAAGATGATTTCTGGGGGCACCTGGAGATCGTAGCTTCCCAGAGCTTTGGCAGAACAGTCTCAAATATCAAAACTGTACAGCTTCCTCTGGCCTTCTTTTGATAGAATCAGGGCATGAGTTAATGATGGGTGTCTTTGGCCTTCCAGCATCTCCCCTGTCTTTGCCCCTCTTATCTCCTGCCCCATATCCATCTTGATCTTCAAACTCCAGGAAGCTTTATCCCTTTAGCTCCTCCAAGCATCTAGTTTCACCTGCCAACCTCTTCTCAGGCTCCCATTCCTGCAGAGCCCAGACTTCAGAATTACGACAGCATTAAGAAACAGAGGAGGTACTCAAAGTTTCATTTGGATAAAGCACTTTTTGAGGGGAAGGGGGACGAAGGGATCTAGCCAGACAAGTTCTAGGCTAGAACTCAGTCCCTCATTTGTGGCCTTTTCTCTTTGTCTTAAGGCCAGCCTGAGATGGTCAAAATAAAATAAATTTTAAGTGAATTGAATGAATAATTTTACATACCAGAGGACAAATTTTTGGACTAAGTCAAAAATAATCATATGGTATAGAGAAGCTACCATATGGTAGAAGACTAATTTTACCTGTTGTTAATGACGAGGAGACCTTCTATTTTTCTAAGTCACGTGATTGTATTTTGTGTCTGGTTTCTCCAATGTTGACTTTGAAGTTTACAGATTCTAATGGTGGGTAAAGATTCTGTGGAACAGAAGGGGGATTTGGAAGTATGAATTAGCCAGGCAGGTGAGGGAAAAGTTAGGCAAGTCATTTGAATACTTGACGGAGAGGGGATGCGGTGGCATTACCTTGAAGGTGATTCAAAGAATTGTAAGAAAATTGCCCACTGCCTAAGTCTCTTTTTCACTAACTTGCTACAGTGTCCATAATTCATGCATTACAGTTTGCCTTCAGGATGACCTTAGAAAATGCAGTATCCAGGAAGGAATAAAGTAACCTGTCATATAGTTCCCTGAAGGTGTCAGGGTCTTATTTATTGTTAGGAAGCCAGGAAAGGACTGGGAGATGGTGCCAAACTAAGGATAAACTCCTCTTGCTTTGTAATTCTGCTGAATGTGGATCTTGCACAAGGAATAAAGTAGTATCAGCCTTGGAAAAGTCTAAAGTTCTTAGAGTGCCTGTGAGAGCAGAGATGGGAAAGATATTCAAAATCTTACACTCTGAATCAGTGGACCAGCCTTCTTGGTACTGAGTGGAAGGTCTCTGTGGATAATCCATCAAGTTGTTCAGAGCTGTAATACAAAAATTAGAGTCTCAAAAGCAATTTGATGGAAATTGCCTCTCCCAGTGAAATCTTTTTCACATTGATGGCAAATGTCCTGGAGGCCTGGGACGACTTGGACATAAACGGACTGTTTTCTGTTTAGGTTTTTGTTTTATACTTGACGCTGGGCTAGCTTGCTCTCCTACTCCTGGAACTCTGCCCAGGAAACCAGCAATCACAGTTAGAACATGAAAGCAACTTAGAGGTGATCCATTTTAACACCTTCACTTTGCATATGAGGAAGCTGAAGCCCAGGGATGGTACTGATTTAAGAAGCAGAACCGCACAGAGGATGTGCATGGTTGGGAAGCAGACAGACCTGCGTCTCCCAGTTGGCAGTTGTGCAAACTTGGGCAGGTTAGTTAATATCTTTGAGCCTTGATTTCTTCTTCTGAGAGTTCTTAAGGAGCGTTCACTCAAAGAAACAATTCAAAACTTGGCCGATATTATTATATTTGCTATTGGGTTTTTTAAAAAAATTGAGATATAATTCACACAACATAAAATTCACCATTTTAAAATGTACAGTTTAGTGGTTATATTCACCATATTGTGCAGTTATCACCACCGTCTAATTCTAGAACATTTTCATCACCTCCCTACAAAAAACCTGTACCTATAGTGGTCAGTCTCAATTCTCCTTTCTTTCCTAACCCCCCACTCCTGGGAGCCACTGATCTGCTTTCTATCTCAATGGATCTCCCTATTCTGGACATGTCCAATAATGGAATGATACATATCCCTTTGTGACCTGGCATCTTTCAGTTAGCACAATGCTTCAAGCTTCCCCCATGTTGTAGCATGAACTTCATTCCTTTTTATTGCTGAATAGTATTCCACTGTACAGAGGTATCATATTTTGTCTCTCCATTCATCTGTCAATAAAAATTTGGTGTAATTAGAATTGTTTTACATGGTTGGGCCAAAGCTATAATGAAAACTTAGGTGTCTAACTCTCAATCTGGTCCTGTTTTTTACTACCCCATCTGGTTTTTCATAATATCTGAATATATATATTGGATTAATAATAGTGGTTTGTTCAAAGGAAACCCTTATAGCCTGCTAATTACTCTTATGATTTCATACCTTTCAAAGATTTTATCCAGTATGAAAAAAAGTACACAATTCAAAAAATGAAATCTAAACATTGTAGAAAAATGGTGCTGGAACCAGGGTTCATTTTCTAGACCCTAGAAAGGTCTAGAAATGTGTTTCATCTAGAAATGCCTAGAAATACCTTTCATCTCACTGTGTTTCATGGAACAACTTGGGGTCTGTATAGGATCTTATATCTACCTGATTTTTATGTGTAAGTTCATTGCCATGGTTTACAGCCCAGGATCAAAGAAAGTGTTTTACTAGCTTTGGCTGATATTTGAGGACTCTTCTCTCTTGTTCATTTTACTTCAAGGCAAAAATTCAGAATTGTTCTCTTTGGTTAGACAGTCACTGTCGTTGCAATACCCTGACCTTTATGTATGGGGAATATATGCCTTTGGCTCAGAACTTAACTACATTTCAAACATGGCTAGTCATCTCTCCTTATGACCTGGTGCTTTTCTCACACACTGACTGCCACAGCTTTCAGGTCTGGTATTTAGACACGGAGGGAGAGAGGCTGGTTTGGTATACTGGAAAATTTCTCTGTTTTCTACTAATTGAAAATGTAGGCACCATAGCCCCAGGCATTCTCTTTGTGGGGCATGAAGAAAGGAAGCGGGTCTGACTTGTTAAGGATTTAGTTGTTGACATTCTTTGCTTGGGGAGCCAGTGATGTGTAGAATGTGGCAAGATTCCAGTGGTTGAAGGCATTTCCCTGGGTTCATCTAGGGTTTGTGCTGCCTTGTCTGTGGTGGCATGAGTGGGGGATCCAGCCCAGCCTGGCTTCCTGACTTTGAGCAAGTGTTTTCTTTAGTGAAACTTTAATGATCTGGTCCTGGATGCTGCTAGGTACTCATCTCACTTGATGTTTTACTGTTTTTCTCTAAGATCTGGAGGAGTCATTGTATATCAGGCTTCACGTGCATTCGCTCATATGACTTCCTGCTTCTGAATGTTTGACGGTCCTCAGATACATGTGAAAACCATTGAGCCTGGCCCTTGTCTTCCTCAAGCTTAACACCCCTCCTTCCTCCCACTGTTCCTGGTTGCCATGGTTTCCAGCAGCCATGTTCATCCTGGTTGCCCTGTGTCTGCGTGTTTTCCACTTTGTTAGTATTCCTCTTCATGTGATGCCCAGACCGGAAGTGAGACTTCACGTGTTCTATGAACAGCCAGACTGGAACCAATACCAAGAAATGAACCTGGTCCTCATTTCGTGCCACACACGTTGGCTCGTGATTCTCTGTTGGCTGCATCTTAATACAGCCCCTCCACCCTGCCCAACTGAGGATCGTTTTTTCACCTTAACTCATGTGAGGCAGAGTTCCTCTTGTGCTGGGTTTTTTTTTTTTTTTTGCCTCAGTTTGACTCTCCAATCTGTGGCTGTTTTTATTTTATTGGAATATAGTTGATTTACAATATTGTGTTGATTTCTGCTATACATCAAAGTGACTCAGTTATTATATATATATATGTACTCTTTTCCATTATGATTTATCATAGGATATTCACTATCATTCCCTATGCTATATGGTAGGACCTTGTTGTTTTTATGTTCTGTATATAATAGTTTGTATCATGCAGTTGATTTTTTGATCCCAAGGGCAGAACTATACATTCCCCCCCAGTCTGATTTTTTACATTTCCCTGGACACTGGCAGTGTTGTCCCATCAGAACAATATGAATGGGAGGCTGACATCATTCTGATTCAACAACTTGTTGAGCAAAATGAAGAATAATTAAAAAAAAAAAAAAGTACATTAGGATTGGCCCTGTTAATAGAAAAATCCTTCTCTGAGTATCTTCGTATAGGGGACTTTCATGAATCATGTTCAGTTCATGATGGTTTTTTTGGTTTCTTTGGGGGTTATTTCTAGCATCAACAATTCAATAGATTGAATGGAGCGTGGAGCCTGTTTAAGAAGCTTAGTGCCTCAATCACGCTGCCAGGCTTTTAGTCACATGGGTTCTGCGTGGGCCATGGATGCGCGGATCCACTGCATTGTTCGCGGAGGATGTTTGGAGGGTTTTAACCAGCCCTTCTCTTTCCCTTGCAGTTACCTGGCTGAGCAGTGCTGGAATGGCGGCTTTATCTACCTGATCATGCTACGCCGCTTCAAGCACCAAGTCCATTCTCCTTATAACGGCAACAGTAGCAACAGCTCCGAACCAGGAGAGACGCCTACCTTGGAGCTGGGGGACCGAACAGTGAAAAAGGGGAAAAGAGCAAGAAAGTTTGGGGTCATTGCCAGGCCTTCGACCCACAAAGCCGCCGAAGAATCCAAGAGCAGTACTGCCGGCGAGGTGGACCATGACCTCGTGTCTGAGCTGGACAGTGGCCTAGACCCTGAGCTGGGAAACGGTCATGCGTTTGAGCTAGAAAATGGCCCGGATTTGCTCAAGGAGGTGGCTGGACCCCATCTAGAGAGGTCGGGATTGGACAGAGGGACAGAGCCTAGAACTCCAAAGACAGATGCCCCTCTGCCCACCAGCAATGACAAACGCCGCTTCTCAAAATCTGGGAAGACAGACTTCCAGTCCAGCGACTGCCTGGCACGGGTAAGCGCTGCTTTGATGGTAGAAGCTGAATTTTCCACGAAATATTGTTTGCAGTTGTGTTTACGGTTTAGAAAGTACACCTGAGATGACCTTGCATTTGGATACCGAAAGATATATTAAGATAAGTGATCAGAGGACATGATAATAACAACAAAAAAATCCAAGTTATTTTATCCCACTTAAATAAAGAGCTAGTCAAGTGATCCTAAGTGGAAAATTCAGGCCTTCTGTGGTATAATTTGAGTCATATGAGGCCCAGATAAAGTACTTGAGCTGCATAATTATTTATCACTGTTGTCCCCAGTGGAATTGCCACTGCAGGGCCAAGAATTCCTGGTGGCTGCTGATAGCATAAATATCCAAGCCTCAGTATTACACAGGAAGGATGTCCAACCTGCAGGGAAGCGTCTGCTTTTATTTTTAACACATCAAAACAAGTGACATTTTCAGGAGATTGTGTCACTATATTGCTAAATTCCCGAGAAGTCTGGAAACTTCGTAGAAATCTCTGAAACTGTGGTATCCAGCTGTGATGGTCAGAGCTGGTCTTACCTAAAAGCAAAGCAGGTGTGGTCTATTCTAAATGGTAGTAGACACACTTCTAGCCTCTAATGGTCTCCCCCATTATAACCAATACCCTCTTGTTAAGTTACCTTCTGTAGGGTCAGTGTGCTCATTCCAAGAACCCTCTTAGCCAGGTGTGTCTCTTAAAGCAGTAATTAGTGAGATGGTTCCTGATTGGTTTCTTTTCTGACTGAGGAGATGCCCTCTAAGGATGAAAGAGGAAGTTAGAAGGATGGAGAGTGGGCACAGAGGAAGTATCAAGTTCAGCTTTGCAGTCTGGAAAATGGTGCCCTAGGAGTGAATGTAATTTCTAGTAAGGCTAGCTCATGAATATTTCTGCAGCTGTAGCCTACCTGCATAATGAGTTGAGAAGAATCAAAATAACACCTGTCTTAAGGGACTAACTGTGTTCCTTCATTTGAAGATCTGGGTGACCTTCATAAAACCTTACACAGAGAAGGTATATTTGTAGATGAAATGTACAAACCAGAAGAAGAAAAATGTTTCTAATAATGATTTTCTACCAATTTTATGCCCCTCTTCCCCAGAAGCATTAAAAACAATAAAAAAGATAATATATACCTCTCTCCCAAATTAAGGGCAATAGAAATGTTATAGTATGTTCCTTATCAATGAATGCTATATCTTGATATGATTTTTTTCTTCTGATGATCAGATTGTGAATATGCAGAAAGCCTAAAGTGAAAAAAGCAAGTTGGGCAATATTGGTTCAGTTTGAAGGTTTAAGATACCAAAAGTTTAAGGTGGAATCTCATATACAGTCCAAAGAAGTCCTTTGGCCTAGGACAAAGTGAGGGTAATGGAATGATTTTCAAAGAAAACAGTACCACACCAAACTTTTAAGAGAGCACCATCCTTTGCTCATCCTAATTAAAAGCAGTAACCTAAAATTGAATTTCTGGATTAGACTCTCTTAAGACTGCACGTACCAGAATTCCTTTGCCTGGTTTTTGCACTCAACATCAAATGGTCCAGAAAATACAAATGAAAGTTGGAAAAAATCAAATCTTCATCTATTGTCTTGGAACTTTTATTTTTGAAGCCCCATGCCTATATTAAAAGGAGAAACTTGCTGTCTGGAATTCTTCATAACTGTTCTACATCTGCAGACTGATATTGACCTCGGGTTGTACGTTTGGTCTTGAAAAGTCAGAATGGGCCCCACACCTTCTCAGGCATGAATATTTCAGTACCTTTTGCAACCCCAGAAGTATCTTCATTAGATGCGTTTGCGTGGGATTTGATCGTGTTGACAAGAAGTGGATCTTCACAGCTTTCCTCCTCATCTTGGTGGCACCCAAACTGGGACCAGTAGACCTTAACAGAAGACTGCTTAGGTTCTTGGGATGGCTAGATGTATATTTTTATTTCAGGATGAGCCCAAGGTCATGCTAAAAATGGAATTTCCAGAAAAGCAAAAATTAGCTATTTACCTCTTAAGCCTTTGGGGGAAAATTCCACTCTATTTGAATAATGGGAGATTAGACATGTTGGCGTTGTTCCGTTTCTGCTTTATTAATGATTTAATATATCTCCAGAGACTTAATAAATTACAGACAAGGCACATGATCATTCAGACCATTTTTATTTGTCAGCTACTTCTTTTTCATAGACTGTTATTTCTTACAGGAAAACAAATCCTTAGACTTTGTTTTTACATTTCTATTCTCCCTTAGTGGACCTATAGGAAATATTTCAACAGATATCTCCTTTTAAAGTATGGCTTGTTTCTATAAAATATTAACACAAAATGATATACATGAAAACAGATGATTTTTTACAAATAGAAAAGTTGGGCCCATCTTCAAAAGCCCAGGAATCTCTTAGGATATAGATAAGCAATTTTAGAAATGAATTCAGACTTCCTTACTCTCTTGTCTAGTAAAGCTCATTACTCACCCAAGGTGACATGTACACTGTGTATTTTTGTAATGCTGCATGGTAAAAATGAATGCAACCAAACTTAGTCACATAACAATGAAAAAAAATTCTACCATTTGTCAGTCAGGAGAGCTTATTCACAGCTGGCATGTGTGTCTATGCGTCCGTTTGCAGCTTTAGCCTGGTACCTAAAAATCCACCCTGTGCGCTGCCAGACCTCTTTCCTGTAAGTGGTTCAGCAGAGACCTCAAAAAGGCTGCCAGAGCTCCAGATCTGCAGGAAAGTGTGTGAAACTCAGGAGGAGAGTCAGCACGGAGGACATCTCCTGGGTGGTCCCTGATGTTTGCATCTGGCAGAGGCAGCGGGAGAAGGGTCCTCTACTAGGAAGACCCCACAGTCATGGGGTGAACATACATACTTCACATGGTAATGTCTCTAAGTTCACATCTGCCTTCACCTCTCTTAAGAGCCCTCAGCTTTTTAACAGCCATCATCAGGATGTCTCCATGTCTGATATTTCACATCATGCCAGAAACTGGATGTATGGCTTTCCCGCACCACCAAGCCCATTCTGACATTTCAGGTCTTACCATCCGCAGAGTTGCCTGAGCCAGAAACCTGAGATTCAGCTAGTGACCACTTGCCCTGGATTGTGCAGAACTTTCCTGGTTTTTCACTGGCAATCCCATATTCTGGGAAACACCGTTACCCAGCCAGATTGGGACAGTTGGCATTGTGGAGTTAGCTGGAATGCTGCCTTCTCTCAAAGAAGAAAATGGAAACCCACTCCAGTTTCTTGCCTGGGAAATCCCATAGACAGAGGAGCCTGGTGGGCCATCGTCCATAGGGTCACAAAGAGTTGGACATGACTTAGCGACAACAGCTGCCCTCTCCCTTAGAGCAAGTCCAGTCAGTCCCTGAATCTGGGCTGCTCCTGCCCCTTGGGGATGTCCACGCTCTCCACTGCTCTGTGCCCCATCCTGCGCTCTGCTTCAGGGCCAGGCTGCTGTCGTTTCTCACCTGTGGTCACAGTAGTCTGCACTGCTCCTGCGTTCATCCCATCGTCAGCTGTCCCATTGCAGTCAGAGGGACTTTTCTAAAGAGCACATCTTACCATGCCCACTGCAGCTGAAACCATTTGGTGGTCCACTTGCCTTTGGGGTAATCCCCGAACACCTCAGCTTGACACAGCACATAAGGAGGGCCCTTCATCACCTGAGTCTCACTGCTCTCTTTCTCCCTGATTTGGGCTGAATTAAATGGAGAAGGCAATGGCACCCCACTGCAGTACTCTTCCCTGGAAAATCCCATGGGTGAAGGAGCCTGGTAGGCTGCAGTCCATGGGGTCGCTAAGAGTCGGACACGATTGAGCGTCTTCACTTTCACTTTTCACTTTCATGCATTGGAGAAGGAAATGGCAACCCACTCCAGTATTCTTGCCTAGAGAATTCCAGGGACGGGGCAGCCTGGTGGGCTGCCGTCTATGGGATCGCACAGAGTCGGACACGACTGAAGCAACTTAGCAGCAGCAGCAGCAGTGTTTTCAAAATGCCATGCTCGCTCTTGTCTCTGAGCCTTTGCCTTCTCTGCCCCAGTTCAGTGCATTGCACCTGTAGGTGCTTCGTAGATACTTACAAGGAAGGCACAGGACAGCCCCAAGCCTGAGAGATGGGACACCAAGTTCCAGCTCTGGATCTTCCATCCCCAGCTCTGTGGCCTTCAGGCTGCCATGTCCTTTCTCTGAGCTTGTTTTCTTACCTCCAAGCTGAGCTTTTTGGTCTGTTGACGGAGGAATTTCAACTCTGACATTATGATCACATGTTTCTTCATTTCTTACTGATCATTCTAAGTAAGAAGGGATAAGCAAACAATCTCAAAAATAAGTTTTCAGTTGAAGCCAGAGCATTTACTGCCGTGAAATTCTGGTTGGATGATGTGTCTTCTCACATTTGGGGCCAAGATGCTGTTGTAACATTTTATTTTGGGTTCCAGCAGATGAGGTCATTTAAATGCTGCTGTGGCAACTCCCTTTAATATACTACCCCTGTTTTTGGTAAATAAATCCCTCTGTTTGCCTTCGTGGAGAGACGCATGTGTGAGCTCACACAGTAATTGGTGGTTTATAGGAAAGGGTAGCACTCCAGCATTAATACAGACGTCCGTAGCATCCAATTTTGCGTGGTTTGNCCAGCACCACTTGTTAAAGAGACTGTCTTTAATCCACTGTATATTCTTGCCTCCTTTGTCAAAGATAAGGTGTCCATAGGTGTGCGGATTTATCTCTGGGCTTTCTATTAACATCTGCTGTTTAGCCAAAGGAGGGTAGGATGGGAGAAAATGATGGTGTAATTAGTCATAGGGATGGATAGGTTTTTACTAGTTTGGGCTAAAACTAAAGGGATTTTCTTTTATCTGGGCTCTAATAATGGTCCCTGCTGTTCTTGAGAAAGAGTTCACAGCTTTTCTGTACTGGGGGAGAGAGGAACACTGCCCCACATCTTCAGGACACCAGGAGTCATGGGACATCTTCCAAGGGGAAAGAAGAAGTCAGGCCACCAGCTGTGCTTATTTCCTACCTGCTCTGTGAGGCGCAGGGAGGCAGCCACAGCACTGGCCTGCGTGTAAATGCAGGATGCTCAGCTCGCCAAGACAACCGCTAATCAGCACACCCCTGCCTGTGTTCTCTTTGCTTCTCCACCTGGCATACTGTCTCATGTACTACAAGTATTAAAAGTTGCTGTCTCGTGGTAATTCTCAAGGATGGCTTCTTGGAAGGAGTGAAGCTGTGAGAGACTCTGAAGGCAGGAAGGCTGCTCCTGAATGGGAAAGAAAGGTGTTCCAGAGGTCAGAGGCAACAAACCAAAACCCAGGGAGTCCAAAGTGAGACGATGGGATGATGTAGGGCTTGTTGACAAGTTCCTGAACTACTGTGGTAAGCCAGTGACTTCTGAAGTTACGTTTGGCCAGACAGTCTTCATGGGCCTGTGGTCAGTGGATGGAGGAGGCAGCTGGCATCACCTCGTGTTGCTGGAATTGTGGGGACCCCATGAGCAGCCCTGGGCTTGGAAAAGAATAGGACCCAACAAGTCTCTGTTTGCTAATAATTTTCCCTAGACATTCCTGTTGCTGCACATCAGTGACCATTCCACATCTGTTTTTTTTTTTTACTGTTGCATAAAGCTTCATTTTAGTTTCTGACAGTATGCACTTCAGATTTTCTAAATGCCTCACATTTTTTCTCTTTTGCAAACAGCTTGAGTGGGCAGGTTGCCTATTTCGGGGGAGATGATGGCTTTGTCTGTATTGGGCCTTAGCAGTTCCATTGGACTTTCGTGGTGAATGGAGAAAGCAGATGGTTTTTACTTTATACATTGAGGAACACATTGGGACCCCTACCTATATACCTAGAGCTAAAAAGGACTTTGGGATGAGCTTAAAGTCAGACTCTCAGATAAACCACTTTGGAAGCTTTTGCTTTCATTTCTCTGAACAGCCAAGTGTCTGAGGGAACTCCAATGTTTTGCAGTGGATGTACGTTTGTGTCCGTGAAATGGAATACAGAGTCAAAAGGAGAATGAACCAAAGCAGTTCAGAGGACTTAGAGACCTTTTTTTTTGTTGTCTAGTCGTTCAGTCACATCCAACACTTTTGTGACCCCATAGACTATAGCCCGCCAGGCTCCTCTGTCTGTGGGATTCTCTAGGCAAGAATACTGGAGTGAGTTGCCATTTCCTTCTCCAGGGGGTCTTCCTGACCCAGGGATCGAACCCGCGTCTCCTGCAAGTCTCCTGCATGGCAGGCAGATTCTTTACCACTGAGCCACCAGGGAAGCCCTACAGACCTCTATTAGTTTTTAAAAATGATTGATTTGGGGAAATTCCTGGCAGTCCAGTGGTTAAGACTCCATGCATCCAATGCTGGGGGTGTGGGTTCAATCCCTGGTTGGGGAACTAAGACCTCACACAGCCAAAAAATAAGTAAAATAAAAAGGAAAGACTTTTACCATTGTTGTAGCATTTTTTAATGTTTTTAAAGAGGGTATTGACCAATGTGTGTAGAAGTTGATAACAAATTCACCAGTGAATTTCCTATTTTGATTTCTCCAAGATCTCATTCACATGTTGTCAGGAAGTTTAAGATTCAATTCAGTATGATGTTTTTAACATTTATGCGTGTGTGAGTCACATATGGTTACCGATTAACATTTATTATGTATCTACTAGATGTCAGGAGCATTGCTGCCTGCTTCCTGTCTCATTTAATCCTAACACCAGACTTAGAAGATTTAATAATCATCCCACTTTAAAGGCAGGGAAACTGAGGTTTTGAGGCCTCAATTGATTTTCATAAGTACTAAGTGGTAGGGCTTGGCTCAAACTAGTTGATGTCTCCTGGCTCTGTCTTCCTTTCATCTCCCTTTATTAATTAGGTGTCGTAAATAAATGGAACCCAAATACAGCCAATGTTAACTCACATAGCGGTATCTGGGTTTCAGGCGGAAGAGCTTTACTTAACAGGATCCTGGTCAGGGAATTCACACATCACCTTGGCTGTGCTGTCCAAAGTCATCTCCACTGGCCTCGGGTGGCTCATTCAATTTAATTAAAATGAAATGAAACATTCAGTGTCCGTTGCCAGCAGCCTCATTTCAGGCATTCGACAGCCACCTGTGGCTGGCGGCTCTCCTGTTAGATGATGCAGACACAGAATACTCCTGCCATCATAGAGCCCTGGATCGGGCAGTGCTGACTGCTCGAGTCTTTGGTCCAACCCGTAGAGTTTTCTCACCAGTGGTCCTCTGCAGTGTCTGTCAACAAGTGATGGGACTCGGCCAGACCTCCAGCTGCCCCTCCTGTGACAGTGGTGCGTGTCTGTCCAGATGCTTCACAGTGTACTCACTTTTTCTTCCAAGGAGGAAGTTGGCCGGATATGGAAGATGGAGCTGCTTAAAGAATCGGATGGGCTGGGAATTCAGGTTAGTGGAGGCCGAGGATCAAAGCGCTCACCTCACGCTATCGTTGTCACCCAAGTGAAGGAAGGCGGTGCCGCTCACAGGTGACTGGATAACTCTCCCCTTTCTCTGCTTCCTGGTCCTCCCCTCCCCTGCCCCTGGGTGCCGGGGGGTAGTCAAAGGCGTGGTGACTACAGCTTACAAGGAAGGTGCTGGAACATGGCGGGAAATCAGGCACCAGCAGTTCTAATTAAATACCCTTCTGAACACACGAAGTGGCTAATGGGTGGGGCCACTGCACAAAGGAGGGATTAGATCCCTTTCTAGTCCAGTTTGAGTGTCAAGTGGATGTTATCCTGAGTCTGGGGATGCTAGTGACACGTGGCTCCTTATCCAGAGCACACCACGTGGTGGAACACCATACCCGTCACATTGTCACTGTGGCTGATGACTCGGAAAAGCGATGGGGTTCAAACGTGACCACAATTCACCTGCCACGTCGTGGCTGTCAAGATCTGATATACATGTAAACATGTGTGTCTTGGTCGTGCAGATGTGGAGAGAGAAAAATAAATGTGAGTTTTCTCCTTGTGACCTGAAAACCATTCACACTCCAAAGCTACTTTTTTAACCTAAACAGTCATCTGCAGTAGGAAGATGGGTGGTGCTTAGACAGAGCACGTCAAAGAAGGAGTCCATATTGAGTCCGAGGGACGTAGCCGTCCCCAGACGGAAGGTATGCTCCTACTATGCGGCTGATTGCTCCTGTATACATAGGGCATCTACTATTTGCAAAGCACCATAGGGTGTATTCGTATGTTGGATGCCCATCTGTATAGAATAAGTGGATAAGGGTGGAATTTCACTGATGAGAGAGGTGATTCTGGTCTGGAATTAGTATTCAGCCCAGGTACGCTGATGCTAAGAGGGAAATGGCAAACCAGAGCAGTAGTGGCCTGCCCAAGACCTTGGGGGCTCTCAGAAACATACCTCATTAGGCAGAGTTGAAGGAGCTAAAGTATTTGGTCTGAAGAACAGAATACGGAGGAGAGGACCAGTGGACAGATTATCAAGGTGTTTAGTGCTCATTGGTCCCGTAACTAGAAAGTATGCTCCTGTTAGCCTGAGTAGAGAGGAGATTAACTGCAGGTGTCACATATCTGGGTGGCGGTGATTACTGAAGGGTTAAGACCTTAGGTAGTTCATATCCAGAAGAGCATCATCACACTACCCAAAGGACAGATGCTTTAAAGAATTCTCATCAGATAGCCATTTCCCCATTATTCCTAGGCCTTTGGAAAGTTGGCAATTAGGAAATTCCTGTGCCCAGAGCTGAGCTTAAATAGAACTGTTCTTATCCATTTTTCAAGTGAGCCATTTTTTAATGGGTCTCACCATTTTCTTAACACCCCTAGCCTGTATGTGTGTATGTGTCTGGGTGTTTAATTCACATGTGGGGCATTCTAGTTAATAACTGGAGCTGAGAAAGATGGGATCAAAGAGGAAAATAAGAGGAACAGAGATGTGGATGGCTTGATGGTGGCGGGGATAAGTAAACCCAAGGACACTGGCCCAGCCACTGCGTTCCCCAGTATTCCTGAATGCCTCTCCTTCAAAGAGCTTGCCCCCATGCCTCCTTGAGGTTCCGATGTGCTTATTCACCATGGTTTCCCTCTTTCTCTTTCCATCCCAAGCATCTACTGGGATTCTTGGCATTTCTCTGCTTTAGGGATTTTTGAAGGACAGAAAGCAGAGATTGTCAGCAATCTGTCATGCCTCCGGTCTTCTGTTAAAGCCTAAATTCATAGATAAGATAATGATACATTCCCTAGAGGACAGAGAGAGAAAATGGTGAAGGAGAGGAGGAGAGGGAAGTTGGTTAATTCATTGAAAGAAAGCAAGGAGGAGAGAGTCTACAGACTGGAGAGAAAAACACTGGGGAGAATCTGTGTGAGAGACAAGCTTGAGTCCCACCCTTGAATCCTGGGTGCTGATGCAAAGCTTCCAGAGGGGATGATGGGACCTGGGCTTTGGGACTCTCTGCTTCACCCAATTTCCCATCTCATATTTAGCAGTGGGGATGAAGAGCCTCTGGCTGCTTTGGGATCATGGGAGACCAGGCCACTGGAGGCTCAGTTGGCACCCACAGGACTGTCGACCCCCTATGACTGACGAGGCCTGCCTGGTCCTCTGCAACCGTCTGCCCCTTGAACCTCTGTAGGGCAGGCAGACCCCATGGTGACTGGACCTCCTTCCAGCCCAGGAGGAAGGAAGCGCCAAGTCCTTCCCTCCGTTTAAAGGAAACAAAGAGAACACATCTGCATGGCTGTGATGTACACCAGGTCTGTTCCCTGCAACAGCAGTAACTTAGGCAGTTTCTTTGTTCATTTTTCTGTTCACCCATCTGCTTATGGAGCTTGGCGGCAGAGACACAAGGAGGAAGGAGGCAGTTTGAGACTTGACCCTCAGGGCCCCGTGACTCTTGGGCACGGGGGTTACAGACACCTGAGGTGCAGGGTCTCAGGTGCCACAGAGGAAATCTAGGCAACAGTTCGTCACCTGGGGAGAGAGGGTCGTGTGTTAGGGAAGGATTCCTGGTGAGCTTTGGATACCTTTGTTCTTCTGGGGCTCAGCTCAGAGACTCAGCCGATGACTCGGTCACAAGGGCAGGATGGCAGATAGGACTGAGAAAAGAAAGACTCAGGTGTCCTAAAGCTTTGGGGTCTCAGTTCCTCTCCATCATGTCTCCACCTGGATGGGAGGTTCACTGACATTGATGTAGGATATGGTGCTAACTTATGATCGTGCCTGTAACTAAGGGACCATCTGAAATCGTGAAGCTCCTGGCTCTGCTAACTGGGCATCTGGACCCTAACAGAGGGATGAACAGTCCCACCCCAGCCATCCCCATCTTCCATACTCCTCTGTAGCCCATTTTGGACTGTCCCCTTCTGACAATGCTCCCCAACTCCAGGAAGATGGCCCTTCTCAAGCCTAGAACATCTTGACAAGGGATTTTTTTTTTTTTCCCGTCTCCATTTCCTCAGGGATGGCAGACTGTCCTTAGGAGATGAGCTGCTGGTAATCAATGGTCACTTACTAGTCGGGCTCTCCCACGAGGAAGCTGTGGCCATTCTTCGCTCAGCCACTGGAGTGGTTCAGCTGGTGGTGGCCAGCAAGGTAGGTGGATTTGTTTGTTTTGGAAAATATTTTGAATGGCAGTGGTAGATTCAGCTGTGAGCCCTCCCCATGAACCCCTTCACCCCCGCCCTCTAACACAGGCGTACTCACCTTTGCTTGGGCCGGACAAATAGCCATGATTCTGCAGTGCAACCCCACAAGGGGCCCTGAGCTTAAGGGCATTTAATCATCTTGCCATGCTTTTTAAGAGTCTTTATAGGTATATCTAGGCTTCTCTGGTAGCTCAGCTGGTACAGAATCCGCCTGCAATGCAGGAGCCCTGGGTTTGATCCCTGGATTGGGAAGATCCCCTGGAGAAGGGAACAGCTATCCACTCCAGCATTCTGGCCTGGAGAATTCCGTGGACTAGGATGCAAAGAGTTGGACACGACTGAGCAACTTTCACGATAGGTTTATCTAGGGAATTAAAAAGCAACAAAAGGACTAAGGAGAAAGGGAGAATGGGAGAAAAGACGGGATACAGAGAGAAGCAGCTGGCCCGAGGGGAAACCAAGGAAGAGATGTGGGAGCAGGGGCGGGAGGGAGGTGATGCGCATCCTCCAGGACCTGCGGGAATGAGGTTGGGGCGGCATGGGCAGGCTGCAGGCCCAGGCTCTGACCCCCCGCAGCACAGAGCATCCGTGCTGGAGGAAGCCTCATGAACCTTGCTTCCAGCTATGCCCCCTCCCATCCTCCTCAGTTTTACAAGTGATCCGACGAGACAGAGCTTCCGAGGGGGCCTTGATGCAGCTGAGGGTGCCGGGGCCCTGACTCTTGCTATGACGCCAAGTCTGGCCATGCCCTCTGTCTGGATGCCACCTCCTCTTCACGAGGCCTCAGGCTGGGGCTCCTTTCACCCCGCCCCCCACCCACCAGAGCGTGTGAAACTAGTGCTGAGGTCTGGGACCCCCATCTGCTCTCTCCCCGGGGTCTCGCCAGCCTTAGAGCGCTGCAGAGAGGCAGTGAGACATCGCGGCTGCGGGACAAGGGGAGGAACAGGGTTGTCTGGGTTCTGCTCCATTGTCTGATGAGATAGTGACATCCATGAGCCCAGGGGAGAGCCCTCAGGACTTGGGGGCTAGTGGAGCCACGGGGCATCGTTCCAGTTCATCCTGGATCCAACTCAAGGGAGCACTGGTGTGAGCCACCCCATCCTTAACCCTTCCCAGCAAGAGCTCTCACCAAGATGGCTGATTTCCCCAATTATCCTTGATCTTACTTTTGAACCCTGCATCCACAGGTTATTATTTATTTTCCTTCTTAGATTTTGTGTGCTCAATCACGTCTGACTCTGCGACCCCATGGACTATAGCCTGCCAGGCTCCCCTGTCCATGAGATTTCTCAGGCAAGAATACTGAAGTGGGTTGCCGTTTCCTCCTCCAGGGGATCTTTCCCACTGTGTCTCTTGTGTCTCCTGCATTGGCAGGCAGATTCTTTAGCACTAGCACCTCCTGGGTTTAATAAATAGGTGAGTATTTTGAGTCACCTGAAAAATCTACTTTCCCCCTTTATGCTTCGCTGGTGGCTCAACTGGTAAAGAATCCACCTGCAATGCAGGAGACCTGGGTTTGGTTCCTGGGTTAGGAAGATCCCCTGGAGAAGGGAACAGCTACCCTCTCTAGTATTCTAGCCTGGAGAATTCCATGAACTGTGTAGTCCATGGAGTCGAAAAGAGTCAGATATGACTGAGCAACTTTCACTTTCTCCTTTATACCATGTACCCCCAATCCTGCTTCCAACCAGAATTCAGAGCTTGGCAAAGACTTGGCAGGAAGAGCTGATGCTAAAGCTCTGGAGGCAGGAATTGAGACCTCCATTCATACACCCCATCTTCACCTCCCAGAGATGCCATGGGCATCCTCTCCCTAGGGGTGTGGGGCAGGAGCAAAGCCAGGGATGCTCTCAGTCAACCTGGTGGATCCCACAAGGAGGGAAAGGCTAAAACAAATTCCTCATTTGACCAGATGTGGTGGGAATTTGAAAAGCATTATTGGTTCTTACATACACACGCCCCACCTCCCCAAGCTTGCAGCTTAACCACGCACAGGCATTAAAGCCTGTCCACCGAACCTTTATTTCTGGACTGACTTCTTTCTCCTGCTAGTTTGGAAAGCGGGAAAGAAATCTCTTCTATGCCAGTCATTATACATAAACAACACAAAGAAAATACAAAAACAAAAAATGACCCTCACGGATAAAACTATGATTAAGGGACACATGTGAGATTTTTTAAAGCAGACATCACTCAATCAACTTAAAGGAAGAAAGACACTAACATGTACTGGGTACCACTGGGTGCCGGGTACTTTATACCTACTGTCTCATTTAATTCTTCAAGTGAATCCCGTGAGAGAGCCATTAGTTCTTTCTATTCAGATGAGATTAAAATCTAAGCAATAAGTTAAGCTGTCCAGAGGTCATACAGGTGGTGGGTGGCGGAAGCAGCTTTCATCCTGGGTCCGCTGGCCGTCAGAGTTTCATGCTGCCCCTTAGTCACATAAGATATAAAGGAATCCAGAGCCCGTGGGGTTAGAACAAGGTCACGTGTTCCTGCCAGAGGCTGTGACACTTTGGGTGCTTGCTGAGGCCTTTGTAGGTCTGAGTAGCATCCAGAGCTGAGGAACAGGCGTCCATTCTGGTTTTCAGTCTGTTGGTTCTTGGCCATCTTTCTGGAGCTACGGCCCTAAGGCTGACCAGTCCTCAGAGCTTTCTCCTCCTCCCCGTTTGCTTCACCTACAATAAGCAATACACGCTGCTGCACAGCTGCCAGCTGTTTGCTCCTGAACTTACTCTGCTCCGGCCAAAGAGCTCATCCATGGAGAAAAAGCACCTGATTGTTAGGCACAGCTTAACTTCTGTTCCTCCTCTTTATCCCAAAGAACAGGTCATCTACAGACTTCAGTTCTGCCTTTATATTCAAAGAGAAAAGAATAAAAAACTGTTGACTTGTCACATATAAGGAATAATTTAAAAATTATATGCTTATGCAGATAAGCATCACCTTGTCACAAAACTTAACAGGCATTGTTTTAGAAATATAACAGTTACTGTCTTCTGGAAAGGATGTCTCGTGTTTCCGCACAGTATGTCATTTGTGTATAAGAGAGGAGCTTACAAAGTTTTTGTTGAATGAATAAACTCAGAATATCCAAGTTCATCTTGATATGCCTGGAAGTACATGCATAGCAACACAGATTTCTCTTGTGCACTGTCTCTTTTTTGTTTCACTCTTGGGTTTTATTAACAAGAAATATGTATTCATTGTATCTAATGTAGAAAACGCAGGAAAAAAGGATAGAGAAGAAAAACATGATAAAATGTCTAATATTGCCAAGAATACCATCCACTAACTGGCCTTTCCTTCCAGACAGAACATGTTTCCTTTCAAATGGAATCAAACACAAGGAGACAGGGGGTACCTGGAGGCAGTCCCACCAGGATTCAGGGGCCAGCACAGCCCTTTAAAAGCTGTGTGTCTTGAGCCAAGTTGGTGCTTCTTTCGAAATCTCACTTGTGCAGTGAGTCAATAACTGCTTCATGGGTTGTTAGGAAGATTAAATGAACTATAAAGATCTCTAAACAATGTAGTTGGTCACAGTGAGCACTTGCAGAAATGTGTCTTTATGGTGTTCATATTGTATCCAGATTATTGTTACATCTGTTATTAATACGGTTCTTACATATTATTTTTAACCTGCTTTTTCACTAAGTAACCCACTAAAAGAGGTGTTTCCACATCAGGAAATGTATTTCTAGATCAGCATTTTTAATGACAGTGGTGTATTCTATCTTGTGGCTGTTGAGAAATGTACTCAACAGTTGGAACTTTCACTCTTTTAAGCTTTCTGCTATTAATAGTTGAGCAGAGTTGACATCACAGAAGAGGACTCAGCTCACTTTCTCACAAATAACTCTTTTTCCTTTCCTTGGGCAAGGTCTGAAAGTATGGTAGTCACAGATTACTGGTCTAAGATGAATGAGGTTCAGGTACCCTGAAGGAGTGGACTCCGCATCAGACTGGGAACAAACGTCACTGTCACCAGGGGCCAACGCACTGGTAGTTTGTGATGTCCCTTTTATAAGCTGGGTATTCTTTGTTGTTCTATCTTCTGTCATCCCCTAAGGAATATGATGATCAAAACTTTCCACATGTTTCCTTCCTGGTAGAAATTGCTGGTGTGGCAGCAAGAGGAGCGGGCACATAGCTGTTTCGTTCTGGCCTCAGATCAGCCCTGTACCCCTGGTCCCTGGCCTCGCATGCCGTCATTTCCCAGGAGAGCTTTCAGCTCCTGTGCACGCCTCATTTGTCCTTGGGATTGTCACGTGGCCTCATGGATCTCCCCCGCACCACACAACCATTCTGACTTTATCTGTGTCTAGGAAGGAAAGGCTGTGTTGATGAAGCCCCCTTTGGAGTCTAATCTTAATAGAATGTGATTCCATGCATTTCTGTTGTCCTTTAAAAGTTGTTCAAGGACTGCTCTCATGGCAGACATTNGTCACGTGGCCTCATGGATCTCCCCCGCACCACACAACCATTCTGACTTTATCTGTGTCTAGGAAGGAAAGGCTGTGTTGATGAAGCCCCCTTTGGAGTCTAATCTTAATAGAATGTGATTCCATGCATTTCTGTTGCCCTTTAAAAGTTGTTCAAGGACTGCTCTCATGGCAGACATTATCAGTCTCCACTCTCATTGCGATGCAGTAAATGATCTAATCTTTCTAACCAACAGGGGCTTGTGAGATGAGCAGTGAGCGAGAGGAGAAGATAGTGGATATTTGAGCTCTGAGCTCGACCTGGGACACAGCGCTGAGTAGACATGGTTTGAGGATCTCCCAGACAAAAAGGGAGATAGACGAATAAGTTACACACCCAAAGTGAAGCAGCAAATGGTAGAGGACATGAGAGGAGAAATGTGGGACTCCAGGAAGGCTTGCAAGGGAGGATGCTCAAGCTTTGCCCAAAGGCGCCTTAGTCTTGGGAAGAAGAGTGGTCTAGGCAGGGAAGCTGCTGGTGAAAGAGGAAGCATGGCTGGGGAGAGCCTGGCATGTTTGCAAGTCAGGGTGGCTTGAATGGAAGGGAGGCTGAGAGGGGAGAATGGAGGCAGGTGAGTTTGGAGAGCTGGGCAGAGGCCAAATCTCTGACATTGGCCTGCCAATGAGGGAGCTTAAACTACTTCCTGAAAGTAAGATGGCGATGGTGGCTGGGGGGAATCAAAGGATCTTAAGTTCAGGGAGATTAGATTACTCATAGAAACATTCACCTAAGAAACACTGATTCATCAAGGGGAAGAAAAAAAAAAAGCTCAAGGTTTAAATTGGCTCTGTACTCTGACGTGTGCATTTACCTCGCACACCTGGAAATGTGTACATAGACTCCATGTAGTCGTTGGACTGGGAACACATGGCCACCCACCGTTGACTCTGCTCTGTAATTCACGGGCCTCTCATTGTTTCCCCACAGGAGAACTCTGCCGAGGACCTCCTGAGGCTGACGTCTAAGAGTCTGCCTGACCTGACCAGCTCCACAGAGGACGTGTCCTCTTGGACCGACAACGAAGACCAGGAGCCAGACGAGGACGAAGGCACCGGCTCATCCTCCGTCCAGAGAGCAGTAAGTGCACCTATGCTCTGCTGGGATGCTCTGCTGGGACGATGTCCTGCCGAAGACGTGGGTACCAGGGCCAGAGATAAAAGCTTGAGATAGACATTATGGTCCAGACCAGGATGGGAGAGAACCACAGTGCATCTTTTTATTTGTTTTGTTAGAATCATCCACAAAAATCTATGAAGGTAATAGTTTTCGTTTAAGAAAAAACAATTGGCGCCATACCCCTGGGAATAAGAGAGCAATTGGTACTGAGTTCAGTGCATATATCAACTTCTAGGGTGTCTAATAATATACCAGGGATTTTATTGTTGTTTCTTAATACAGTTTTTGAAAATTATTGCTTGTGAAGTTGAGCTTAGATGGAGAGACGTCTGGTTGCAAGTGGAATGTTAAAGTAACACAGAACCCATTCAGGTGAACTTGCATGGATGTATCTCCCAGTTTTAATGAAATGAGGGCTCTGCGCTTGGCCCGTGGCTCTTCCTCACACAGCCTGTGGCCCTTCGCGCCCTCATGTGCTGCCCCCGCCCCCGCCGTGTGGTCTGGCAGAGGCGGGAGGGCTGTGGTTAACTGTGGTTGCAGTGCAGCTCTGTGGTCTCCTCTTCGTTCCCCACATCTTACAGATAGCTCATACTTAGTATAAAACCTTTTTAGTCATTCCCCATCCATCTCGGCCCGGGGAGGGTCCCTTCTTTTTGCCATTTGGATCTCTTACTCCTTCCCAGTAGCACTGAGCCTAGGCAGCATGGTAAGCGTTGGGAAGTTAGTCTTGTCTGTAATTAGGCCTTAGAAGACAGCAACACAAATGTATCTCTTCTCCCATTTATATAGTTGTTGTTGCTTAATAACTCAGTTGTGTCTGACTCTCTGCGACCCCACAGACTGCAGAACACCAGGTTTCCCTGTCTTTTGCCATCTCCCAGAGTTTGCTCAGCCTCATGTCCATTGGGCTTCCCTGGTGGCTCAGCTGATAAAGAATCTGCTTGCAGTGCGGGAGACCTGGATTCGATCCCTAGGTTTGGAAAATCCCCTGGAGAAGGGAATGGCCACCCACTCCAGTATTCTAGTATTCGGCCTAGGGAATTCCATNAAAGACCCTGATGCTGGGAAAGA
The DNA here is from genome assembly GCA_006410615.1 of Neotragus moschatus. NCBI lineage: Eukaryota > Metazoa > Chordata > Mammalia > Artiodactyla > Bovidae > Neotragus > Neotragus moschatus. The sequence goes on along the minus strand of SJYA01002574.1, from coordinate 726,046 downwards.
TTGAAGGCAGGAGGAGAAGGGGACGACAGAGGATGAGATGGTTGGATGGCATCACTGGCTCAAGGGACATGAGTTTGAGCAAGCTCTGGGAGTTGGTGATGGACAAGGAAGCCTGGTGTGCTGCAGTCCATGGGGTCACAAAGAGTAGACATGGCTGGGCGACTGAACTGAACTGGTTCTATCCTGTGTAGTGAGATTCGTGCTGAGAAGGAACTTGTCAGCATGAGGCTTTGTGGTTCCAGATTATCTGAAGGGCTGTGCTTTGATCCCATGAACTGTTTTCTCATGTGACAGCTGTATTGCTGCTCTTTGAGCCTTGAGGGAAAGATCTTGAAGGAAATGGCATAAGTGACCGTGGGCTGGCCTCTTCTGTCAACTCTGTGCTCTCTGCCTTTCAGATGCCTGGAACAGAGGAGCCCCACGATACATGCGGCCCCGAGGAATCCAAGGGGAACTTGGAAAGTCCCAAACAAGGCAGCAGTAAGATGAAGCTCAAGAGTCGCCTGTCAGGTAAGTGGGTTCTGCCTGATTGGGAGCTTCTAGCCTCGGGAGTGGGAAGAGAAGGTTGTTAGCACGATGAGCTCTTTTTTTGTTTTGTTGTTGTTCAGTCACTAAATCGTGTCCGACTGTAGCCCACCAGGCTCCTCTGTCCTCCACCATCTCGTGGAATTTGCTCAAATTCATGTCCATTGAGGCAGTGATGCTATCTAACCATCTTTTTTTCCATAAAACTTCCAGATTGTTTTGTGTTTGATGGTGCATGCCCCAGGCATAACTGCCTTCAGCCTGGCTGCCCACATGAGTATTTTCATTTGAGTCATAATGAAGGGAATGTCAACATCTCTGTTTGTCTCTGCTTAAATGTAAATTTCCTGTTGTGTTTGGTTCATTTACTTCAGGTGACCCTTTCTCTGTGGAATATTCCTGATGGCCTATCTTTCCAGCAAACATACCTGTTCCCCAAACCGCTGGTCCACCAGAACCTGGGGCAAAGAACTGGGTTGTTTTGTTTTGTTTTTAAGTATCAAATGTGCATCTCAACTAAATGGAGGGGCTAGTGTGACGTAGTTGTAGCTTTTGTAACAAAGAGATATGATGTTTCCTGGGCACATCTTTCTAGCAGCTGGCCTAGGCCCTGAAAGAGAAAGTCAGAGGCTGTATGTGGGTACACACTGTGACTTTTCAGACAATGTCTGAGGCACTGTCACCTTGACAAGCTTTTTCTACAAAACAAGAGGGAAATAAAAATTACATTTTATGGATGCATTGATATAAAGGTACAAGCTCGACTCATTATCATCTATTAGTTACTCTTATGTTCATTCTTTTTTCCTCCTTAATTTAAAAGAAATTAAAACATTCTGTGGGCCCCTAAGATTGGNCTGTTTGTCTCTGCTTAAATGTAAATTTCCTGTTGTGTTTGGTTCATTTACTTCAGGTGACCCTTTCTCTGTGGAATATTCCTGATGGCCTATCTTTCCAGCAAACATACCTGTTCCCCAAACCGCTGGTCCACCAGAACCTGGGGCAAAGAACTGGGTTGTTTTGTTTTGTTTTTAAGTATCAAATGTGCATCTCAACTAAATGGAGGGGCTAGTGTGACGTAGTTGTAGCTTTTGTAACAAAGAGATATGATGTTTCCTGGGCACATCTTTCTAGCAGCTGGCCTAGGCCCTGAAAGAGAAAGTCAGAGGCTGTATGTGGGTACACACTGTGACTTTTCAGACAATGTCTGAGGCACTGTCACCTTGACAAGCTTTTTCTACAAAACAAGAGGGAAATAAAAATTACATTTTATGGATGCATTGATATAAAGGTACAAGCTCGACTCATTATCATCTATTAGTTACTCTTATGTTCATTCTTTTTTCCTCCTTAATTTAAAAGAAATTAAAACATTCTGTGGGCCCCTAAGATTGGCTGAGTGAACTCTGGGAATTGGTGATGGACAGGGAGGCCTGGCGTGCTGCAATTCATGGGGTCGCAAAGAGTTGGATACGACTGAGTGACTGAACTGAACTGAACTGAAGCTTGGCTTAGGCCCTCAGCACTGTGTCTGCTGGTCTGATGGAGAAATCACCTCTTGGCTACCCACTTGTGAAGAACATCAGGTCTAACAGGAAAAGCAAGAGTTTGGAAGCTTGGCAGAATCAAGTTTACCCATCAGCTCTTGAGTTACCTTGTGACCTTGGGCTGGTTATTGAACCTCCGTAAACTTCCTCTCTCACCTAAAACAGGAGAAGATAGTCCCTACTTTAAAAGGTTGAACAGATAAAAACAAAACAAAAGTACACATATAAGCACCTCGCACAAAGCCTGGTGTGTTACCATCCTCCCAGCAAGTCAGTGCCATCTTTCTGCTGCCCACACCAGTGGAGGGGTAGGGTGGTGTCTGTGAGTGCCAACCAAGAGCATCTCTAGCCCACATTGCCTCCACCTCTGTTATTCTCAGGTAAGGCGGCAGATTTAGGATAATATACATCCATTTAAAAACAAGAAAACCTGAATAACAAAATGAGTAGCTTTGTATTTATAGCTCAGAATAATTCGGTAGTGTCATATATGACTGTTAGGGTATTGGTTTGCAACAAAAAGTGTAATGACCAGAGGCTAATAAGACCAAAGAGAAAGGTCAGGCTGATGGTCCTCAGCCCCCTTTCAGCTCCCCTTCAGCCCCAAGGATCACCTGAGAGGAATACGTTTAAATCCTGTGTGTTTGGGCAGGGGAGGAGGTCTTTAGGTCAGCTCTCTGATCAGCACCTTAAAAACAGTTCCCAGGGAAGGCTCACAGAGCTCTAGGGAAATACAGTGACCTTTGAAACCAGAGTAGTCACATTCCTTGTTTTATGGATGTGACCAGAGAAGTTAAGGGGATCCCAAAGGTCGCTCATTCAATCTGCCCTCTAGAGTTCTTCCCACCACCTCTCAGCTTCCTGAGGGTCATGGAGAGAATCCTATTCCCCAGACTGGGGGTTTATGATGTGGGGAGGGGATCCTAGCTGATGACCTTTCAGATCCATGACTTTCCACATTTGTACTATTGATTTAAACCGTGTAGGACATTCAACTGAGTACTAAATCCAGAATTGGCTACTGTTTGCCACAAATGCATGCCACCTTCTCTTCCTGTATTTTCCCCAGACTCACAAGGCCATAACATAACATAGAAGGAGCACATGTACGAAGTCAGGAAGAGCTGTGTTCAGCTCTCAGCTCTGCCACTGCTGGCTGTGTGACCTGGAACAGGTGCTTTCTCTGGGTCTCAACTTTTTCACCAATAAGATGCGGGTTATAATGTACATGTATTGTGCACATCGATGTGAGCGCCTTCTAAGTCAGCCTTGTTGAGAGATCCAGTTTACATATGGCCCTGCCATTCCAGAACGTAGCCGCAATAGGCCCTCACCACGTGGTAGCTGCCTCTGTCCTCACTGTCATGGTTAATATCACGTTCATCGTTGTAATTTTCACATCATTGTTCCATTCCACTCTCAAGGGGGGAAGATGCTTGAATGGGTTCAGACAGGAAGATCCTCAAGTTGCAGGTCATAATGAAGTATGCAAGAAAGTTGTGAAGACTGAGATCTCTCTGAGTTGTGGTGCCCGGGGGAGGCATCCAGAGTGGGCAGGAGGAAGGAAAGCCAGTACACTGGCAGGACTGAGCAGAACACAAGAGGAGGAAAACCAGGGTCTAGACTTGGGACAAAATGCATGAGAAGTATTTTGGGACAATGAGGGGGGTGGGAAATGGGTTAGAGAAGTTTTTGGCAACTGTTTTTCTGCCTCAGCTGTCTGAAAGATACAGTAATCCAGCCACAACCATGATTTAGTCCAGCAGAAACATTAGGGGGGAGGAGGTTCTTGGCATGGGAGGTGATGGTGCAGGCAAACTTGGGGGAAACTTCAGGGATATTTATATGCTCTCCAGTTTGGGGACGGATGTGGGTGGAGGACAAATGCTCTCCTCTGAGAATTCACAGGCTGGAACAGTGAATTCACCCAGCAGGGTAGTGGGAGATAAGACTGGAAAAGTAATTTGGAGGCACGTTAAAGAGGCTTAAGGAATTGGTTCTTCATCCAGCGCTTTGAAATATGTTCAGTCTAAAGACATTTGAATACAGGAGATTTTAATGTAATCACTTCCTAATTTCTGGGTCCTGTAAACTTGGATATTTATTTCATATTTTCATAAGCAAGTCACTGTGGTATTCACATATCGGTATATTATCTACAGACACTACCGTATGTGGTTTCTCTTCTGTTGATGGCAAGTGCTTCCCTGTCAGCTCAAAAGGAATTTTCTTCTAATAAATCTTGTTCATATGAGTAAGCATGCCAAGATAGATTAATCTGGCCATGAGTTATTAAGTCATGAATTATTAAGGAGGTTCTCTAAAGAAGTTCCAACCATTTCCACTAAGGTTTTGGCCCGTCTGGCTCCAAAGTGACTGAAGTGATTTCATGGAACATTTTTCCTGATATTCTGACCAGAGTTTTCTTTACTTCATACCTCCTTTTTTTGCCAGTAGGGTTCCCTTTTAACTTTGGTATTTTTTGATTTATCCATGTTAATGCCGTAGGTCTGTGATCTTTTTAAATGAAAATTTTTCTTTTGATTGCAAAGGAATTTCAGATGTTTGAAAACCTGAAATTTGTATCACAAAGTTAATATGTAGCTTTTGAAAAACCAAGCCTTTAGTGATGTCCATTATAATATAACTGTATCAGCACCATTCTAACTTTTCATCATTGTTAAAAACTCATCAGTATATTATTTTTAAAAGAGTACAGAATCATCTTATTTCATGAAAAACTTCCTGAGAAATTTTTAGATAAATTAAAATTTTAAGTCATCAACTAAAATATTAAATAGAAGAATTTGATATTTCAAAGAATCTATATGTGTATAAAGTTATATACATACTTATACATGGATATACACATATATTGGTGTATAATGTAAACATTGTAATGTGATTGTAACTATATTCAATATAATTGATCCATCATTTAAGATTAAAGTCTTTAAACTCTGATACACTGTTGGTAGGAATGTCAACTGCCATAGCCACAATGGAAAACAGTATGGCTGTTTCTCAAAAAACTAAAAATAGAACTACCGTATACCCACCAGTGCCACTTCTGGGTATATGTATCCAAAAAACACTAAATACACTAATTCAAAAAGATACATGCATCCCAGTATTCACAACAGCATTACTTACAATTGCAAGATATGGGAGCGGCTTGCATGTTCATCAACAGCTGAATGGATACGGAAGATGTGGTGTGTTTGTGTGTGTATATATGGAATATTACTCCACCATAAAAAAGGTGTGAAATGATGCCATTTGCAGCAGCATGGAGGGACTTGGAGGGTAGTAGGCTAAGTAAAAGCAGTCAGACAAAGAAAGTACTATATGATACCACTTATATGTAGAAGCTAAAAAAATACAACAAACTAATGAACAGAGCAAAAAAAAGAAGCAGACTCAAAGATACAGAAAACAAACTAGTGATTACCACCAGGGAGAAGGATGAGGGAAGGGGAGAGGGGGAGAAGGGGATTAAGAGGTACAAGCTATGTACAAAGTAAACTACATAGTTTTATATGTAGGATATATTGTATAATACAGGGGATATATCCTATATTTTATAACTGTGAGTGGAATATAATCTTTAATGATTGTTAAACACTGTATTATACATGTATAATTTATGTCATACATATAAATATACTTCAATTTAAAATAAATAAAAAATTTTAGATAAAGTCCCTTACACTATCCTATTTTAAAATAGTATACAATATAAACTTCTGCTTTACTGACTATGCTAAAGCCTTTGACTGTGTGGATCACAACAACTTGTGGAGAATTCTCAGAGAGATGGGAATACCAGATCAACTTACCTGCCCCCTGAGACACCTGTGTACAGGATCAAGAAGCAACAGTTAGAACCAGACATGGAACAACTGACTGGTTTCAAATTGGGAAAGGAGTACAACAAGTCTGTATATCATCACCCTGCTTATTTAACTCCTATGCAGAGTACATCATGTGAAATGCTAGGCTGGGTGAATCACAAGCTGGAGTCAAGACTGCCAGGAGAAATATCAACAACTTCAAGTATGCAGATGATACCACACTAATGGTAGAAAGTGAAGAGGAACTAAAGAGCCCTTTGTGAGAGTGAAAGAGGAGAGTAGAAAAGCTGACTTAAAACTCAACATTCAAAAAACAAAGATCATGGCATCCCATCCCTTCATGGCAAATATATGGGGAAAAAGTAGAAGCAGTTAACAGATTTTATTTATTCTCTTGGGCTCCAAAAGAGATGATGGTGACTGCTGATGGTGACTGCAGCCATGAAATTGAAAGATACTTGCTCCCTGGAAGGAAAGCTATGACAAATCTGCTGCTGCTGCTGCTAAGTCGCTTCAGTCGTGTCAGACTCTGTGCAACCCCATAGACGGCAGCCCATCAGGCTCCACCGTCACGGGGATTCTCCAGGCAAGAACACTGGAGTGGGTTACCATTTCCTTCCCCAATGCATGAAAGTGAAAAGTGGAAGTGAAGTTTCTCAGTTGTTTCTGACTCTTAGCGACCCCATGGATTGCAGCCCTGGACCAGGCTCCTCTATCCATGGGATTTTCCAGGCAAGAGTACTGGAGTGGGGTGCCATTGCCTTCTGACAGCATATTAAAAAGCAAAGACATCACTTTGCTGACAAAGGTCCGTCTAGTCAAAGCTATGGTTTTTCCAGTGGTCATGTATGGATATGAGAATTGGACCATGAAGGCTTGATGCTTTTTGAACTGTTGTATTGGAGAAGACTCTTGAGAGTCCTTTGGACTGCAAGGAGATCAAACCAATCCTAAAGGAAATCAGCCCAAAGTATTCATTGGAAGGACTGATGCTGAAGTTCCAACACTTTGGCCACCTGATGTGAAGAGCCAGCTCACTGGAAAAGACCCTGGTGTTAGGAAAGATTGAAAGCAAAAGGAAAAGAGAGCAGCAGAGGATGAGATGGTTAGTCATGACTCAGCCAGTGACTCAGTGGACATAAATTTGAGCAAACTCTAAGAGATAGTGAAGGACAGGGAAGCCTTGTGTGTTGCAATCCACAGGGTCACAAAGAGATGGACATGACTTAGTGACTAAACTATGTATGATAAAGATGTCTTTAAAAATCATTAATGATTTCTTAAACAGGATGTGACAGTTGTTCAGTTGTGTTTGACTCTTTGTGACCCCATGGACTATACAGTCCCTGGAATTCTCCAGGCCAGAATACTGAAGTGGGTAGCTGTTCCCTCCTCTAGGGAGTGTTCCCAAATCATTGATCGACCTGGGGTCTCCTGCATTGCAGGAACTACCAGGGAAGCCCCTTAAAAAAGATACAGGAGTGCCAACCATAAAGGGAAAATATGATATGTTGTTCTACATTAAAATTATTGTTTATCAAAAAATACCATTGAAAGAATGAAAGTCAGTAAAGATATTTGTAATACATAGATTCCACAGAGGACTCATATCCAAAATATATTACTAATAAAAAATAAAATTCTTGTAAATGAACAGAGAAAAAACCAATAAAAGAATGAGGAAAGAAAAAAAACACAAAATTTTCTAGTAGTTCAGTTGAAAAAGGAAAAGAAGATAAAAGAGCAAAAGACTTGAACAGCCTGTTTACAACCTTGAAAAAGAAAAACTGTTAATGAATATTTGAAAAGAAGCTCAGTCTCATTAGTCCTTTGTTGTTCAATCACTCAGTCGTGTCCAACTCTTTGTGACTCCAAAGACTGCAGCACACCAGGCTTCCCTGTCCATCACCATCTCCCAGGGCTTGCTCAAACTCATGTCCATTGAGTCAGTGATGCCATCCAACCAGCTAATCTTCTGCTGTCCCCTTCTCCTCCTGCCTTCAATCTTTCCTAGTATCAGGGTCTTTTCTAATGAGTTGGTTCTTCACATCAGGTGGCCAAAGTATTGGAGCTTCAGCTTCAACATCAGTCTTTCTAATGAATATTTAGGACTGATTTCTTTTAGGATTGACGGGTTGCATCTCTTTTAGTTTGATCTCCATTAGTCCTTAGTGAAACGTAAACTAAAAACCACAGTGAAATACCATTATTACCCACTCCAGCAGAGTGGCTAAAATTAGAAAGACTGGCACTCGTAAGTGTAACAAGTATGTGGAGGAACAAGCCGTAACGCACCCTGGTGACCCCACTTGGTGAAAGGGATGCATGCCTGTAACCAGCCACACTTGTTCTAGATAGACCCAACAGATACAACATGCACATAACGCCCAGCAGTATATTCTAGGTCAGGGTCTCCAGACTACCACCCACAACTGTATTACTATGGCCCACAGATAGAAATGCTTTCTACAATTTTAGTGCATCTAAATTAAAAGACGCTTACTCCTTGGAAGAAAAGTTTTGACCAACCTAGATAGCATATTGAAGAGTAGAGACATTACTTTGCTGACTAAGATCCGTCTAGTCAAGGCTATGGTTTTTCCAGTGGTCATGTAGGGATGCGAGAGTTGGACTGTGAAGAAGGCTGAGCGCCGAAGAATTGATGCTTTTGAACTGTGGTGTTGGAAAAGACTCTTGAGAGTCCCTTGGACTGCAAGGAGATCCAACCAGTTCATTCTGAAGGAGATCGGCCCTGGGATTTCTTTGGAAGGAATGATGCTAGAGCTGAAACTCCAGTACTTTGGCCACCTCACGCGAAGAGTTGACTCATTGGAGAAGACTCTGATGCTGGGAGGGACTGGGGGCAGGAGGAGAAGGGGACGACAGAGGATGAGATGGCTGGATGGCATCACTGACTCGATGGACGTGAGTCTGAGTGAACTCCGGGAGATGGTGATGGACAGAGAGGCCTGGCGTGCTGTGATTCATGGGGCCACAAAGAGTCGGACACGACTGAGTGACTGAACTGAACTGAAAAAATGTGAAAGAATGTGTGCTGAGACCACTTGTGATGCATAAACCCTAAAGCATTTACTATCTGGCCTTTACAGAATGTTTTCTGACCCTTATTCTAGGTCTGAAACTGGAAACAAATCAAATGTCCATTAGCAATAGACAGGATAGATAAGTCGTGGTATGATTATATGATAAAATAGTGTGCAAAAATGGAGTGAACAATCTATTGGCATGCAACAACACGATGGAATTTCACAAATACTGAGAATAAGGAGCCAGATTCAAAATGGAAATGGTGTATGTGTTCATTTATATCAAACAGGCAAAAATAATCTGTGATGTTAGACCTCCCAGGTGGCTCAGTGGTGAAGAATCCTCCTGCCAAGCAGGAGCTCGCAGCTTTGATCACTGGGTCAGAAAGACCCCCTGAGAGAAGGAAATGGCAACCCACTCCAGTATTCTTGCCTGGGAAATCCCATAGACAGAGGAGCCTGGTGAGCCATAGTTCATGAGGTAGCCAAGAGTCAGACATTACTTAGCAACTAAACAACAATCTATGATGTTTGAAGTGAGCAGTGTTCAGTGGCACAAAAGGGGATTTGGAGACCTGGTGATAGTCTATGTCTTAGTCTGGATGCTGGTTATTGACAGGTTTATTTTGTGAAATTTCATGGAATGGTATGTACACTTAATGATTTGTGTACTTTTCTGTAAGTTATACTTTAACTAAAAGTTTGTTTAAGTGTCCATTGCTAGACATGAAAAAAAGCATCTACCCCAAGCATCTACTACCAATCACAAAGTGATATTCCTCCATCACTAAAAAGCCATCCACTGATAGCATTCTCACCATTGTTTATTGCCTTATCAACCACAGCTACATCTTAGTTGGATTAAATATATACATTGCCCTTTATCCGAACTGGTCACTTTAAAAACTAGCATTTTCTTCAGAATCTGGCATTATGGCCTTAACACACACCAAGCTCATGCAGAACTTGACAAGAGAACGTGATGAGCCAGGTGCTTTGAAAGCGTTGGCCACCAGGCCATCTGAGCAACCATGAATGTGGGTGTAAATGCAACAAGTTTATACCTATACATGCTCATAAGATTCTCTTCATTCTATATCTCGTCATGTTTTCCTTCTGTTTTTTTCAAGGTGGTGTACACCGTCTAGAGTCTGTTGAAGAATATAATGAACTGATGGTGCGACACGGTGACCCCCGGGCCAGGATGTTAGAGGTCTCCCGAGATGGCCGGAAGCATTCCCTTCCCCAGCTCCTGGACTCGACGGGCACATCACAGGTAGTACAGCACTGTGGAGCCCCTGACTTTCAGTCACAGCTACTTGGCTAGGGGCAGAAGAGCACGTTTTGAACCCTGTGTCTCCAGGTTTTCTGTTATTCTCTCAGAGGCCAACAGGAGCTTCATGTTCTGAAGACCTGTTTGTGTATGAGGGCCAGAAGTATTTAGGACAAGAGACATAGTATAGTCAGTAAGGTCTATCTAAGGAGGCTAGAGAGAAGTCAGCTTAATATTTGGAAATAGAAGAGAAGGGGGAAAAAAAATCCCTTGTTGGATCTCAAAATCTCGATTCTCTTCCACTGTGTGTTTTGGAACCAAGAGCCACCTCCGTTGCCAGGAGACAATGGCGCCTCACGGTCTGTGGTGAGCCACCGTCTCTTGTTCAGTGGGTGTGTCGGCAGAGCCTGGTGGGTAGGTGGGTGTGGACACGTGGCGGGGGGTGGCTGTGGTGTGTGCCTGGATCCTGCCTCTCATACAGTAACGGCTCCAACAGCCAAGGTCAGAAGAGACTGCAGAGGGGGCTGAGGGGGGTGGGGGTGTTCATATTCCATCCCCAGCAGAGCTCAGGGCTCTGCAACTCTGCACAGGGGCTCCCCTCAACTCTGTTGTCCTCAACCCAGCCAACACCTGGTCTCATAACCAAGTCAGAAGCAGGCTCAGTCTCTGGGAACTTGTGGAGTGTTCTTCCAGTCCTGGCACCATCAGCCAGAGCCCAGAGGAGTCACTGGCATCCGGACCCCAGGCCTCGGTGAAGCAGAGATGGGGGGAGGAGGGAGTGACAGCTGTGATACCCTTAAGTGCGTGGAGACTCGGGTACTAGAGTTCTAGAAGACCTAGCTCAGGTCATCTGGGTTGGGCTCTTGCTTTGGGTGTCTCACATTTTTACGGATAGGGTAGCTAAATCTCAAAGAGGTTGAGTATTTAGTTCCAAGCAATACACCAGAATCACTGTGCAGGGAGTTTGGCCTGACCTGAATACAATTAGAAAGTGCCCATGTTTCAGAGGCCACTGCTGATTAGGCTGTCTTGTGCTGAATCCACCATGGGCAGCTGGAGTTGGGGCAATGAGAAAAAGCAGAGCAGAAAACTTGCATGAGGCCTGGTTAAAACCCATGTCTGGAGACAAGTGTGTGTCCTGGGCAGCATGATCCAGTTGGATCAACGGGGAGATGAAGAAGCCGTCGGAGAGCCACATTGTCAGACTGTTTTGGTTAGTGTGGAAAATGAGAGCAGGCCTACCATTGTCCTGGCCAAGGATGTCCAGCACTAAGGTGCTGATTTCTTAACTGACTCACGAGGAAACCTGACTGTATTTATAGCCGGAAATTATCTATTTCCAAACCCCAGGAGATGGTGAGGGACAGGGAAGCCTGGTGTGCTGCAGCCCACTGGGTCGTGAAGAGTTGAACACGACCTGGCGACTGAACAGCAGAACGGGCTTCTAGGAACCAAGAAACACAAGCTAATGCAAGACTTTAAAGAAGCTATTTTTTCCTCTTCAAATTGTTCTTTCTTTTCTGTCCTCTTTTTTCTGCCTTTTCCTTTTTCTCCCAGGATTTGCCTTTCTTTCCTTCCTTCCTTCCACTTTTGTTGATTAGTTTTTAAGGTTTGTTGTTGTTGTTTAGTTGTTAAGTCACATCCTACTCTTGTATGACCTCACGGCCTGTAGCCCACCAGGTTCCTCTGTCCATTCGATTTCCCAGGCAAGACTATTGAAGTGGTTGCCCTTCCCTACTCCAGGGGATCTTCCTGACCTCGGGATCGAACCCACATCTCCTGCATGGGCAGTGGATTCTTCACTGCTGAGCCATAGGGAAGCCCCTTCCTCTCTCCTCCTCTCTTTCTCTTTCTCTCTCCTACCGTCCCTCCACTAAAAAGTATTGTCTAGATTAGAGCTATCCAATAAAGCTTTCTGCAGTGACGGAAATGTTTTATGTCTATACTACCCAATATGGTAGCCACATGTGCCTTTTAAGCACATGAAAAGTGGCTAGAGAGACTAAGGAACACATTTTTAATTTTCATATATCTTAATTTAAATATAGATGGCCACAGGTGGCTCATGGCTGCCAAATGGGATGACAGAAGTCTAAAAGTGCAGTGAGACCCCTAAAACTCTTCCGGAGAAGAGTGAAGCCTGCTGGCCTCTGATTCCTGAAGGGCAGATGGAATAAGCTCTGCTGGAGGTTGTTGATCAGAGAAAGAGTTCCCTTGTGAGTCTGCACATGAACCTCTATATTCGAGGGCTCTACCTGGCTATTTCCATAATTGTTGCAGTTCGGTTGCTCAGTCACGTCCAACTTTTTGTGACCCCACAGGCTGCAGCACTCCAGGCTTCCCTGTCCATCACCAACTCCTGGAGTTTGCTCAGACTCATGTCCATCAAGTCAACAATGCCATCCAACCATCTCATCCTCTGTCGTCCCCTTCTCCTCCTGCCCTCAGTCTTTCCCAGCAACAGGGTCTTTACAATGAGTTGGCTCTTCACATCAGGTAGCCAAAGTATATCCCTAATAGTTTCAGTAAAAGGGTAGCAACCTTGCCAAGCCAACATCATTTTTTTTTTTAATGAATCAGAGGCTGGGAGGCCAACATAGCTGACAGATATTATGTAAAACTGCAAGATATAGTTGTTCTAAGCTGCCAGGAATACGAAAATATCATTAGCAGATCTCATTTCTACCTTCGAATGTAGAATACGCTGATTAAGGATAAAAACTATTTTCTAGTGTCTTTTTTCCCATATTAAACATGAAATGATTTCGTTGTTTATGCTAGAATATCTATGTCACTTAAGAAATGTATTATTTTAAACAGAATAGCAAGGAGCTAGATTGTCGGAGTGCTTTAGCAATAGATTCATTTACTCTCTTGTTTTTATTATGAATGGTCCACCCTGCTTACACATGTGGACTTGGTGGCTGATGGAAAGGGAAACAAGATCAAGATTTGAGCTGCTGCGTGCCAGGAAGGGAAAGTGTGGCTTGTGGAAAAGTATTTTATTTTCCAAATGTGAGGGATCAGAGCTGAAGCTGCTGCAGTCTCTCAGAGGGATTTTTTTATATGGAATAACAGTTGTCTGGGTTTGCGGTTTGGGTTTTATAAGAAACAAAAGTTTGCTGAGTTTTGAGTAAGTGAATTGAGCTTGAAATGATGAGCTACTTGCTAACCATGATTGTGAACTTAGAGTGGGGGCAGGGGTGACTTCCAGCGGAGAACCTGACCAGAGGATGCTTGTTCTACATCTCCAAGGCCACTCGGTTTCCAGTCCCTAACTCCACTCCAGCAAGCAAACAGTAGGATATGTGGAGTGGTGTCGAGGAAGGTGCAGCCTAGGCTGTTTATGTGGGGCAAGAAGACGTGGCAGTCCATCAGAGTTGGGGCTGTTCCTCCAGTGTGCTTTCTAATTAGCTTTATTTAACCCACTGGGCCACGTATGGACCACAGGCCAATGCCCATCTAACGTAAAAGACAACTGAGGTTTCCCAAATCTGAGTATATTTTTATACCAGGGACCACAGCAGGATAAGTGAGATGATCTCTGACCTCATGTGCTGACTTTTAGGAATACCACATTGTGAAGAAGTCCACTCGCTCACTAAGCACAACTCAGGTGGAATCTCCATGGAGACTCATTCGGCCGTCGGTCATCTCCATCATTGGGCTGTACAAAGAAAAGGGCAAGGTGAGCTCTTTTGTGTGCATTGTTTTGCTCTCTAGGTAAATGCTAGTATATATATTTTAAATGATTCCTTTTTAGTGGTGTTTTTACATAAAATAAGCGTAAAAGTATAAAGAATCGAGTGAGTGGCCTTTGGGTAGATTTGAATGGATACCCTGGCATCCTTTCCCATGGCCCTGCAGGTGACATCATCAAACCCATTTTGCCCTTATGATTTCAGGAGTCATCACCTGGCAGCTAGGGCACCATCAAGGGTTGGGTAAATGCCCCAGCTTGTACCACTACTGAAAGAAAATCAGACCTTGCCGCTTCAAGGAATACCCCCTTGATATCCTTTGAATGAATTTCATGGCATTTCCATTATCATAAGAGGAATCAGTTCAGTTCAGTCGCTCAGTCGTGCCCGACTCTTTGTGACCCCATGAATCGCAGCACGCCAGGCCTCCCTGTCCATCACCAATTATATCCCGGAGTTCGCTCAGACTCACACCCATCGAGTCAGTGATGCCATCCAGCCATCTCATCCTCAGTCGTCCCCTTCTCCTCCTGCCCCCAATCCCTCCCAGCATCAGAGTCTTTTCCAGTGAGTCAACTCTTCGCATGAGGTGGCCAAAGTACTGGAGTTTTAGCTGTAGCATCATTCCTTCCAAAGAAATCCCAGGGCCGATCTCCTTCAGAATGGACTGGTTGGATCTCCTTGCAGTCCAAGGGACTCTCAAGAGTCTTCTCCAACACCACAGTTCAAAAGCATCAATTCTTCAGTGCTCAGCCTCCTTCACAGTCCAGCTTCATATCCATACATGACCTCTGGAAAAACCATAGCCTTGACTAGACAGACCTTAGTCGGCAAAGTAATATCTCTGCTTTTGAATATGCTATCTAGGTTGGTCATAACTTTTCTTCCAAGGAGTAAGCGTCTTTTAATTTCATGGCTGCAGTCACCATCTACAGTGATTTTGGAGGCCAAAAAAATAAAGTCTGACCCTGTTTCCACTGTTTCCTCGTCTATTTCCCCTGAAGTGATGGGACTGGATGCCATGACCTTCGTTTTCTGAATGTTGAGCTTTAAGCCAACTTTTTCACTCTTCTCTTTCACTTTCATCAAGAGGCTTTTTAGTTCCTCTTCACTTTCTGCTGTAAGGGTGGTGTCATCTGCATATCTGAGGTTATTGATATTTCTCCCAGCAATCTTGAGTCCAGCTTGTGTTTCTTCCAGCCCAGCATTTCTCATGATGTACTCTGCATATAAGTTAAATAAGCAGGGTGACAGTATACAACCTTGACGTACTCCTTTTCCTATTTGGAACCAGTCTGTTGTTCCATGTCCAGTTAAGGAATAATGACAAATAATTTGTTACACGAATATCAAAATTGCCATTTTGATATCCATTTGATATTATACAAAAATAAAAGATAAAACAGATATGGCACCTGCATAGCAATGATCCATGTGAAATTGACATGGATAATTGACATTAATAATATCATATTAATTGATCCATGTGAAATTGACATCTTTGGAGATAAAAGGTTGTCAAATGTCAGCAATTTCTTATGTTTACCTAAAGCTTTTCACCCTTTAATATAATGCATAGCTAGCATAATGCAAGTGGATCGGAGGAGGGTCATGGTGAGGGGAACACATGAATTTGCAGCTACTAACTCAACTCTACGGGCTTCCCTCATGGCTCAGATGGTAGAGAATCCAACTGCAATGCAGGAGACCCAGGTTCAATCCTTGAGTCAGAAAGACCCTCTGGAGAAGGGCATGGCAACCCACTCCAGTATTCTTGCCTGGAGAATTCCGTGGACAGAGGAGCCTGATGGGCTACAGTCCATGGGGTTGCAATAAGTCAGACACAACTGAGCAACTAACACTTTCACTTTAGCTCAACTCTGAGTTAAATACTACATTTGGGGGTGCCCTCAGTGAAGATGTACACTGACAACCTGGACCCCCATCTTCTCTGCATCCAGGGCCTTGGCTTTAGCATTGCTGGAGGTCGAGACTGCATTCGAGGACAGATGGGGATTTTTGTCAAGACCATTTTCCCAAATGGATCGGCTGCAGAGGATGGAAGACTTAAAGAAGGTAGGAGAGAACCTTCTAGTGGTCCTCAGTGAGCTCTGATTGTAGGAGAATCTGCCCCCTGGCAAGATGTGAAGCAAATCCCTGAGTGGCTATGGCTCCGGGCTTGGTAGTTGGATAGACTTGGGCTGAATCCAGTACTTACTCAGGACCTTGGACAATTTGCATAACCTGAGCTTCACTTTCTTCTGTTGTAAACTTGGGATATGAATACCTACCTTGAAGAACTGTTGTGAGGATTACATGAGACATTATGTGAGAAGTGGCTTGATATCTTTGTTTGGGTTTTTAAATATCTGTCTTGTCCCCTTGATTTTTGAAATTGCCTTGAAAATTCCTGAGCGTTTACACTGCATTCTTGCTTGGGGCTGGAGTACATAAACATCTTCGACCAACCCCATAGCACCTACCATTTTTGACACACCTAAACATACTAGACAAGCACTTTTTGCTCCTAGCTTCATTGAGATATAATTGATAACTGTGTGCATTGAAGGTGTACAACGTGATAATTTTATATACTTATGTTTTGCAAAATGATTGCCAAACAATGTTAATGAATACCTCCATCACCTCACATATTGACCTAGTGTGTGTGCATGTGCTGAAAACATTTAACATCTTTCTTAACTATTTTCAAGTATATAACACAGTCTTGTTAACTATAGGCACCATGCTGTTATACCTTAGATCCCCAGAACTTGTTGGTGAATCCTGATATTTTATACCTCCATCACCTCATGTATTGACCTAGTATGTGTGCATGTGATGAGAACATTTAGCAACTTTCTTAGCAATTTTCAAGTATATAACCCAGTCTCATTAACTGTATGCACCAATCTGTACCTTAGATCCCCAGAACTCGTTTGTGAATCCTGATTTTTTTTTCTCCTCCTTATTAATATACTTCCTGCATGGAATGATTGAATCATACTATTACTAGTTACCTTCAAAAATGCTGTGACTGTTCAGTTTAGTTGGTCCAATTATATTGTGTTTAACCAGCTTATTTCTTTTAAACTGATAAGAATAAATTGAAATCTCCTTTTTTGTAGGCAGAGCAATCCCAGAAGTCTGTGTCCTAATGATAAGCCATCACCAGGCTTCATATTTTAATGGCAGAATATTTCTTTCTTTCTCAGAGGAAGGGTTAACTCCCAGGTGGTGTTTGTGTCTCATTTCCCAACAATGTAAAATTCTAGCGGAGCATTTTTATAATGGATATGCCATGTGTTCACTTGATTGAAATTCATCCTGCCGGGCTAGTAGAATGGGGCAAAATGGCAGGAAAAAAATCGATAGGAGAGGTTAATAGCACTTGCTTCTCCTAAATACTGTATTTTCGTATGTATTCACTTACAATAAATAGAGGTCATCAGAATGGATTTTCAACCTGTTGAATTGATCTGTCTTTTAAGTAATCTTTAAAGATTTTCAAGAGCATGAGCGATCATTTTAATGTTTCTACCTTTTTCCCAGGTGGAAACAAACCAAAAACCTCACCTAATTGAGTCTTGGTTATGCCAGGTGATTTTTAAACAGATTATTCCACTTGTTTTGCAACATCTGTAATTACATTTACAGAAAAGGCACGTAACACGTGGGTTCCGTACTGCTTGCCTTTTTAAACCTGTGTACAGGGTTCCTTTAATGGAATACCCCGTGCGCTCCTGCAACTGGCTGTCCGTGAGAGGTCAAAATGTGTGTTCATAGGCTGCTTTGCACTTTGTTATAAGGGAGTTCTCTCCTGCACCATACTGCTGTGCAAGGTTCAGCTTGTGCACCTTTGTAGTGTTTCTGATGAACTGTTACTCCAAAAACTAGACCATGACACAGGAGTCCAAAGCCGGAAACTAGCTTTAAGTCCAGAGAATGTCCAAGCTCTATTATGTTCCCAGCAGACACTATCAACAACTTGAAAAATGACCTGACTGTGCCTTCTTGGAGTTGAAGATGAGTTAAGGATAGTTTGAGAGAGAAAGAGAACAAGAGCAAGAGAAAGAGAGAGAAATTTGATATTAGTCTACAACAATCTCTTAGATAGAAGATGATAACTTGCCAGCTTACTGACTGAGAACCTTGAATACCATTAAAACCAAACATCTAGCCTGTGGGGCTGCACGTAGATGTGAGGCTGCCATTCTTAAAGAATATCTTATGTGTTTCCTTGTCTCAATCATTGAAGCCACTTTTCACACACCATGTCTTTCTGAAAATAATAGGCTTGGCTTCGCACATGTTAATGGCTGTTTGTGCTTCAAGGTTTAAGTTGTAAACCAAAGACTGTAAGAAAAGAGTAGGAATTCAGTCTTTGTAGTTTGATTTCTAAATGTAGAACATGTATTATCAGACTTGGTAATGACAGTAGAGTAAGATCTTGATGCTTCCCACAGTTGTTTTAATTAAAGGTGAAAACAGAATTACTGCAGAACAACATGCAATGCCATTTACTGACCCATTTTGTGACATTCCTTGGAGCTAAGCTAGTGAGGGTAGATTGGAACAATAAAATTCATCTTCAAGAGTGGTAAATCAGGGACTTTATTTTATTTAATACTGACCAAGCAGTTAGATTGGAGAAGGTGATGGCACCCCACTCCAGTACTCTTGCCTGGAAAATTCCATGGACGGAGGAGCCTGGTGGGCTGCAGTCCATGGGGTTGCGAAGAGTCGGACACAACTGAATTGACTTAGTAGCAGCAGCAGCAAGCAGTTAGATTCCAGTAAACTAAAGCTTGATGTTAATGTAATTCTCAAATTTGGTCACTAGGGGATGAAATCCTAGATGTAAATGGAATACCAATCAAGGGCTTGACATTTCAAGAAGCCATTCATACCTTTAAGGTAAGGACATTCTCACTGACCTCCTTTATCATAATCTTTGTTTTTCTTTATTTCATTCTGGTTTGGGTTTGGTGATTTTTTTTTTTTCCATCATTTGATAAAAGGACAACCTGAATGTTTCAGCCCTTCTTCCTGTTTTCTCAGCAAATCCGGAGTGGATTGTTTGTCTTAACGGTACGCACCAAGTTACTAAGCCCGAGTCTCACGCCCTGCTCCACACCCACACACATGAGCAGATCAAGCTCCCCAAACTTCAGTGCCAGCGGGGGAACCTCAGCGGTGGGCAGTGATGAAGGCAGTTCATCCCTGGGTCGGAAGGCCCCTGGACCCAAGGACAGAATCGTCATGGAAGTAACCCTCAACAAAGGTGATACCAGCTTGTCCTCATTTTGTTACATTCTCTCAAATCATAATTTGTAATCTGTTCTTAGGTTCATTTTTTTTATGTGTCTTTTTCCATGAACTGCTTCTTTGGAACATTCTGCTACCAACAACATATGGCATTCTCTAAATGGGCAGTAGGATCAAAAGGAGAGATCTTAGTCACTTCACTAAAGTGAAGAAAAGTTCCCCGTAGCACAGTTTTTTAAAGCTCTCTCTGGATGAATCACTGTGTGTCAGAGACTCATGTTAAAAACATCACTGACTAGCTGAATTCTAGGGCTAATATAACATTTACAAGAAGAAACAATATAGTTAAGAATATAGCTAACACCAATAACTAAAAATCCTGGGTAACACCAAATCTTACTTCTTTTAATCTTTGCCTCCAGTGATAGAAATATGATGAACAACTGAACAACCTAGAAATCAATGGAAGGCAAAAGAAAGCCTGAAGTTGTATATCCAGAAGAGAAAATGTTATTGGGACTCTGCCTGTTTCCAAAAACAGATCCAAGGAGACCCTTCAGACTAAGAAGAGAATGAAGCATCAAATAATTCACAGGCCATAGTTAGCCCCTGATTCTGCTTTAGGCTCATTTCATTAAAAGAATGTGGCTCACATTGACAAAGAAAAGTAAAATTTATATCTTAAGTCTGGTCTAAAAATAAGTGGTTATTGGTCAAAGTATACATTAGTACAGTTTCAAATTATTGATACTCCTTTTCTTTCTTTCTTTTGACTTTGTTTTCTTTTGATGATGCCTCCCACAGAGCCCAGAGTTGGCTTAGGCATTGGTGCTTGCTGCCTGGCCCTAGAAAACAGCCCTCCAGGCATCTACATTCACAGCCTTGCCCCAGGATCAGTGGCCAAGATGGAGAGCAATCTGAGGTTGGTTGTAAACCTGAGAGTTTAGAGTTCTGGTGGGTTTGTGAATATATGAATACATACATAAGATACCTGCCCTGTTACATTTCCTTGTGAAATTCTAAATGTTTATACTATTTTGCGGTCATGTAGCTAGGATTACAATCAAAAGCATCTCCAAAGATGAAAAGAAATGAAATTTGGTTCAAGAATTCCAGATCTTGGCTTTCCCTACCAGTTCTGTTCTATTTGGACTCAGAAGTTCAGTTTCAGAAACTTGACACAATACAAGTCTATTGTAGATACCTGTAATTATCCAAATATTTTCTTTCACTTTCATATACATTTATATAGAATTCATAGAAGCTGCTGGGAACTACTCAAAATGGTTCAGAATCACTCGATACAAGAGAGTCCTAAGATCATGCCCTTGAACAGGAGGCCTTTATTATTAAGTACAATCTCCTGAACTTTTCCTGTTGTTCCATTCCTTTTTGAGACGTGATGTCTAGATGCTTACTGTCTGAAATCACTGCGTGTCTGATTTCTCAATTCGGCTAGTTGAGTTGTAGCTTGGGTATTCTGTTTATACAAGAGAGGTTTCGGTGTTCTATTATATAGTAATTGCAGTGGGTCTTTGCCCACCTAAACTTCACAAGAATGTACATGTATTTCATGAAGCACTCTGTGCAAACAATATCATCTTTCTCCCCTCTAAGTTTTTAAGTCCTTGAGCACTTGAGGAATTATCAAAATGACATTCCTTGAGGTTGCCATTTTGAGGCCCCGTTAATAGATTATATTATGTTTTTAGTTAATCATCAGAGTGAATTTCCATATCGAAAAAAATTTAGCAAATCATCCAAAGTACATTAAAGAAAATATACTTTTAGAACCCAAGGAAAAAAATCCTTTAATGACATCCCAAGATGATGTTTCTTTCTTGAATGGTTCCATATGTCTGGAGCCTGCCAAATGACCATTCTTCAAACCCCACATAAAGACTCTTTGTTTTCTCATACTGAGTTCTCTCTCTATAATTTCAAGTCAAAACAGGCATCTTGTCCCCAATTTCTCATTTGTTCAAATCTGAAACATTTTTACAAATTATTGGGTAACCTTTGAGCTCCAGATATTTCCTTCTTAAATTATATTACAATAATCATTTCAATATGGTAGGGAAAAAGAAACTGGTGGTGGTCGAGGGACTATCACTTGATGAGCAAAAGGTAGGCAAACCTGAGTTCAGCAGTGTGTGACATCTGGGTGACCTCTCTGAGCCCGTGGCCTTATCTACATAACAGGAATAATAATACCTAGTCAAAGCATTGTTACATAAGTTTCTTTTTATAGTCCTTGGCCTGCAATACATGTTGGAGTAATAGTAACCTTCATTGTTATCTTTATTATCAATTTACTTATTATCAACTTTACTACTTCTGAAAATGCAGGTAGATACTCATAGTGGTCTTTGTCAGTTTAAAACCTAATGTGTTTATGAGGGTTTTGCTTTTTTATACGTATGCAAAGATGAAAGGATATTATTTGCTTCTTAAAAGTATTCAGAAAAGATTTTGTATTATATAAAACACTCCCAGAAGGCAGTCTTGTGAAAAACTGTTACCGCAGAGATTTGATCATGTTGTCCTCCCTAGCCGCGGAGATCAAATCCTGGAAGTGAACTCTGTCAACGTCCGCCATGCTGCTTTAAGCAAAGTCCACTCCATCTTGAGCAAATGCCCCCCAGGACCCGTTCGCCTGGTCATCGGCCGGCACCCTAATCCAAAGGTGAAGTATCTCATACTGTCCTAAGTATGGGAAGACAGCTGTTTGTCCAGTAGCAATGGCACATGTGTTCCTATGCCCGTGCAGACACTTTGATAAGACCATTCACCCAGCTGGGGATGGGAGTCAGCCTGTGGCCACGCAGTGACCAAGGTAACTGATAACACTTGGGAAATGCATTATTGATCTGGACTTCTTCATCTTCACACTCAGAACATTTTATTAGAAAATGCTGACAGTATCACTGGTGAATTTAAAGTTAGTGGAAGGTAAGAGTGCTAAGTATGGAAGGTAGAGTTCTGAGTAACCCCCGCTGGCTGTTCAATCTCTGGTGAGATGCTTAGCCTTTTCAGGTTTCTGCATCTAGAAAATCAGAAAGCATTGAAGTTGATGCTCTGTCCAGGCCATCCTTGGCCTGAGCCAAATACTTGTGTGATTAATGCTTAAGAGCCCACTGATTTTCTTCCAGCATCAGTGTCACACTGTTCCACCATACTAACTTGCAGATAATCATAGCCCCTGTATTGGGGACCTCTGCTGTTTACTTTGGAGAAAGTAATGGCAACTCACTCCAGTATTCTTGCCTGGGAAATCCCAAGGACAAAGGAGCCTGGTGGGCTACAGTCTGTGGGGTTGCAGAGTTGGACATGACTAAAGTGACTTAGCATGCATACATGCTGCTTACTTGGTTGTATCTCTCCTACTTAGACGACTGCTTTTAATTTTTTAAGCTAACCACAGGACACTTTAGCAAGTTCAACTCAACCCATTTTGAAAGCTGTTTTTAGTTGTTTTTGAGTACTCCAGGTAAAACTCTTAAAATCAGCTTGTCTCCAACATGGTAATCTTTTTTCCTCCCCCCTACAAAATCTGACCTTTCAACAACTCAGACTGCTCATTTAGACCGTTAACTCTTCCCATGCCTGACATGTGGCTACTGTCCACTTTGTATTATCTGTAGAGT
The DNA here is from genome assembly GCA_006410615.1 of Neotragus moschatus. Taxonomy (NCBI): domain Eukaryota; kingdom Metazoa; phylum Chordata; class Mammalia; order Artiodactyla; family Bovidae; genus Neotragus; species Neotragus moschatus. Next base: position 703,184 of record SJYA01002574.1, on the reverse strand, counting down.
TATTTGATTATGTCCTGAAAGGTCCCAGCTGCTATACTGGATGGACTCTTATGCTAGTTTACAAGTAAGAAATTTGTACCAGGAGACCTGGCAGGTTCTCCCATGTGGCACATCTGAGATTTCTTCAGTGCAGTAACTTTATGGGGTCATTTTCACTGTCTCAGCAGTGTTCATTTGTTATTCGTCCAGTTGCATGCCATGCGTGCTAAGTCACTTCAGTCATGTCTGACTCTTTGCAACCCCATGGATTGTAGCCCACCAGGCTCCTCTCTCCATGAGATTCTCCAGGCAAGAACATTAGAGTGGGTTGCTGTGCACTCCTTCGGGGGATCTTCCCAACCCAAGGATCGAACCCATGTCTCTTTCATCTCTTGCATTGGCAGCATGTCCTTTACCACTAGCGCCACCTGGGAAGCCCTGACCATCCGGTTTCCCCTCTACAAATAACCACTGCAAAGGTGTGGCTCCATGCCTTGATTTGGGACAGAGCTGTCAGTCAAGCTCCTTGGACCTTGATTGCTGATTCAAACTCAGCCCCGCTATTTCCCCCACCTGGACTCCCCAGGTTGTTTTCTCTTGTCTTCAAGCATTTTTTTTTTTTTAAGTCTTATTGAAGTAGTTACAATATTGCTTCTGTTTTTTCGGCCCAGAAGCATGTGGAATCTTAGCATCCTGACCAGGGATCAAACCTACACACACACACACCCTCCCCAACACCAGAAGGTGAGGTCCCAACCACTGGACCACCCAGGAAACTACTGCAAGCATTCTTAAAATTGTCTTACATAAAAGCTACTTGAATAAATATCATTTATAGAAAATCAAGTCCCACTTCCACCTTTTCCTATTTGTTCTCCTTGTCATTGCCTGTGTTTCTCCTTTCTGTTCTGTAGTCGTGCGTTTGCCTCAGAATCTGCTCTGCTGTGTCCCCCTGCCATCCCCTGAGCTCTCTCTGGGACTTTTGACCCTGCTTTGACTCGCAGTCTCAACTCCTCCCTCCAGGGTTCTCCCTTGGATTCCACCACCCTCGTGGCCACACTCCTCCCACCTTAGGAAGCAGTCCCACAAGCTATGGCTGCTGACCCAGCCCATCCCTCAGCAGCATTAGAGAAAATTAAGTTCTCCATGGTTTGCAGTTTATTGGCTTCAAGGCATCTCTGACTTCAAAATCCATTCCAGCCTCACACAGGTCGTGATTTGTTGGTCAGCCTAATCTTACCCCAAAGCATCTGCCTAATTTGCCAATACGATCAAACAGTGAAATGGCATTCCAGCGCAAAGCAAAACAGTCCTGGTCTACTGGTGGTCTATGATTCTGTGGAACATATGGGTTGACTCATGTTTCTAGCCGTGGTAAAATGGTCGTCAGGCTGGTGATGGAGATACAGAAGAAACCAAATTTCAGTGTTTGTTTGACTGGATTTCATGTTTCCTCCTAGGTAAACATAGTGTTCTTAGTTGTAACATCATACTATATTTTCCTTTTGGTCAAGATTCCATTTTACGTTTAATGTATTTTTGCACCACTTATCCCAACATCTCATGCCAGTGGTACTTTTTGATACTAAATGTATCTGCTTCCTCAGTTTTCATGTTGTTCCAAGAGAAATACCACAAGGATTTTCTTCTCTTCTGTTTCTTACGATGGCTGAAGTAGTGGCCGCCCAATTGGAATATTCAAACCCTCCAGGTTTAGACAAGCTAAGATTTGCTCGTGTGGCAGATTCTAGCTGATGCTAAGTAGAAGAAAGTAATAGAGGTCCATTATTAATTGATACTGGGGCTTTCAGCATGATTAGAGTTATCCAGGAAATCTTCCATTTGTTTTAAACCCCAACCATTTTTCTCCCACTCAAAAATAATTGCAAATATTCAAAGTCTAATGTCAAGAAGAGTCTGTAGCCATTTTTAATGGCTCATTTATACAGAATTACTCTTTGGTTTATGAAGATATGTGTGGGAGTATACGTGTTTGTCTGCATGCAAGCGTGTACATGTTTTATTTCCTGTGAAGACTATTAGAAACTGTTACACAAAGTCCCTGATGTGATGATGGTTGATGTGTTAGGTTAGTGATGTGAATCCTGTATAGAAATGTTCATTTACTTCTTAAGGCAGATTGCTGTGCTTATCCAAATGTTATTTATTATAAATGTTATTTTAATACACAGAATTACTGCCCTACATTTAAAATATTCTTACCTTTAAAAAAAAAGAACTATACAAGTCCTGTAGTTGCTTTTTAAATATCTCATAGTTTATCATGTATTGGGCTTTTAAAAAATCTTCCCATGAAGGACTTCCCTGGTGGTCCATTGGTTAAGACTCCATGCTTCCACTGCAGAAGGTATAGGTTCAATCCCTGGTTGGGGAACTAAGATCCCAGATGCCATGTGGCACAGTCAAAAAAAAAAAAAAAAATTTAAGAAAAATTTAAAAAATAAAAATCTTCCCATGAATAATTACAGTTATGGATAACAACCGTTGGTGGAGTGAGAGGGGGGCATGGAGGAATCCATGAGTTTATCATGCCACCAAAAAATATGGAAGGAAAAGAGAATTATAAATTCACTATTTTTGAAAACTTCATTATAATAACTGATTCAGCAAGAATATGAATGATGCTAAAACCATTGAGTGGAAGTATATTGGGAAGCAGGATAAAACAATCTCAAACTGTCTCCTGCCAGATCATTCATTAATGGCAACAACACAACAAATCCCGTGGAGAAATCTGGTGAAACCCTAAACAACTGGTCAGAGTTATCATCCGTTACAAAATACACTGATCCTGTGATGTACCGAAACAGGTTTTATAATTCTGTAGTTTTTCTGTCCCCAAAGGCATCACCTAAATCTAAGCATGAAGAAACTATTGGACAACTTGTAACTGAGGGTTTGGATTGGCCTAGTTTCTTTCAAATTATCAATATCATGAAAGACAAAGGCTCAGAATTATTTTGGATTATAAATAGACACATAAAGGAGAATAAATAGACATGAGTACAGGATTTTGAATTCTAGGTTGCCCGATATACCCTCCCCCCAAAAAACCTTTTCTCTAAAGCATTACTAGGCAGAGAAGTTGGTGACGGGCTAAGGCCCATCACAGATAAGGAGCTTGCTCCGGAATGTAAATCGGTCACATCACTGTGCACACTATTTACTTCATTTGACATTTAAACTTCGCGAGACGTTGATGAAAGCAGCTGAGTATTGGTTTGCATTCTCAAGGAAAACCCTTATCTCATCCCAGGCTGGCATCAAACTTTCTGTGAATTATTTCCAGTCTCAAGACACACTTTGAGTAGTGTTTCTGAAAAATAGTCCTAGGGATGTGAAATTCGACCATCATTTTTATCAATGATAAATTTGCTGAACTTGATAATAGTACCAAGATTATTTAAGAGAATGTCCTTATTTTCAGGAGATACTTACTAAATTATTTACAGGTGAAGGGTCATGATGTCTGGAGAGAGTGAGTGAGTGAAGTCGCTCAGTCATGTCCTACTCTTTGCGATCCCTTGGACTGTAACCCACCAGGCTCTTCCATCCATGGGATTCTCCAGGCAAGAATACTGGAGTGGGTTGCCATTTCCTTCTCTAGGGGATCTTCCCAACCCAGGAATCCAACCCAGGTCTCCTGAACTAACTCCCAAATGGTTTAGTAACAAGTTGTGTGTGTGTGAGAAGATAAAGTGTGAGTATGACTGTGGAATGTTGAAAAAAAAAAAGTATAGTTGAAGAGTATACTATCCTGGTGCTATTCTTGCAAAGTTTATGTAAGTTTGAAATTGTTTAAGCTTAGGGGGAAAAAGAATGAGGAGTGAGTGTTCTAGAGAGAGGCACAAGTCAGCCGTGCTGTTGGTAACCAGCGATGAGTGCTTTGCTTCATGAGCTTGGGTATCAACTGAAGGTCTGGTTCTGAATCCAGTGTTTGAAGCAGCCCATTAACCCGGCTGTTAATGGATATAATAACTACTCATATGTCCTGGTTTATTGCTTCAGAGGGTGGTCATAATCTTTGGTCTTGCAATTTGCCTCTTTATCTGAGCTCCAGCCTCTGACTCTGGTCCTAGCTACTTTTATTGGGGAAAAATAAATAAATAAAACCGTCTAATTTGTGCTTTCTGCTGACAATCAGGTTTCCGAGCAGGAAATGGATGAAGTGATAGCACGCAGCACTTATCAGGAGAGCAAAGAGGCCAGTTCCTCTCCTGGCTTAGGTACTGTAACTGCACATCTTCATTCAACATTCACAAGAGTCTCTCATTACGTTCCCCCCGGGGGCACTCCCCTGCGCAGTATTATTGGAGTCTTGGTAATTACCGGGTTTGGCAGAAGTAGCTGTCAAAGAGATTCCATGCTTTTCCCTTAGCGGCTGCTTTTGATTTCTACAGTTATTTAACGTGCTGTATTAAAGTTCCAGCCATGCACACTTTTTCTACTGCTTTAAGATAATTTGCAAAAATGAGTTAGCATTTCAGGTGTTTATGTACAATTCATGTTAAGTAGAACATGAATTCTACTTCATTCCAAGTAGAAATGAAACGCTACCAAATTACCAGTTGTTTTGGTAGGCACCGGGTACAACCCAGCCGAAAACCTGGAGTTTCTTTATATGAATTAAAAATTTCAACTGAAAGGTAACAGGCTGCAAAAATCATGATTTTCTTCCTCCTTAAATGGAAAGTTCATTCATAGGAGGATTGCCCTACTAAGAATTTCACATGAATTTAAAACATGAAACTTTGCACCAAGTTGGAAAAGTAATGTTTCCTGTAGAGTGGGAACCTCAAGGGACTCTGCTGATGTATCTGAACTCGAGATATTACTGATATTAAGACGGATGTCAGGAAACTGAGACATGAGTTACTGGTTGTCAAAGGAAAAGGAAGGCATACGGTTTTCTGGCAACCAAGAAGTACCCTAATTATTTGCATCCATAATTAATATATTGAAAGTGGGCACAGCCATAATGGACTCTTTATTCAACTCACTCATTCTCCTGAACTGCCTGAAGGCTGTCCTGTCATGATCCTGATATATTCACTCAGTCATTTCTAAAAGATTTTACTAACTAGGATCCTTAAATTCAAAATCTTTTTGCTCATGGAATATAATTTAAAATCTCCATGCTGAGTCTTTTTGTCCTTCAGCTAAAAACTAAGATAGATATTCAGCCCTCTCCCTCTTTCTTTCATGAGTTTTTTGAGTGCTTTCCTTTCTTCATTCATCCTTCAATCCATTTATCAAATGTCACTGAACACTTCCTAGATCCTAGTGCTAAGCGCTGCAGGGCCAGATCAGTGATAGGTAAATAGTCAAGGAAGAAGAGAACAGGCATCCACTTGTAATTATGCATATGGAAATTGGTATGTGGGCAGTATAAAGTACTTCTGAAATGCAGAGGAAGTTACCTCCAACTAGTAATAGGATCACCATGGAGTCAGCAGCATATGAGGGCTTGAAGCTTGAGAAGAATCCTGGGAGGTGGGACAGGTGCCCAGTAGCCTGCATGCATGTCCATTCCCATACATGCGGTCCCTCCGTGCCTGCTGAGCAGAGAGAGTTTTGTTTAATATATCTGGCTCCTTCTTTTCATGTTAAGAAGGTGAGCCTATTTGTAAGGATTTGAGCTTCATTGTTTTTACAGTATGGTAAATTTTTCCCCCAACAGGTACCCCCTTGAAGAGTCCTTCTTTTGCAAAAAAGGTGAGTCAAGAAAAGGCACTTTGCTGCCTTTCTCTACTGGTTCAGTTCAGTTCAGTCACTCAGTTGTGTCCAACTCTTTGCAGCCCCATAGACTGCAGCATGCCAGGCTTCCCTGTCTATTACCAACTCCTGGAGCCTACTCAAACTCATGTCCATTGAGTCAGTGATGCCATCCAACCACCTCATCCTCTGTCATCCCCTTCTCCTTCCTCCTCCAATCTTTCCCAGCGTCAGGGTCTTTTCAAATGAGTCAGTTCTTTGCATCAGGTGGCCAGAGTATTGGAGTTTAAGCTTCAGCATCAGTCCTTCCAATGAACACCCAGGACTGATCTCCTTTAGGATGGACTTGTTGGATCTCCTTGCTGTCCAAAGGACTCTCAAGAGTCTTCTCCAACACTACAGTTCAAAAGCATCAATTCTTTGGCACTCGGCTTTCCTTATAGTCCAGCTCTCACATCCATACATGACTACTGGAAAAACCAAAGCTTTGACTAGACAGACCTTTGTTCTGGAGCCCATAAATCAAACCATAGCGTCCAACCTGTATTTCTGCCCGTGAGTCATCTTGGCCATTTTACACAGCAAACAGCAAAAATGTCCATTTGAGAACAAGTGTATAAATGTGAGTTTCTTTTATTAAATATTCATCCAGGAAAAGAACAAAACAACAAAAGAAAAGAATTGAGCTACAGTTTGAAAAATAACTGCCCCCCCCTTTTTTTTTTAATAAAAGGGGCCTGGGCCAGTTTGGGGAGGGCATCTGCAACTTTAAGGAATCTTTCTTAGCTGGCTGTTTCGAAAACCCAGTGGATCAGAGAACAAGAGTCAAACTCGCCTGTTTTGTTGTTTCATCAGTAGGCTGAACCAGTGGCTTGGAATTCCATTCCTCCTATCTCCTCCCCCCATCTTCTTCCTGGGATAGTTGATGCATTGCTGCTGTGGTTTTTCTGATCGCAGCCAAAAACATATTGCTTAAAAACATTGTCTGGCAGCAATTGCCTTTTAATTCATTCATTGTTTAATTTAGTGATCCTAAAGTAAATGGAGGTGAGCGTTTACTATCACAGCTGTTTTGAGTGACCGCAGATGAGAACAAAGTGCTTTTGGGAAGATGGGACACAATTACTATTTAAAATAATCCACTCTGGCGCATCTTCCTCATCTAGCACTGCCTTCTTCAACAGGACTCCCTGATTTCTGAATCTGAACTCTCCCAGTTCTTTGCTCATGACACCCCAGGCCCACTATCTGACTTCATGGTGGCCGGCTCCGAAGATGAGGACCCTCCAGGGACCGGCGGCAGCAGCAGCTCCGCAGAGCCCCCCGGCACATCCCGTAAGCCCTGACTCTTCTGACTCCATGATGCGTTGGTTTACACATCACGGTGCTGGGGCACAGAAAGAGAACTGGAGACCACACCCATGGCTGAGTAGGAGCCACCTTTCTACCCTGACTACAGGCAGAGTTTGATCTTGGAAAACGCAGTGCACTCCTAGTGACCGGCCTCCCCACTTCTGCAGTCAACAGGCTGGGTGCATGGTCTGTACCCCAAGTGTGGAAAGCTAAACTGCCCCCACCTTGGGATGCTATTTACACAGTGTAGTCTTGGAATTTGTGGCATTGAATTGTGGCTGATAACCTGATGGCCTTATCTTTTAGGGGAATCCTTTCCAAATTCTTTCCTAGACCCTAAACTTAATTCTTTTTAGAAGGCAGTGAGTGAATGATTTAGAATGTATGAGATGTTACATGGGTTTTACTTTTTTTTAAAAAAAGACCTCATTGATTATTTTCTCAGTATAATCTGAAATAATGACCTGATGTGAACTGTATTGACTCCTCACTCCCACCAGTGTGGTTTCCTTTTGCTCATTTCTAGTGTCTGAAATCCCCTGTCTCAGACGAGGCAGACAAGAACCTGTCTAGCTCGTTTGGAGCAACCCACGTGCTTCCTCCAGGCTCTGATAGAAACGCTCTAAGGCGGAAGCACGTGTAATTTTTCACTATGTTTAACGAGATGCGAAGAGTTTGCAGAGCTCCCACGCTTTCCTTCCCTTCCCAGGTTGGAGTTTATAAATTATGTGTAGTCTCAGGCTTCAGTTCACCACAGTCTCGGATCTCAGGCGCCCATTAATCAAGCCCGCCTCCCTCCTGCCTGTGAAGGAAGGACCTCAGGTGATAAGAAAGCCCAGGTGTGCAGGACTTGTTGATCCAAGGGCATCCTCCCCCGGGGAGTATTTGGAGCAGTATTTAGGTTGAACTCAGTAACGTGTTAGATATCATGGATGTTGACGAGTTACACACTTCTGTCTCTAGGCAGCACACATGTGTAAGTTGAACAATCCAGAGGTTAAGTTTTAAAAAAAAAAAAAAATGAAAAATCAGTAGGCAGAGGAGAGAAGAAAGTTGGCTCTTACTGTAAGCAGATCCCAAGAAACTGTATCGTTTATGCCTAGTGACCAGTGGCCAGAAGGTGTACCTGGCATCTGTGAACATAGAAATGCTCTTGTGTAAAGAAGAGGGGGTTAGATTAAAAAGACCACACCAGATGAAAAGCTGTTTCACTTGACTTTTCTTCTACCAACCCCAGCAGCTCACAAGGAGCCAGGAAAAGCCAGGGCCAACAGCCTTGTGTCTCTCGGAAGCCAACGGGCCTCTGGGCTCTTCCACAAGCAGGTGACAATCGCCAGGCAAGCCAGTCTTCCTGGGAGCCCAGAGGTCCTCCGGAACCCCCTCCTCCGCCAGAGGAGGGTAGGCTGCTCTGATGATGATGCCAGCGATGAGGAAGAGTTTGATGGCGAAGGCGACTGTATTTCCCTCCCAGGGACCTTCTCAGGTCCCAGCAGGCCGCTGACAGAGGATGACTCTACACGTGTTTCAACAGCCTCTTCCAAGGTCANCCCAAGAAACTGTATCGTTTATGCCTAGTGACCAGTGGCCAGAAGGTGTACCTGGCATCTGTGAACATAGAAATGCTCTTGTGTAAAGAAGAGGGGGTTAGATTAAAAAGACCACACCAGATGAAAAGCTGTTTCACTTGACTTTTCTTCTACCAACCCCAGCAGCTCACAAGGAGCCAGGAAAAGCCAGGGCCAACAGCCTTGTGTCTCTCGGAAGCCAACGGGCCTCTGGGCTCTTCCACAAGCAGGTGACAATCGCCAGGCAAGCCAGTCTTCCTGGGAGCCCAGAGGTCCTCCGGAACCCCCTCCTCCGCCAGAGGAGGGTAGGCTGCTCTGATGATGATGCCAGCGATGAGGAAGAGTTTGATGGCGAAGGCGACTGTATTTCCCTCCCAGGGACCTTCTCAGGTCCCAGCAGGCCGCTGACAGAGGATGACTCTACACGTGTTTCAACAGCCTCTTCCAAGGTCACAGGTATCAACCGAGAGGAACACCCCAAGAAAACACTGGTCAGCAAGGCCTCCTCGGTGCCTCTCCTCGGCAGCTCGCAGGACTACCAGGAGAGCCTCCCAGGAGCCGTGCGGGACCCTCTTTCCCATGCAGCCAGCCTGCTGGTCCCATCAGAGGGCCCCAAGGGTAGCCCTGGCTGCTCAGGGAGGAAGGAACTGTCAGGATCGAGGAGCTCGCCCAAACTGGAGTGCAGAGCTGGGACAGGCACCCAGGGACCAGCGAGCACAGACAGCCCCAGTTCCCTCCAGCAGAATGACAGCCTGGGGTCCAGGCACAAGCCCGTGGCCAGGGTCAGCCCACACCGCAAGAGGCCTGAGGCTGAGGCCAGGCCTCGCAGCACAGAGGCAGCACAGCTGACCGATGGAGCCAGCGACCCACGTGGTGCGGACTTGAAAGTCCAGGATGGTTCCAACCAAGTGACTGTGACTGGTTATCGGCCAGGAGGAACTGTGGAGAAGGTAACTGATTTCTTAGTTACTTGGGATCCAGTGAGTCTTGTATGAATGAGTACGGAGCATGCTATAAAGCAGGGGTCCCCAACCTCCAGGATCTAATGCCTGACGATCTGAAGTGGAGCTGATGTAATAATAATAATAGCAATAAAGTGCACAATAAATGTCATCCTCTTGAATCATCCTGAAACCACACCCACCCCCCATACCAGTCTGTGGAAAAATTATCTTCCACAAAACTGGTCCCTGGTGCCAAAAAAGTTGGGGACTACTGCTCTAAAGCATAAGGTAATCTGCCTGAAGTAAAGGATAATGATTGGAGAATCATCTTTCAATAGAGTCATTCATTTCAATACACTAACTGCTTGGGAGCCTAGTAATATATCACCAGTTTGGTGGGGGGAGGTGCCTGAGTGTTGAGTCATGAGATCATGCAGCTGAAAGATATAATCCCTCTCTTCCCATACACGAGGCCTGTGGTTGATGGTGGAAAGGCAGTGCCAGGCAGATGCAGGAAACCTCTGGGTCTGGGACCAGCTTCTACACTGACTAGTCGGTGATCACTGAGGCAGTAACTTGCCAAGTTACTGATCTTTCTGAACAACAGTTGTCTGGACTGTAAAATAGGGATGTTGCTGTCTTCCCCGATCATCTCACACAGTCAGGATGACCGTCAAATACAGGTTAACTGTGCTTATGTCTGGCGGTCAAGGTTCTGCTGGATCCTTATTTTTTCAGACTTTCCACAGTGATGATGTATAGCTAACTCCTACCTTGTTGTATCACATGAAGTAATGGGCATGTATTCACTGAGAAACGTATAATGTACCATAGTAAATGCAAGTTAATATTGTTTATGTTTCTACTTGTTTACCAGTATGTTAGAATGGACCAGAATATCAAATTGCACATTTTTTTAAAAAAATTTAATACACCTCCACTTTAGCAAGGAGAGGGTAAGAGAAACAAAAATTATTTAGTCTCTTCAGCATAAATACTTTCACTCAGAGCGGAGAATCTGAGATGCCTTATAAGGCTGTCCAGGCATGCCTCTGAGATAATGAGGTTCGGTTCCAGACCACTGCAATCAAGCTGATGTCGCAATAACGTCAGTCAAGTGGTTGGCTTCCCAGTGCATGTAAAAGTTACTTTTACACGATACTGGAGTCTATTAATTGTGCAATAGCATTATGTCTATAAAAATAATGTACATACCTTCATTCAAAAATATTATTAAAAATTGTTAACTATCTGAGCCTTCAGTTGAAATATAAATCTTTTTGCAACAGTAACATCAAAGATCACAGATCACCATAACAAGTGTAACAATGAAAAAATGTAAGCTATTGGGAGAAATACCAAAATATGAAAGACACAAAATATGACAGAAGTGAACAAATGCTGTTGGAAAAATGGCACCAACATACCCGCTCAGTGCAGGGTTGTCACAGACCGTCAACCTGTAAAACGTGCAGTATCTGCGAAGTGCATTTTTTATGCCTGTATTTATAAAGATGTGTTTTCAAGTGATTTGTAAAATATATAATACATGTAAAGAGAAGCAGAACATATAAAGTCATAAAAACTACTCTCAGCAGAATGGTTTGTTTTTAACCTTATAGAAGAAATAGAAACATACACCTTTTTTTCCTTCTAAAAATTATTATTACCTCCAACTAGTAAATGTATTTAAAAATGTCATGTTCAGCTAATGGGTAAACCTCTTCCTTTTAAGGGTATTACAAATTTTGAATAACTCAGTTCAGTTCAGTCACTCAGTAGTGTCCGACTCTTTGCGACCCCATGAATTGCAGCACGCCAGGCCTCNTAAGCCAACTTTTTCACTCTCCTCTTTCACTTTCATCAAGAGGCTTTTTAGTTCCTCTTCACTTTCTGCCATAAGAGTGGTGTCATCTGCATATCTGAGGTTATTGCTATTTCTCCTGGCAATCTTGATTCCAGCTTGTGCTTCTTCCAACCCAGCATTTCTCATGATGCACTCTGCATAAAAGTTAAATAAGTATATAAAGCCAAATCATAGATTTTACTCAAATATATTTTTCATAATAATTTACATCTATTAAAATAAAATGTCTTATAATTGTGAATTAGTATTCTCAGTAAGAACTTTGATCACCTTTTAAAATTTTTGTAAGGAAGTTCAGTTTTCCTTGTAAAATTTCTCGTTCCCAAATTTTATTTATACTATATGGAAAAGAAAATTGAATGCATTGCCCATAAAGTATTTACCCTTTATATTGGAAACTTCAAAAAAATGAGATTTTTTATTTTGGAAAATAGATGGTCTTTTAATATTCTTATTAATACTTTTTAAAATTGAGATGAAATTCACTTCACATAAAGTTAGTATAGCTTTCCTATACTAACGTGTCCAGTGACGGACATCAGCAGGCTCCTGGTGGAAGTCTGGCAGGCTGCAGTCCATGGGGTCGCAAGGAATTGGACATGACTTAGCGACTGGACAACAAAGCATTTTAAAGTGTACAGTCGAGTGGCGCTTGCTGCATTCTCACTGCTGGGCAGTCACTACCTCTCTTGAGTTTCAGATTCTTCTACTGTTTTCATATCACACTTATGCCTTATTAGTGAATAGAAAATTCACTGAGTTGAACACTGTTGAGTTCCCTCAGCAGATAACTGACATTTTACTAAATGATTTTTTTTGTTGTTGATAATCTGTTTCACCTCTTTCCTCTGCTGCCACCTTTCGGCCACTTTATGACTCCTTCACTCAGAGAGTAAGTATCAAATACATCGGATTTAACGTTTTAGCAAGGCTATTTTAGAGAAAACTTTCATAGTAGGTATTAGAAGAAAGGAAGTAATTGACGCCTGGCTAAAGTACAGTTTTAAAATGTTAAACGCTATCTTTATTTATTCAGAAGCATCCTCTCCATGACTGCCAAAACGAGCTGGTTTTGGTCTTGAACATCACAGTGCATANTATTTTAGAGAAAACTTTCATAGTAGGTATTAGAAGAAAGGAAGTAATTGACGCCTGGCTAAAGTACAGTTTTAAAATGTTAAACGCTATCTTTATTTATTCAGAAGCATCCTCTCCATGACTGCCAAAACGAGCTGGTTTTGGTCTTGAACATCACAGTGCATAGTGTAACAATAATGCCTTACCTCTGTATAGCCTTTTGTATGCTGCGTGCTGGTTTTTTTTTTTTTTTTTAAGATTTATTCATTTATTTTTGGGGTATGGTCGGTCTTCTTTGTTGCACCTGGGCCTCTCTGGTTGTAGTGTGCAGGCTTCTCATTGTGGTGTCTACTCTTCTTGAGGAATGTGGGCTCCAGGCCAGGCAGGCTTCAGTAGCTGCAGCGTGTGGGCTCAGTAGTTAGTGCTCACAGGCTCTGGAGCGCAGGCTCAGTAGTTGTGGCGTGTGGACTCAGTTGCTATGTGGGATCTTCCCGGACCAGGGATCATACCCATGTCTTCTGTGTTGGCAAGTGGATTCTTTACCACTGAGCCACCAGGCAAGCCCCACAACACTCATTATTTCTATTATTTCAATCTTCTTGATTGAAGCCATCCTGAGGGGGTTGAGATGCTATCTCATTGTGGTTTTCATTTGCCTTTTCCTAATCACCCTGGCAGAGAAGGCAATGGCAACCCACTCGAGTACTCTTGCCTGGAAAATCCCATGGATGCAGGAGCCTGGTGGGCTGCAGTCCATGGGGTTGCGAAGAGTCAGACACGACTGAGCAACTTCACTTTCACTTTTCACTTTCATGCATTGCAGAAGGAAATGGCACCCCACTCCAGTATTCTTGCCTGGAGAAGCCCATGGATGGAGGAGCCTGGTGGGCTGCAGTCCATGGGGTCGCAAAGAGTCAGCCACAGCTGAGCGACTAACAGCACCACTACTACTGATCACCCACATCTTAAATTTAAAGCTTAGGAAGAGTGACAAGGCCATGAAATTTCTAGCTGGACCTTAAACCCAGAATCTGGGTCTTGTGGCTTCTGGTCCAGGGCTCCTTGAATTTTCCCAAACCAGCTGTCCTCTGTATGTGATGTATTAGGATGCAGAAAACCCTGAAAGCCTTTTACAGTGACTCACAGTTGTCTTTGTGCCAGGAATCTCTGGACAAGCTGTCTGTCGGGGATGGACGCGTCCCTACTGACTGGGAACCAGGTGGTGCCCTGCCCCACCCGGTTGCCAGCCACCCTACGGAGAACCCACCTGAAGCGACATCCAAGCAGGGGCAGCAACCCGGGACAGGTAAGATTATTCTATCACTTACTAAGCTTTAGGATGGGAGAGAAGAAGTTAACTAATAAAAATGTTATGTGGGGAAAATTTTGAGGGAGAGAGATCTTCATGGGCTAGTGATAAGAGCTACCTGCATTTAACAACTTTACTAGATCGCTGGGCCTGAGTTCATGGGTATCTGTCTTTAGCTAGTCTCCAGCCTTTGCTCATTTTGTGACATGTACCTGAGTGAATGAGGAACAATATGAAACAAAAATATCCTGCCCTTTAGAAACTCAACACTCTGTTTATGTGAAACCAAATGTACTGAAAAATGGCAGGAAAAACCTCTACTGAGAAGTAAAGAATTAATAATTCTTACGTATTGCATCTATAGAATCGCTGAGGAGCCTGGAGAGGTCAGCAAAATGCTCCCAGGCCTGTGTGACTGGTGCTGGCCCCGTAGGCTATCCTCAGCACTAACCCTAACCCTAAGTCAGGTTATCAGCACACCTGTAACATACCCTGTTTAGAAAGCTGCACCAGGCCCTCCATGTTCTTCTACACCCATGACATCAGTTGTAAAGGCTGCTGGGCCTTCTCCCCCATAAGGCACCATAATTGAGCCAGTATGCTTTCCATTGTTGGGCGTTTGGGGGCTTTCCAAGTGAAGGAATATTTTGAAAGGTGACATCATGGACTGCTTCCATGTAATTTAATCTCCATCAGTAAAACCTTTTTGCATTACACACTTTGCACAAAAGCCAAATCGCTAACAAAATTTTAGGGTTTGCTCAGCGAATGAATCAATCTGAAAAACAGCCACACATCCCTTCCTTTGGGGTCGTTGCTGCTTTTCCCTGTAGCTGGCACCAGCATCTGTGCATGCTTAGTCACTCAGTCGTGTCCAGCTCTGCGAACCCATGGACCGTAGCCCGCCACGCTCCTCTCTGTGGGATTTCCCAAGCAAAAATACTGGAGTGGGTTGCCATTCCCTTCTCTATGGGATCTTCCTGACCTAGGAATCAAACTCGGCTCTCCTGTATTGCAGACAGGTTCTTTATCATCTGAGCCACCAGGGAAGCCTCCTAGTTGGCACCAGCAGAAACAGGAAAGTCATACTGAAGGGAGTTCAAAAGATTCAACAGATTACGATTGCTGGAGAGAAGGACAGGGAGAAGAGATAGTTAGGGAGTGTGAGATGCACAAGTACCCACTGACCGCTATATTTAAAATGGATAAGCAACACAGTCCTACTGTATAGCACAGGGAACTCTGCTCAATGTTATGTGGCAGCCTGGATGGGAGGGGAGNGAGAAGGACAGGGAGAAGAGATAGTTAGGGAGTGTGAGATGCACAAGTACCCACTGACCGCTATATTTAAAATGGATAAGCAACACAGTCCTACTGTATAGCACAGGGAACTCTGCTCAATGTTATGTGGCAGCCTGGATGGGAGGGGAGTTTGGGGGAGAATGGATCCATGTATGTGTACGGCTGAGTCCCTTTGCTGTCCAACTGAAACCATTACAACATTGTTAATTGGCTGTATTCCAATTCAAAATAAAAAGTTTAAAAAAAGAAAATTGAGCAGAGGAAAAGGAGGCCGTGGATGTGAATCTGTGGTGCCCCTGGCCTTCCACAGTTACCTGGGGAGGTTGTGTCGGGTCTCTGTGGGTATCTTGATGAACCGGTCTTATTGTCGAGTGGTCTCTGCAGAGGCCATGTAGTCAGAGTTTAGGTAACTGCGTGAGCTGTGGAGTCCACATCCTGGGGGGCACCCCTGGCCATGAACTCTCTGACCCTGCATATGCTGCTTACCACTCTGTGCCTCACTTCCCCACCATTCCAGTGTAGACGGTCACAGTCATAGGAAGGAAATGAAGTGCACAAGAAACCCTTAGCACAGCGCCAAGTGCTGCAGCTGCTGCTAAGTCACTTCAGTCGTGTCCAACTCTGTGTGACCCTAGAGACGGCAGCCCACCAGGCTCCCCCGTCCCTGGGATTCTCCAGGCAAGAACACTGGAGTGGGTTGCCATTTCCTTCTCCAATACATGAAAGTGAGAAGTCAAAGTGAAGTCGCTCAGTTGTGTCCGACTCTTAGAGACCCCAGGGACTGCAGACCACCAGTCTCCTCCGTCCATGGGATTCTCCAGGCAAGAGTACTGGGGTGGGGTGCCATTGCCTTCTCCGGCACCAGGTGCTACTAGTTCTTAATTACTGATCTAGGAACTTCGGGGAAAGGCGTATGCAGTTAAGGTGACTTGCATGGGCGATGCAGAGTGACTATAACATCTCTCAAAGCAAAATCTTTCCTTGTGACTGAGGTTTTTGCTCTACCCTCACTCAGACCCAGGGTTCATAAGGAAATGCAAATCCAAAGTTCTTTTTTCTGCCTGTTCCCCCACCTATTGTAAGATGCCATGTGCCAGAAGTGGACAGACTAACCCACGCTTGTGCAGGCCTTTTGAGGAGGAGCCTCCAGGACAGAGTGGCTCTCCAGACCCAGCACATGGAGGGACTTCACTGCCAGGCAGGCGGCATCTGTCCCTGTGCCTTGGAGAGTTCACACTCTCTCTGGCTTCTCTGCTTTGATTCCCTTTCCTCCCTTGCCTTTCTCCTCTTCCTGGGCTTCTGTTCCAGATGTGCTCCCAGAATCCCACTCAAGTCCAGCAGCCCTCTGTTTCCAATTCCTGGAATAATCTGACCTCCTCAGTCTCCCACACCCCTGACCCTGGTCAGGACACGCCAGAGGACAGGGCAGGCTTCCATATGTCTGGAGCATTCCATGTGTCTGCCTGAATCAGCCTCTCCTGCACTGAGCAGTCAGTCCCTCAAGTTCCCTGCTGGACTCTTTCACTTTACTCTGTGACTCCTAATCCAAGGCACGAGGCTAAAGCCCCATGTAATCTGTGGGGGACTGAGTTGACTGCAGAATCAACCCAAGCTAAGGAATCAAATAGAACAGCCCGCTGACTCCTGTGGCTTTTGCCATCAGAGGGCGGATGGTGTGCAGAAACCCAAGTGCAGGATTTCTGGGGTCCCCTTGTCCTTATAAATAACCAGAAAGGGCGGAGGCAGAGGTCCTCCTGCCGTCCACGCTGAGTTATTTTAGAGCCTCTAAAGCACGGTGGTATTTGTTCGATGTGAGCACTCTATAATTTTAGAGACAAAAACAGGCCTACATTTAAGCTGTGGGATGTCTTTCTAAAACAGACAAAAAAATGGAGACTGTTTACAGTTTTCTCTTGTTTTCATTGAAGTTTTCTGTTTTCTTACCTTTCACCCTGTGTCTCCCCCACCACTCCAACTTTTCTTTTTTATTCTCCACCCAGGACCAGATGGCTCCCCAGACCCTCTCCCTTCCCCAGGGCAGAAGGAGGTGGCTCACCCTGACCCCAGCCAGACCTCAGTGGACACAGGGCCAGCGAGGCAACCTGAGGACCCCGGAGGGCCAGAGTCTCCCAGGATCCCCAAGTCTGAGGACAGCACATCCCCAGGGACAATGGCAACAGCTCGTCCTGACCTCCATGAGATGAGAGCAGCTCCTAACGCCAGCTCGCCCTGCGCCAGGGGAGCAGGACCCACGGCTGAGGGGGCACCTCTGACTGGTGCTGGGCTGCCACGAGACCTCATGTCCAGGGAGGAGAGCCAAGAGGGGGTTCTGGTTCACCATGCCAAGGCTCTGCAAACCTCAGCAGTCCTTGTCCCTGGAAACTGCCAGGGGTCAGCTCTGCCCCAGGGAATAGACTCGGGGTCTGCCAGTGCCCCGCAGGCTGGCCTGGCCCTGCCATCACCAAGTGACAAGGCCCAGGAGGCATGTGGGGGTCCCTCGGGGCCCAGCTGCCTCGGAGGGAACGGGCGCTGCCCAGTGACGGACATCGACAGGCTCCTGGTGGAACCAGATGCCTCCGGAGCAAGACTTCCCTCCCCCGGGAAAGGGGACCGGCTGAGCAGAGAGCAGGCTGCCCAGGGGCCACAGCCAGCCTCGGGGAGTCCAAGCCCTGCCCCCAGGAGGCCCGGGGCGGCTGGTCCAGCCCCGCCCCCTCAGTGGGCCAGCCAGCCTTCGGTTTTGGATTCCATCAGTCCCGACAGACATTTTACTGTGAACAAAAGCTTTCTGAGCAACTACTCTAGGAACCTCAGCAGTCTCCACGAAGACAGCACCTCACTGTCAGGCCTGGGCGACAGCACCGAGCCATCCGTGTCCCTCTCGTCCATGTACGGGGACGTGGAGGACTCGTCCTCGGACCCCGAGTCGCTCACTGAAGGCCCGCGAGCTCCCGCCCGGGACAGCTGGTCCCCTCCTCGCCCTCGTCCTCCTGAACCTTCTCACAAGGGAGACACGACGGAGTCCGAGGAGGAGCACGTGGAAATCTGCTCCACGGGTGGCTCCCCTGAGCGACCCTCAGCCACTGCCCTTGCTCCTGCCTGGGTGGCCACCTGCCCTGCCCTCGCCACAGCCCTGCCACCAACGGACAGAGCCCTGAGCCAGGTGGGGGCAGAAGCGGGCCTCACAGCCCACTTCATGCCAGGCACCTCCACCCCTCCGCAGCCGCCGCCTCGTCTGTCAGACATGAGCTCTCAGGAGGCGGAACCGCCTGAGGATGCAAGGGTCTCCCAAGACCACAGGTCCCCGAGTGAAGAGGACTCTGGGGAAGCCACTCAGCCTCCTCTGGGTACCAGGCCTGTCCCCAGCTCCCCAGGCACCCTCGGTTCTCCCAACATAGTGAATGGTTTGGAGTATGACCGTTTGGATGCCAAGACCCCAGCTGAGAAACAAGAACCAGATGTTCACACTGCTGAAAACCAAGCGTCCTTCAGGGTGTGTGTCCCCAAGAACGGAGACTCAGCTCTGGGAAACCTGCACATCTCCGGAGGTCAAGGCCCAGAGGACTTGCTGCCAAAGCCAAAAGCCATCTCCAGGCGGCCCCTCATGGCCTGGTTTAAAGAGATAAATAGGAACAACCATGGGACACATCCACAGAGCAAAACTGAAACGGGACAATCCACGCTGCTGGCCAGAAGTCCTGACCCCAAGGCCCAGGTGCCGAGCTCAAGCCACAAGAAGGGGGTGCCTGTGCCAGACAGCCCCCCTCCTCGGCTGAATCCTGAGAATAAAGACTTGCCTGGGAAGGGCTCTGTGGAAATGCTTTTGAGTAACTGTCAGAAACCCAAAGCTGGTCCTAAGCTGAAGAGACTGAGCATCAGAAGCAAAAGCAAAGTCAGCTCCGAGGCCCCGGCTGCTCAGACAGGGAGGACAGGCAGCTCGGAGCACAGGAAAGCCCTTGTCTCGCCCCAGGCCTCCCACAAAGCGCTTTCCAAGGTGTTGTCGCACCGGTCCCACACAGCTGACCACGAGGAACCGGACACGACTGCCACAGCCGCCCCCCAGTCTCCCCAGTGTGTGGAGGGCAAGCTGCCCCCTGGGACCCCAGGCTCCCTGAAGCTCTCGGCATCCGACTCGAGCATCAGGATGTTTGTTTTGCCCGTGACCACCCCCAAGACCCTTCCTGAGCAAGGTGAGTGCGGTAGGCTCCACCCAGCTGTGCACGCGGAACCCGACCGAGGCTGCCCGGATGCTCCCAGCCCTCCCAAGTGTGGTCCAGAGAGCAGGGCTCCCCTGGCATCCCCAGGGCCAGCAAGTCCCACAGCACCGAGGAGTGGCACGTCCATGGCGGCCGGCAAGCGGGAGGTCCCCACTCCCGGGCAGGGTGAGCGGTCCCTGTCCAGCCAAACAGACTCTGCAGCAGAAGCAGCCCTGCCTGGGGTGACTGGTGACAAAAGAAGCAGAATAATTGCCAGCGGGCCTCCTGAAAGAACCAAGCAGCTGAAAATCATTGAGACCCCTTCTGAGAGGATGCCAAAGAGCACACGTGGCGACATGCCAGCTGAAAGGGATGCTCAGGGGGGGCTCTTGTCCCAGAGCAGCCGTCAGGAGGAGAGCGAGGTTGGGCTCTGTCACCAGCCAGGGGAGTCCTCCCCAAACCACCCGTCCTCACTCCCAACCCGGGTCTCCCAGGTGGAGCTGGAGGCGCAGCAGCGATCCGTCAGCCTGGCAAAACTCTCCTCCTCTTCCTCCCCGCAGCTGCTGGCTAGAAAGGCCGATCCCGGCCAAATGGCCGACGCCCTGGGGGTACCCAGGAACGGCCCACCAGTGGGCCCAGTGCTGGACGATCATCCCTACTTCATGCCAAGGCCAGCGACCAGGACCTACTCCATGCCGGCCCAGTTCTCCAGTCATTTTGGCAGGGAGGGCCATGCCCCACAGAGCCCAGGGCGCACCCCTCGGGACGGCCAGATCCCTGGCACCAGCGGGGGCCTCCTCGAGGCCAAGGCGTCCAGAGGCACCGTTCTCAGCCTAGCTAATGGGCAGGATGTATACAGCGTAAAGCCCCTGCTGGAGACTTTAGGGAACCTTCCGACGACAGACGAAGCGGATGTCCTGTCCGCCCAGGAAACCAGCTGCCAGCTCACAGACAGAGTCACAGTCACCAGAAGACATCACTACTCTCCACAGAACTGGCCCCATGAATCCACCTCATTTTTCTCTGTGAAGCAGAGGATCAAGTCTTTCGAGAACCTGGCCCATTCTGACCGGCCTGCAGCCAAGGCCGGGGCCTCCTCCTTTTTGTCAGTGAGCTCCAAGCCTCCTGTTGGGAGACGGTCATCCGGCAGCGTGGTTTCTGTGACCCTCAGCCACTCCAGTGACCCAACGGCGAGGTCACTGAGACGCAGCCTGAGTTCCTGCAGCGAAAGCCAAGGTGAAGCCACCACTGTCATCCCCCCAGTGAGCAAGTCCCCATCCAGCATGACGCTGACTGTTTCCCGGCAGACCCCAGCAGATGCCCGTAACAAGGGCGCTGACTCAGACCCCAAGAGACCACCTGGTCCTTCGGGCATCCCTGCCCCAACCGCAACCCCCGCCTCTCCCGCCAAGAGGAACAAGTCCTCGGTGCGTCACACACAGGCCTCACCTCTGTCCCGCTCGAAGCTCCAGGAGCTGAGAGCCCTGAGCATGCCCGACTTGGACAAGCTCTGCAGCGAGGACTTCTCGGCGGGGCCGTCCGCTGTGCTCTTCAAAACCGAGCTGGAAATCTTCCCCCGGAGGTCGCTTGGCCCCCCTGCTGGGGTCCTCGCTGGGTCCACTGCCCTTTCATGCCCCGAGGATGGGGCAGAAAGGGCCTGTCCCAAAGCCACTGATCCCAGAGCACCCAGTTCAACCCATGATATGGATGAGACCACCCGGGATCTGCCTTCTGGAAGAAGTTGGTCAGTTAAGTAAGTGTCCACTCTTCCCCTTGTATGCAATTTTTTTTTAATGGATTAGTTCTAGACCTTAGAAAAGTTGCAAAAATAGTGCAAACTTCCCATCTACATCCCACCTAGCTGCTCCTCAAGTTAACATCTTATGTAACCACAGTCCATTTGTCAGAAGTTAACGTTGAAACAACACACAGCCAGATGGCAGACTTTATTCAGATTACACTAAATAAATCCCACTAACATTCTTTTTCTATTCCAGCCTCCAATTTTTTTTTTTAATATTAATACTGGACAAATAAAGTGCCTGCAGGGAAAAGTGTTTCCCAAAATGTTGCTCTAAAGAGAGGCTTTTGTAGGATAGGGCACTTTGCAAAAACACAGAGTGAGAGCAAGAGAGATGGTAGGATAAGGAAATGGGACCATCAGGGGGAGGAGTAAAACCTTGGAAAGTGACTGAAGTCAAACAGGAAACTTCTAGTATGTTTTAAAATATTTCACTGGAGCCTAGAGAATATTTAATATGCCTGAAATTTTCTGTTCAAGTTCAGCATTGGTCCCCTAACATCTTGGAGGGATCCTAGAATCCATAGCTGTTGGCAGTGAATGAAGTTCCTGTTGAGCATTTGAGCTTCTTCAGTTTGAAATGGAGCTGTAACCAAACGAGAGCATGAAAATCAGAAAATACCTGCAATGCGGTAGAAAGGAGACCATTCTTAATGCATCCCAGTGGCGAGGTATTTTCCTTTAACATTCTTCCAATATGATTGTATTCTTTAGTCTGCAACAACTCCTGGTCTCAGCAGGGGATCAGCAAAGACTGCAGTCCGTTCTGTCGTCAGTGGGGTCCAGGTCTGCTGTCCCCTCTCTCATTCAGGACGCGAAAGCACAATCAGAGGTGAGTAAAGTGGAGAAAGTGGGGCGTTGCATCTCTCTGCGTAGCACTGAGTCCCTCTGCTGTCCACCTGAAACCACCACCACTTTATTAATCAACGACACCTCAATACAAAATATGGGGGCAAAAGAAAACAACTACAGAAAACACGGGAAGAGGGGACTGCTGCCACCTCGGTGCTCAGGCGTGTGCCACAAGCTTCAGAGGACCCGGGAGAGCCCTTCTCCCAAGTCCCGGGTGGCAAGTTCAGCAGCTCAGTCTGATCTGTCTCGACTGCTTGCAGCTTGTTTCAGAAGCTCGCCTGTGTTGATTTTTTCAGCGCCAGATTGGCGCTTTAATCCCCCAGGAGCGACTAGTTACCATCTTCCCCACCCACTCCCACACCTGGAGTTTGTCTACAGCAAGCGCTTCCAACAGGACTAGGCACGTTGGAATCGGGGTGGAATGGCCCATGGGTGGGGGAATGGCCATGAGTACCTCTGTCCACCTAAGCGGACATAACTGCCTGTCAAGGGAGCCACCTGCTGGGGAAACAAGAGTTAACAGCTGTGTAGCCCTACCCTGGGGCTTCCCTGGTGGCTCAGACGGTAAAGAATTTGCCTGCAGTGTGGGAGACGTGGGTTGGATCCCTGGGTCTGGAAGATCCTCCGGAGAAGGGAATGGCAACCTACTCCAGTATTCTTGCCCAGAGAATTACGAGGACAGAGAAGCCTGGTGGGCTGCAGTCCATAGGGTCACAAAGAGTTGGACCCAACTTAGTGACTAACACAGTCCCACCCTGGCCCCAATTACAAGACCTTCAAAGAAGCAGATTAGTCATTACAAGTCAAGTTTTTCAATAAATTAGATGTGACAGTAAACGATAACAAAAGAAACCATGGGTTCATATTTAGAATACTTTTCTGAAGCATGTTAATTTCTCAGAAGGATTCATTAAGATTTGAACCCAAATAAATGAATATTTTGTATCCAGAGGGAAAAAAAGCAAATATGAACAATTTTTCTTGAGTGATAATATATACCTGGTCACTGATACCACCTGAGAACACCATTCCAGAAATTCTAACATTACCCAGAAGGGTACCCAGATGTGATGTTGGCATCTAACATGGAATGAACCAGAATGGAGAGGAGATGGGGAGGAACAGAGATCAGTCCCTTTTAGCTTCTTCTCCCTTTGGCTTCTCTGTCCCTGGTTTGGTCTGTGCAGTTAGGAAACATCTTGAGACATAGAGCATTTTTTACTTTCAGGAAGAGGGACTGTTCCATCTGCTCCCTTCTTTCATCGACTTGTCACAAATGATAAAAGCCTTACTCTTGGATTTTGCATCAAAGTGGCTCAGTAGGTTCATACTTTGCCAGGCTCTTTGCTCCAGACGTGTTAGATAGGAGAGGAAAACCAAAAATCCTCAACCAAGCTCACACACTTGAGAGGCACATTGTCAGGGACCACAAACACAGCAGCGACTCTGGTGTGGGCAGCGTGCTGAACGCCACCCTGGCGTCATCTCCAGGCCTCCCTCACCTCCTCACCCTGGTTCCGTATTCACCACCAGCAGCTGTTGAAGATTATTCCGACTTTGATGAGAGTGCAGCTTCTTTTGCCTTTCTTCTTATTGTCTTCAGTTAATTCTGGAGAGGAGCTCTGAGTAGAGAAGTGCTTTCTCTGCCATCTTCAGAAGTTTACTACCTTGCTTTTTTTCCAATGAGTATGATCCGCAGGTGTTGTGCTGATTTTCTGTGGCCTCTGGAGGGCGCTGTGAGAGATTTAGAGTCAGGAAACAGCTCTGGTCTTGACACTTCAACACGTGCAGATCTTGGAGAGCTCTTGAGGACCATCTAGCTTCACTGATGCTATGGTAACCTTTCTGGAGAGGCAACACTTAGCCTAGCAGTCGGTCTCTAGCACACTTGCATCCACAAACACAACCAGAGCAAGAAAAAATTTGAATAAATTAAAATTTTGGTGATATATCCCAGAATGCAGGAGACTCTCATTCTTAAATATTTCCTTTGCTCCAATAAGGTATTTAAATATCTGAGCAGTATTTCTAGTTCACTGTCCCATTTCCCAGAAGCAGCACAGAGATCATTTCCCAGACCACATGTTCCTGTTTTTGTGAGAAAGCCTAATCATCACTCCTCTCCAGTGACCAGCATCTGAGTGTATATATGCTTGAAACTTGCCCATGAAGTAAACACCCCAGCCCCCCAAAGTTCTGCTGGATATTCTAGTGTCAGCTTAGGTTTGAATGAACTTCTTTAGAGTGGTGTAAAAATGCTTGGGATTACTCTTTAGAACTCATACTAAACACTTAAAACATTGGTTTCTTTGCCCAGCAAAACAAAGAGGTGGTTTTCTCTATAAGCATTTTCACTTTCTCTGTTGCAGCCAGCCTGGTTTTTGTTAGATTCTTTTTCTGTTGCTGAGCTTGAGAACACCTTGAATTGACAGATTATAAATCAATTACTTCAAGGGAAACCTAGCAACGCAGCTCTTTAAAATGATGCTGAATCATATCTGGCATGTGGGCAGATGAAGTCGAAGGAAGTCAAAATTCAGAATAATTAGCCCAGATAATTTTAAAATCTTTATTCCAAGGTACCTTTCAATTGATGCTTAAAACACAGGAACATCTTCTGTTATTTAACCCTAGGACTCAGTTACTAAGAATGTTCTAGTCCCAGTGAGTTGACAAGTTTTATATGTACTTTCCATTTTTTCAAAATACTTTGTGTTTTTTAACTACCAGTTCATTCATTGTACCTAAAATCCAATGAGCTGAACATGGCAGGGTTGAGGGGGTGTAAAACGTATGGCTTCAGTGTGCTCTTATCCTATCTTGGCACCTATACTCCTGCTACTGACAACATGGGCTTTGCTCAGTTGTAGACTGAGAAAACTGTAAAGAAATCCCTTCATGATTGAATTATGTGCTATGATCAGATTTGGGCACACACCATCTGGTGCTGAGAATGGCTTCTAAGTGTCCTGTGTCCCTGCCCCCATCCTGGTTCATATGACCTTCCCAGTGGTCCTAGAGCTATAAGATGGACCCCTGAACTCTGCATAAGCACCACCAGGAGGAATGCAGGGTATTTGAGATGGGCCCTCCACTCCCAATACTGTGTGGAAGCACCTAACCACCAGGGTTAGCAGTGACAAGCTTCGCAGTACTGTGGGGAGGATGTGTTCAAAACTTCCTTACTCCGGCACAGGAAATATATTGGTTTCTGTTTCTTTTCACCAGAACAAAGAAGATATTTGCTTCATAGTCTTGAATAAAAAAGAAGGCTCAGGTCTGGGATTCAGTGTAGCAGGAGGGACAGATGTGCAGCCAAAACCAATTGTGGTAAGTGACAGTGTCGAGACGCTGTCGGGTCAGTCCTGCAGCAGCCTGAGAACTTAAATCAGCACAGAATTCGTGGCAGTCGGTTCAAAGAAGGCCGGGGTGTGGGGGGGGGGGGGGGGGGCT
>SJYA01002574.1:581389-677637 GCA_006410615.1 Neotragus moschatus | reverse complement strand
TAAAAAGAGGGGGGGGGGGGGGGGGGGGGGGGGGTGTCCTGTCACCAAAACAAAGTGGGGAAAGTGGTATGTGATGTTCTCGTTGACAAACACAGGTACTTTTAACACACAGCGAGTGACCTAAGATGCTGCTGCATATACACAGTTGTCTACATCCTCATATTCACCTAAACCTTTTATTGGTTTAAGATGGACCTTAGAACTAATGGACCAAAACTTGCATTTGTTTTTAAATCTGCAAGATTAAAATTTTACATCACTCAAGAAGCCTCTGAAATCAGTAGGGAGGTCAGCTTCCTTGGGCGAGACCTGGTTGTGTTCATCTTTTTTCTTATTGCCCCATGGAGCACCAGTATTCTTGCCTGGAGAATCCCATGGACAGAGGAGCTAGGCCACAGGGTCACAAAGAGTTGGACACGACTAAAGTGACTGGGCACGCACATGGATTGCCAAGGCCCATTTTGGACACTGGCAAGAATAAGAGCGAAACTGTACTGAGGTGGTCTTATTAATCCTGTTTCTCACAGGGAATGTTTTTGGTAAACCGAGTGTTGGTATCGCATGGAAACTTGCCATTAGAAACCTATTTTACTACAGATTGGCGCTTTTGCTTTTTCTGGACGTCATAAGTGAATTTGGCTCTGTCCTCCCCTCGTCGCAGGTCCACAGGGTGTTTTCTCAGGGGGCGGCTTCTCAGGAAGGGACTGTGAGCAGAGGGGATCTCCTGCTGTCCCTCAACGGTGCCTCACTGGCTGGCTTAGCCCACGGGGACGTGCTGAAGGCGCTGCACCAGGCACAGCTGCACAAAGAGGTCCTCCTGGTCATCAAGAAAGGGAGTGATCAGCCCAGGCCCTCCAGCCGGCAGGAGCCTCCCACAGCCAATGGGAAGGGCTTGGTGTCCAGAAAGACCAGCCCCCTGGAGTCTGGAACAGGTAAGAAATCAGTTCAGCAACTGCAGTGGCCTGAGCTATTTGTGATGGTTTTGGTGAGAATGGTACCGATTCTTCTGAACGAGAAAGAAACTCTTCCTGTCCAGATGCCTCCACAGTGTCGGGAGTGTTCGTAGTCTTCCCTCTGCTCCACTGTCTTGCTCTTATTCTTCTAGAAAACCGAAGCCCTTCCCAGTACAGGCAAATACCTTACTTATCAGATCCTGTCATGCTTAACCTTTGCCTTGCACTGTCTCAGCTGTTTGGCTGTTTGGTATACTTTGTTTTTTTCTCTTTTGGGCCACATGGCTTGTGAGATCTTAGTTCTCTGACCAAGGATTGAACCCTGGCTCTGGCAGTGAAAGCGCTCACTTAACCACTGGACCACCAGAGAATTCCTTGTTTGGTATATTTTCAGTGGAATCCTGGAAACTTAAGCTGTCAAAGGAAAACCACCAGGCACTCAGTCCTAACACTTTCAGAATTTTTAAGACTCAGGAACTCAGATATAGAAGGCCATCCTGAAGTTTATAATCATTAAGTATTCCTATAGCAGCTTCAGGGCATCTGACCTTGAACCAGCTTTAATAGAGTTACCAAACTACACGCACGTTCAGGGCATAAATTTATTTCTTCGTATTCCTATTCTTCAAGATCCCCCCTGCCCAGGACTCTACCAGATCTGATATGCTTTACCCATGATAAGGTGATTATGCCTTATCAAGCACTGACTGCAGCCCACTTGGGCTTGATGTTAGAGGTTCCTAGGAAATCCCCAGGTCAATTAAGTCAAACTCTGAGGGTGAGGAATGGGGGCCCAGTATCTTTTTAAGGTTCCCAGGTGATTCCAGTATGGGCTCGTTTTCCTGTTTAACTGAAAGTAAAATGACCTATTGAAAAATGGTGCCCCTCCCATCATGACGAAGTTTCTTTCAGACCATGTGGAATGGCCTTCTTTAAACCACAGGAATGGCCGTTATATTCAAAGGTGGTGATGCTACCTTGGTCTCAACCCCAAGTGGACAGTTTAATCTGTTTGTGGTCCTTCCCCTGCCTCTCAAGCAATTAAGTGCCCTTTCCTCTCAACTCAGGACATCCTTCACTGGTACAGTATAGAAGGGAAGTAAAAGGCAAATTTACAATCTGTATTCAGGCCCCCAAGATAGACCTCAGCCAGGCCTCTCCAAACCAGCACACAAAGTAGGCACAGGCTTGTTGCTATGGAGCAGGCATCACCATGGAAACGCTCTCCCCACAGTGGAGCCAGGAGATGGCAATGAGGACAGCTAGTGTGTGACACAGACAGACAACCAGAAGCAGGGGTACCCTTCACAGGAGGAGGATGGAAGCGCCACGTCTCACAGGAGGCCTGGCATTTGGGTATCACAGGTTGTCAGAACCAGACTGTGATGTTCAGCCGCCAAGGCTGGCAGGAAATCAAATCTGATTCCAGAAGCGTGACTTCAGTCTACCCTGAGATGTGCACTGACTGTAGGGATTTCTGCCTGGGCAGCAGTGCCTTGTCTGTGCTTGTAGAAGGTGCTTAGGCGAGCAGAGGGGTGGGGACGGCAGGAACACAGCTCCAGGTGTGGGGAGACCAACCTTAACATTGGTGGACAGGACTCGAGAGTGCTCGGGGAACCCGCTGGGGGGCCTTGGGCAGGTAGGGCCTCAGCTCACTGTCATCAGCTTTACAAACGCATGCCGTCCCTGCAGGGAGAAGCACAGCTGCGCACGAGGCTGTGTGTGTGGAAGTGCTGAAGACCTCAGCCGGGCTGGGCTTGAGTCTGGATGGAGGGAAGTCATCCATGTCTGGAGATGGGCCCCTGCTCGTTAAAAGGGTGTACAAAGGTAACCTCCCAGAAATCCCAGTCCTCGGCCCAGTGCCTGTCTTCTCTATGTGCGTGTCAGTGCTCTCCATCTGGAAATCAAATTTGTTTTTAAAAATTTGCCATGTTTTTAATGCTGACATCCAGAGTTTACTGCATCGGCTCTGTCGCGAGCATTTCACACGTGTTGCTCATCCACATGACAGTTAGCATGGGTACTGTTATCATCCCTGTTTACAAAAGAAGAAACTGAGCCACCTGGGAGTTACACAGACACCTAAGGTCACACTGGTGTAAGTGGCCGAACCCAGCTTGAACCCAGGCTGTCTGCTCCAGTGCCTGTGCCTCCAGCCTCAAGGCTGTATCCCTGACCCCATGTTCCTGTCCTCGTGTTCTTACTCACCATTAGCCATATGGACGTGAATACAGCAAGCTAAGTGATGCCATCAGAGTTGCCAGTCAGGGGTACTTAACATTGGTCAAGGTCATATTCATTTAAAATTGCAAATGCTGGATTTCAAGAAAGAAATATGTGAGCCAGTAGATATCACTGAAATAGTTGGAAGACAGGAGGTCTCTTCATGAACTCAGTGTATTTTATGATCTTGGACAGTTCTCAAAATTCTCTCTCTAGGTCCCAGAGCTGAGCAGTTATATCAGTAATATAATTATACTAATGATATGTTTATATATACCCACATATGCTATTTATATATGAAATATTTTATATTACAATACTGATTTCATATATACAATATATATTTATATTGATAATATACTTATTCAGCTCAGAAATCTGAAGATTCTTGGGACTGCCCATGATCACAAAATGAATTATTCAAGTGCATGAAGAAATTTCATCTTTACCAATGATTCTAACAATATCTACTGCTCCCATCTTACTTTCTTGCAGTCTAGCACACGCCCAAACTGTAAACAGTGGTGGCCGGAAACAGGCTGTTTGCTCACAGTCCCTGGGGCAAGCAGAGGACGGGCACAGACCAGGAGCAGAGCCTCTGCCATGTGGCGTCTAGATGCTTGGCACCAGGAAAAGGGGAAACACTGCACCTGTTAGCTTGACAGCAGTGGGTCGCAGAGAGCCAAGTTCAGGAAAACGTGAGTTTGACTCTCAAGAAAGCTGCTAAGCAAGAGCTCTAAACAAAAGGATCCAGAGTTACATGAGGAAATCGTCAACAGACACGATGAACAGCAAAGTCCGTCAAAAAACTGAGGCAGAAAAATATCCATGGAAAAAGGGTATTCAAAAGAAGCAGGCAGATACATTAAAACACACACAAAAACCCATTAGCAGAAACAAAGTCTGAAAGTATTTAAGTATTCAAAGAAAGTATTTAAATTAATGAACAGAATTAAAAATATACTAAATCCGTAAGGAGAGAATTTATAAAAATCAAGGAAGGAACCTTAAAAACTGCAGCACAGGGAACAGAGATAAAAATTACAAAAGGGTATTGAGTGATAAGGGAGAATGAGGAATGCCAGATAAAGCAAAAGAGATGTTTGGAGAAGTCATAACTGTTGAAAAACAATAGGCGTATCGGGCATAAGAAAACCTAAAAAAGCACACAGCAAATTTGCAGCTAGCTCACTACAGTCAGGTAGCATCAATGAAGAGGAAGACGGAATAACGAATGGACTGACCCTGAAACAGCAAGATGGTGATGTTTAGGACACGCACAGTGAAGGGTGACCGTGATCAGTCACAGGACACGCAGCTTCTGCCGGCCGAGAAGCTCACCCCTCAGTAAGGTGTTTTTGGCCTGTGAGCCAAAAGACCAGGGTGCAGATAAAGCAGCACCCAGGTGGAGACTGGGAGGCCAGGCCCAGGAGTCCCACGGCACCTGCAGCACCAGAGTGGAAAAGCAGCCCCAGGAGAGATCAGTGCCACTGAGATCTCCTTCTAGCAGAGCAAAGTCGATGTCCCGGTATCTTCCTGGCCTCTGTCTAGCATCAGGCTAGAAATCCATAAACACTGCGTAAGTGGATAGAGAAAGGGAAAGACGCACCTGCTCCACAGACAAGCCTTGCCAGTGCTCTTGTGTACAAGCCTGCAGATTTATTCCTGGGAAAAGGCATTCAAGGATTTCTGAATATTATGTTGCTCCCTCCTCTTGAATCTTTTGGAGACCAGTAAAGCTAGTTTCTTTGTTCAGGCTTAGCACTCGACCCAAAGATTTTTTCTTACCTTTTTTTTACTTAAAAATTTAATGGATACAGGTTTTCTGTTTATCTTGGTTTCCTGTGCCTTTCAGCCCAGACACTAAAAGCAATACAGCAATATTCAATTTCTTACATCAATCTAATACAAAAAAAAATTCTTTGAATAATAAATGAATTAAATATCATATTTCCCAAAAGCTCTCTTGAAGGTCAGGGATTTTTATTGATGAAAAAAAAAAATCAGTAAATAATTACTTGTAGCCTCTTGTGTGAAGCAGCAGCCATCGAGGTAGAACATCATCACTAGTACTGTCTGGGCTGCTTTACGAAAAACTTTTTAGCACTTAGCAAAAAATGCTATGTTTGGGCTGCTTTTAAAATGTTTCTCTTTTCATCATTTTACCAAGAATATCAGTAACACAATAAGACACGATTAGAGGTATGAAGACTGGAAATACAAGAATGTAGTTTGTCATTATTGGCAAATTATATGTTCTTCCTTCCTCACTGGAAAAAAGCTAAGAGAATCAAATGTCAAGCCAATATAAACAGTTCACCAAGATTGCAGAATTCACAATCAACATACCAAAAAAGCAACAGAATTTCCTGTGTATCAACAATAACCATTGTTTTAAAATCCTAATAGGATTACATAAATATCATACAAAAACACACCATAAAAGTGTATAATTTATATTACACACATATATAATACACATATATAAAATGTTTAACTTCTAAGTGGCAAAAAGTTTCGTAAAAATCTAAGCAACTAGAAGATATTTGCAATGTATTTACATCAACAAAAGGCTAATTCCAGAATATATCAATAATAAGAAATACAAAATAAAGGGGAAATCTGGGTAAATGAACAGAAAATAGACAAAAGTTAAAATCTAAATGTCAACAAACTGAGGGAAGGATACTCAAACTAATTAGTTATTGGGTGAAAATTATAACTACTAGGAATCTTTTTTAAAATCAGGTTGGCCATAAATAAGAAATCTCACAATACAATGTGTTGGCAAGATGTAGGGAAAGGAGAACACTCATACTTTCTTGCAAAAGTATAGATAATGGTACCTCTCTCTGGGGAAGAATTTGGCAGTACTTGCTAAATTGGAAGCTATGAAACAGTTTAAATTTCTATCTGTAGCAAAATGATGAGTAAAATACATTATATCCATTAAAAAAGGAAAACTATGCAGCGATTCAAGAAGCAAGTAGGATCTATATCCATTAATGGGGACCAGCTCAAAAACCGTGCTGAACGAGAAAAACCGCTAGCTAGGCATTCAGTACTGTAAGCTACCAATGCGCAGGAACAACTGAAAGGAATCTCAAAGTGTGCTACACAAAAACTATGCACGGCGTTTTTGGGAAAAAAGCATAAGACCCAAAACAACAACGGTCTAAACAAGAAGGTTTACTTCTCTCTCGTGTGTAAGAAGTCCAAAAGCTGGCACAACCTCTGGTGTGCACAGCACTGAGTGGTTCAAGGACTTCATCTGCGTCGTCTCATTAGATCCGTGTAAAAACCTAGTGAGGGAACAAGATAGGTTAACACCATTTTGCAGATGAGAAAAATGAAATTTTAAGAAACCTTAACCTGCTTAAAGTCACAGACTTGAGACCAAACCAGTGTGACTGCCTACAGCCCCTAAGTCACAGCCTCCTGTTTTGCTTGGTTGGAATCCCCATATCCTTAGACTCAGATGAACACCCAGAAGCTGCTTGGGGCCTTTAGTTAATATTCCTAGAACAGGAACTATGCTGAACCATGTTAATTGGGTCTGTTAGACATCAGTGCTTTGAGACTTCCAAAAATGTGTATCTTGAGAAAGCAATGATTAGGACTAACTCAGTCTCCTTTGTTCTTTGTAGGCCTGGCATCAGTGAGGGCTCTTCTCTTTTCCGATAACAGTATCTGTCTATCATTAACAACATAAAGTGTTTTGTTCTCGAGTGGGTTGCGTTTGAACTTCCCTTCTTCCAGCTATATTTTTATTATTTTGTCAGTCCTTATAATCAACTATCATTTCAAATAATGATGATTTTCAAAAATCTAGGACAAAAAGATCTATCTGCTCAGTATTTTGAGATCCAATTAAACATTTGAGAAAATTCTTTTCAAACTTAGGTATTTTTCTCTTTCACTGTCCTTTCTTCCGTGCATTTCTTCTTAATATGATTGTTTTAGATGTTAATGTACAAGAGTATATAGAAGGGGGTGCAAGCCCTGTCTTCCAGAGCTCATCAACTTGCCATAACATACACAGAGCTTTATGTAGAAATATGTTAAGCTCTGTTAAGTAAAATGTATCTCTGCGGGTCACTGAAGAGTATATAATTCTCATTAATTTCCAGCATGTTGGATATATCAGCCAATATCTATTAACAAGTAGAAGCTGAACTTGTTTTTTATTGGTCATTTGGACTTTTGATGGGTTGATTATTGATCTGGAGATCTTTAGCCCAACTAAAGAGTAACCCCCATTCTATTTGTTGACTAAATATAATGAAAATATCTTCCCCTAGTCAGTTGATTATGTTTAGGGGAAGAGGGGTTACAGATTTGAATTTTCTTATGTGGTCACATTTCTTTTTCTGAGTATATGCTTTGTGTGTCTTAAGAAAAATTTCCTTCCCCTAAGATTAAAGGCAGGCACATGGTCTAGAGATTTTTCTCACTAAAGTTTTTAGTTTACTTAGAAATTATTCTAGATATTATGAAAGTTCCCAGCTATCATCCTGTATTTATTCTCACAGGTGGTGCAGCTGAGCAAGCAGGAACAATAGAAGCTGGAGATGAAATTCTTGCCATTAACGGGAAGTCTCTAGTGGGGCTGATGCATTTCGATGCCTGGAATATCATGAAGGCTGTCCCAGAGGGACCTGTGCAGTTGGTCATTAGAAAGCACAGGAATTCTTCATGCAGCAAGCACTGGTAGTGACACTAACAGTGCTTGTTACTTTTTTTTTTTTTTAACCTGGAATCTCCTTTTCTCAATCTCTTTCTTCGGCAAATCAGAATGACTTCTCTAAACAGTGGGTTCCTGAAACAACAGAGAAGCACTGGTGCAGGCAAGACTATCAAACTCCCCAGCTTTTTTGCTCACACGTGAAGCAGCAGCCATGGAGCTGAACTCCTAAGCCTTCTGCCTGGATCACTTAGGCTGGGAGGGTCCACTTCATTCCAGTGCCTGTCCCCTCCTGTCCATTATGTTTCCTAATGGGGACACAAGATGTGGCATGCCCTTCTTTACTTGAAACATTTAGTGAGGCCTCCAAATCCTTCCTCCCACCTCTCCCAACATAATCAATCCTGGCAATTAGGGATCTAACAAAGTCTGAGGAAAACACAACTGTCACAACTAAAAGGACTAGTTTTATATAATTTTGTAAGTAAATGACAGAGTGCTTTTAGGCACATTCAGTGGAAGGAGCTAAGGGTCTGTTATCCTAAAAAGAAAAACATGACCCTTGAACAAACAGAATCAGTTATGACCTAATGGTTAGGTTGGCTCAGGAATTATCCAAAAATGAAAAAGCAAAATACAGAAAGTGGTATTTTTAGTGAGTGTAATGTGCAACGTATGGCTGCATAGTTTAATCGGTGGTTATTGATCACCATGAAGTATTGATCATGATCTAAAGTGTACGTCGTAAGGCAATTTTACAGGAATGCAGTTTGGATAAACTGTACTAAATAGCCATGAACTTCGCTGCTTAGAATGAGCAGAAAGTTTCAGCTCTGAAAGCACCTTACATCCAGTTTGCAACTTGTCTTGAATAAATGCTGAAATTCAAGACTGGTCAGTGAAAGAGCAGGCAAAAATACCATTGTCACTGAGTTTCCATTTTTATATTTTATGTACTCTCCAACCACTAATTTAAGCTAAATTTTTAGAAATCAATTATCTTTTTAGTATCCTNCTTACATCCAGTTTGCAACTTGTCTTGAATAAATGCTGAAATTCAAGACTGGTCAGTGAAAGAGCAGGCAAAAATACCATTGTCACTGAGTTTCCATTTTTATATTTTATGTACTCTCCAACCACTAATTTAAGCTAAATTTTTAGAAATCAATTATCTTTTTAGTATCCTTGGATTGTAATCCAAATAGAGGAGCTTAAAATAATCCTTTTAGAGGACTTTTTTTTTTTTTTTTTTTTTTAATTTTTTTCCCCTTTCTCAATAAGCTTAAGAAATGTAACATTTCTAACCACTGGATCAATTTTCCTGACCTTGACCTGAGTGTAATGACATAGCTCTGCAGTGACTGAAGTTTTTGCTTTTTGTTTTCCTGTTTTGCAAATTTTCTCTTTAGCCAAAAATGTTTCTCAGCAGAACACAGTTGTGACTCACGCTTGCTTGTGACACTCATTCCAGCTGCTCTTCCTTCTGAAGCACCAGCTTCTTTGTAGTAACTGTTTCCATTCGATGTTGCTGTTCCCGGTCACCAAAAGGGCCAGCCTCTCCTCGTACTGTACCTTTTCTTAACAATCCAGACCCTCATCAGCTTCATTTGCTAAAATGTAATCAGAAGATGGAGAACGAGGGTGAGTCAGTCTTTCAAGGTAAAGGAGCAGAATTGGGTGGTCACAGGCCACATGCTCAGGTGGCACAAACCAGCTCACTGAGTGCTAAGAATACGGGTGAAGCTGCATACCTGCATGCATGGTGACTCAAAGGTTTATGTGGGCTGATTTCTTTAATTAACCTATTTCTGAGTGACTGATCCCAGTAAACCTCTGTGGCGCTGGCCCAGGGAGGTTCTCAGATTGGATTGAGTTATCTGGCTGGTGTGAGCCCAGATTCCTCATTTTTAAACAGGTTATACAAAAGGGTATGTAATTCACAAGTTTGCTAGAAAGACCTGATTAATTTAGCTTCTACTTTTCACTACTACAGTTCCAGGTAGGATACTATAGGAAGTCAGTGCAAGGTGCATGCTAGATTGTTTTTAAGTCTCTGGGGTCAGTTTTGTGGCTTCTGCTTCCTTGCCTAAATGAGAGATGATTTGAAGTCCACGCTGAAAATTTTTTCTCTCTACTCTTCTAGCTGTGCCTACATAGAAATGCACAGTCCATGTGACAGGAGCTTCTGAAGCAACGAAACAGTCTCTCCTGAGAGTTCCTGACCCTCATAACTAAAAAGTGTGAGGGTAGCCGTCTGGTTCACTGAACCATATTCAAGTCATCAGCTATTTCTAGTGGACCTCGCCACAAGGCTTCCCTTGGAATTCGACAATTAGAATTTGAGGAAGCAAAAGCTAAACTCTGACCCTAAGATAGAAAGATATTTACTTGTTGTCAGTGTCCAAGGCATGACTTGTATTTCTAATTAGTCTAATAAATTCTCACACTTCCTGACGTGAACACTAATGGTATTGTCCTACTAAAACTTCGATTGTTTTGGTTTTTTAGCTGGTCAGTCAGTCATCCAATAAGCTATGATGGTAACTCTGTTATAATGTGTATATCATAGTTGCAAGGATATACCGTGAAGGTTGAAGTAAGTTGGGTTTCATTTCTATCCTCCCATACACAGTTCATTTAATTTTAGGGTTGACTTAATTGGCACCACACCTGTTGTATGATATTATACATTATCCATTATTTATGTAAAATAAAATGCCTTATATATTATGAAAGAGTAAGTGCAATAATACAATAGCCTGTACATTTTTAAAATGTTGTCGCCAAGTTATGTAAATCCACATCTCTATAAACAACCTTTTTAAAGTAATTTTAAGAAAATAAACACTGTTTACTACTTGTTTGTGTTTTTAGTTCTGCATCTATAGAATAAAATTTTACAACATGAAGATAAATACTGATGACCTGAATGGGTAAGAGGAACAGGCAAAAGAAGTCAAATCCCTGTTCTTCCATGGTCACACCTAGGATATGACACACTCAAATCCATTCCACCTCTGAAATCTATAAATCACACAGCTCACACCTTTACAACCTCCTGGAGCTTATTCCCCCCTTTCTCGTGGTACTGCTGCTTCAGTTTCAACAGGCCTCTAATCCCTAGCGTGCATGCTAAGTCACTTCAGTTGTGACCAACTCTTTGTGACCCTATGGACTGTTGCCCGCCAGGCTCCTCTGTCCTTGAGATTCTCCAGGTAAGGATACTGGAGTGCATTGTCATGCCCTCATCCAAGGGATCTTCCTAACCCAAGGATCAAACTCAGGCCTCCTGCATTGCAGACAGATTCTTTACCACTGAGCCACCCGGCAGGGAAGCGCCACCTGGGAGGCCCCTAATCCCTAAACAGCTGTCAATTTTCTCACCTTCAGAAACCACTCCGCCCTGCATTCCTTCTTCTCTGTTTGGACTAGACCCTATGGTAGAACACAACAGTCTCCATCCAGCTCATTGGGCACACAGCGCCTTCACCCAGGTTGATCCAGGATCCTTTCAACCAGCCTACGTGCCAATTCCTAGAGAAAAATCTCACAACTGAACAGTATGATGATGCTGCAAATTCAGGGTTTCCAGCCTCAACTGGATGCTATTTGCAGTTGTTTTTCCTTGTCAGTTTTTTGTCTCCTTCACAATGACAACATTATTCATTTTTCCTAAAAACCCTACCCATTTTCTACCCACTCCCCAGAAATACTTGGGTGATCTAGGATCTTACTTCAGAGTGAAATTACAAGCATCTACTTTATTTTAGGCTCTTTTGGTTTTCAGATGCAGACACCAAATTAGAGTAGCCCAAGGAAGCAGGCAAGATGGCATCTCACAGAAATCCCAGAATAGGACTCAGCATATGACCTGGCCTCAGTGACGGGAGGAACTCCGGGGCCATGGGTCCTCACTCAGTGTCCCCACTGGTAGGGCTCCACTGCTGTTTGCAGACCTGCCTCTCCTTCCTCCACCAGCTGACAGCTGTATCCTCAAGTCTTCACACCGTTTATTTAGAAACTGATGGATGCTATTTTGTAATAATTTTGGCCCCACTCTGTATCACAGAACTGTGGACGTACATACAGGCTCCCTGCTGCCTGTCCAATTTTCCATATATCCTCCAAAAGAAAGGTTCTGATTGGCTCAGTCCACTGCTACACTTGGTTAGAACTTTTTCCTGGAGGAGAGTTTTAATAAAATATAGAAATAGCCACAAATCCATTCTATGAAAGTCGAAGGCTACATACCATGCACTATAAAGGGAGACCAAAATGACAATGAAACAGGATACAACTCTCTCTGAAGAAGAGAGAGATGGTATGAAATGGGAGTTCTGAAGAATGTAAAGAATGTCAACAAAGCCTTTAACTTGAAGAAAGGGGATAGATGGTGAGCCCCAGAAAGGTCAGAAAGCACCCTGAATTGAAGCCATTTCCACTCTGCAGAATGGCAGGGAAGGAGAGGTTGAAGATGTTGAGTTTCATTTTTGATTTTCCCAGGCACCCCGTGAGCCTCAGCGGGTCACAGGAGTAACGGGGGAGGAATGGTCTGCTCTCAGGGGAGCCCCTACCACAGAGGTTCCTGCAAGGAAAGGCCTCAACTGATCCACTCAGCCTCTGCTCACCCAAGCCCATAAAGGCCACCACACCCTTCCTCTTGATCCCCTCAAAGCAGCTGAGGTAGATCTGGTAAAGATTAAAATCAGCTTTCTCATCCTAAGGGAGGAACTGAATGATGCTTAAACACAGAGTGCTGAAATACCCAACTACTAACCAAATGTCAGGCTTCACTAGAACCCTGCCTCCTCCATTAAACAGCCTCTTATGAAAGAACCAGGAAAGTTGGAGGGAGGGTGTTAAAACAGTATGCAATAGGCAGATTAAAGAATGTAATTTGGAGGATTACCTTGGGAATCAGAAGAAAATTATAAACACAAACTGTTTTATATTCTCAATTCACTCAAAGAGAATGAGGCTACTAAGAAGCACAAGACCAAAAATGAGAAGATCAAATGGGATCCGGCAGAACTAAGCACATAAACTCAGAGTCATACAAGAAGCATCAAATCAACTTATAGAAACACAAGTCAGTGACACTGAAGGTGAATTTAACTTGAAAAAT
This sequence comes from Neotragus moschatus, assembly GCA_006410615.1. Lineage (NCBI taxonomy): Eukaryota > Metazoa > Chordata > Mammalia > Artiodactyla > Bovidae > Neotragus > Neotragus moschatus. The sequence continues at coordinate 664,652 of SJYA01002574.1, read as the reverse complement.
GCTTAGAATACAATGAAAATGGACCAAAAATTGTATAAACGTTAGCCAACAGAATCTAGTTATACAGTAATATAATACCAAATTTTAGTGATGTTAATTCAGGAATGCATGAATGATTTAAAATTAAGAAATTAATAAACATAAACAGTTCTTATATCAGTAGGACACACACAAATCTTTTGAAAGACATTTTTTTAAAAGTCTGCTTCAAACTCTTAATGGAAAACTCCAGAATCATTCCCATTAGAGTCAAGAATACACACAAAAAGATGTTCACTGTTGTTATTATTGAATAACAACATTCTGCTAAGTCACTTCAGTCGTGTCCAACTCTGTGTGACCCCATAGACGGCAGCCCATCAGTCTCCCCCGTCCCTGGGATTCTCCAAGCAAGAACACTGGAGTGGGTTGCCATTTCCTTCTCCAATGCATGAAAGTAAAAACTCAAAGTGAAGTCGCTCAGTCATGTCTGACTCTTAGTGACCCCATGGAATGCAGCCCATCAGGTTCCTCCATCCATGGGATTTTCCAGGCAAGAGTACTGGAGTGGGGTGCCCCTGCCTTCTCCGAACAACATTCTAGGGCTCCCCAAGTAGCTCAAATGGTAAAGAATCTGCCTGTAATGTGGGAGACGTGGGTTCAATCCCTGGGTTGGGAAGATCCCCTGGAGAAGGGCATGCCAACCCACTTCAGTATTTTTGCCTGGAAAATTCCAGGGACAGAGAAACCTGGTGGGCTACTGTCCATGGAGTCACAAAGATTTGAACACGACTGAGCAACTAACACGATACTACTAACAACATTCTAGAGATACAAGCCAATACAATTAGACAGTTTTTTAAGAGGTATAAATAGTAGGAACAAAAATACACAGTTTGCATAGATATATCTCAGTACATGTAAGCACAAATGCATCAATTTAAAAACTATTAGAATTCAGCAAAATTGGTTACAAAAATCCAACAAAACATGACAAATAGCAAATGAAACAACTGACAAAGGATTAATTTCCAAAATATACAAGCAGCTCATACAACTCAATANATGTTTTATATAATAGTAGAGAGGAAGAGCAAGATAACTCAGGTCCTATAGTCAAGGAGCTCACTATCTAGTAGGTCAGACAAATAAGCAACTTTAAAGTAAATGTAGTCATCAGTGCTATCAACAGGTAGCTGTTCCTTCATATGGCTGTACTTCCTGTCTCCTTAAAGTTAGGGGAGGCCATGTGACTTGCTCTGACCAATGCAGCCTGAATCATTCTGAGCAGAAGTTTAAGAGCCCAGGTGATCTTGATACTTTTCTTCTCTTTACACTAGTGACTGACAATGCTCCAGATGGTGGCAGCTTCACCTGCCTGGCTGCCAAAGTGAGAATGAAGTGGTCTGTGACTGATTTACAGCATGAGTGAGAAATCAGCTTCTGTTTTAAGCCACTGCGGTTTTAGGGTTGTTTGTTTCCACAGCTTAACCTAACCCATCCAGAATAAGGTAGCATGAAATAATTTTGACGAAGAATGACAGGAGCTCTAAGGAAGTATACATAATCTCAGTCACACCTGCTGTCTCATTAAAGGTGATGAAATTTTAAAAACCACGGTTTTCCCCATTTAGTGACTAATTCACTCTTAAGGCAATGGTACCCTACTCCAGTACTCTTGCCTGAAAAATCCCATGGGTGGAGGAGCCTGGTGGGCTGCAGTCTATGGGGTCGCTAAAAGTTGGACACAACTGAGCGACTTTACTTTCACTTTTCACTTTCATGCATTGGAGAAGGAAATGGCAACCCACTCCAGTGTTCTTGCCTGGAGAATCCTAGGGACGGGGGAGCCTAGTGGGCTGCTGTCTATGGGGTCGCACAGAGTCAGACACGACTGAAGCGACTTAGCAGCAGCAGCAAACAAATTTGTGGCTATTTTGTCCAAGTTCCTTTCAAAAAGATTTTAAATTCTTACAAAAATCTTTCCAAGAATTCAGTTTCCAACTTATACACAGAAGCTTACCGCTAAGTAATTCAATCCAGTTCTGGACCGTTTCTGGAGGCTGAGTCTCCTTAACATGCTTCAGAGCTTCATCAAGAAGAACATCCCCTGTTGGAGCATCTGACTTACAAATGACCTACAATGTAATCAGTAAGAATCACATGATCTATTTGATCTTTTTAGATTAAAAAAAAAATTATGTAAACATTTCACCATGCTTAAAACTCCAAGTGTTCATGTAGTTATCAAAGTTCAGATTTTAAATTAATTCCATATGAAGGAAATCCAATGTTTAACCTAACCAGATTAGCCACAATCATAAATGAAAATATAACATAAACGAAAATGTGCCTTAATGAGTAAAGCAAAATGGTAGAAGAGTTTATACTCATTGTAATTCCCTTTACTGCTAAACCTTGGGCTATGTGATATAGAAATTCATTTTTCAAACATTTATTAGTTACAGAAACAGACTCAATTACATATCAGAATTTGGTATATAATAAAGGTGACAATTCACATTACTGGAGCAATTAATTTTTCAACAGACATTACTAAAACAACTGGCTAACAAATTAGAGGTAAAAAGGAAGACTTGGCTCCTGAGCTTACACTGCAATAAAAGATAGATTTAAATATGAACTATAACTGAGAGAATGAGCAAGTTTTCTCAAAATTGTGACAACCAAGCAGAAACCCTGAAAATATCAATAGGTTCGATTACATAAAAATTTTAAATACTACAAAACATTAAGATGGATATAGAATCCACTTGAAGAACAGAACAATCCAAGGGACTTCCCTAGTGGTCCAGCAGTTAAGACTCTGTGCTTCACAATGCAGGGGACGTGGGTTCCGCCCCTGGTCAGGAAACTAAGACCCCACATGCCATGTGGCGCAAGAGTAGAAAAATCCAGAAGTAGGAGATGACAGAAGAAAACACTACACTGCTTTAGAGTTTTTAAAGCCTTCCATAACACTCTTGACTAAACAAACCTCTAACTTAAATTCAGTAATATCAAAGCTTAACTTTTATATTATTGATACTTTGTTAGCTACTAAAATACTATGAAATTTAACAATATTATTTTTTAAATGGGAGTCTTCCTGAAAACTTGTCGTTGGCAGCATGTCCCTTTCTCTTTGATCAATCTTGGCACGTTATTGACAGGGATTTTGGCAGAAACTGATCCCTGTGGCAAGCGATTTGTTGTATAAGTAAATACTGAAATATTTCTCGTCAATAACGTTCAGGTACAAAAGAATAATGTATTAATATGTCTCTGGTCAATAATGAGCTATAAAAGGTTAAAGAAAATACAGTATCTATTTCGGAGACAACATGACCCCATGGAAATATAATTAGAACGAGAAATACAAGCCACAAATCTATTTTTAAATTTTTTAGTAGTTATATTTAAAAAGAAAATTAAGTACAATTAATTTTAATATTTGATTTAACCCATCATAGCCAAAATATTGACATGTAATTGAGATATTTCACATTCTTATCTTTCCATAGTAAGTCTTCAAACAGCCATTGTGTTTTTATTTACAGCATGTCTCAATCTGCATGATCCACATTTCAAGTGTCTAGTTCACAGACATGTAGCTGGTGGCCACCATACTGGACAAAGCAGATATAGAACACTCCCATTATCATACAGAGTTTGACTGGAAAGTGCTATTCTGGGCCATGCTTGTAGTAGGGTGTCAAAATAAGAAAAAATAAAAAGCCCTGGGATAAAAAGTTGCATGCCTATATGTTGTGGTCATGCCACCACTTCTTACTTTGCATTAACTCCCGAAATCGACTGCCATCTGGCCTCAACACACCGCATGCCCATCATTTTAAGACAGGTGTCAGGATTATAATAAACTGGGTATAGTTGGATATTTTTTCTTAGGTCAGGGGTCCATAATATTAAGGTAATATTACTTGTACTTTCTATTACTACTAGTAATTAATATATATATTTCACTGATAATTAAAAATTCCTAAGGTTTTTGTCCCCCATAAATCTATGGTTGCACAGTAAAATGGAAATAAAAATTATATTCTGCTTTATGACAAATATCTAAAACAGTAATTTCAAAACTAATCTCATGCCAGTTCATTTGACTCTACTTTAAATGACTAAATTTAATTTTAATATTCCATGAGAAACATTTTCTGCTATACCATGTCTACTGTGTATATAATTTTCAAAAATATATTCTTTCCCATAGGATTATTATTCTAACTAGTATATCAATCAAAAAATGTTCAGTTTTCACCCTAAAGCATTCTGGATTTCCATCATAACACAATGCATTATGAAGAAAAATTTGAAACACCTTACGTCTCCCAAGAAACAACGACAGACGAAGAGAAATGGCCTTAAATATTTTAGACTGAAATGAAAGTTAAAAGTTCTAGAAACTAATCAATAACACCTATATTAACACAGACCTTAACAATGGAAAGGAGGAGACCTGAAAAGCATTTGTATTCTGGCAAAAAGATCAAGAGCCTATGGATAGTTAATTTGCACAGTATCACTTCTGAGTACTTATGTCAAGTCTTCCAAACCATGGTTTTCAGGAATAGCAAATAGTTTGGGTGTCTTTTTGAACACGCAGGATGCAATGGCTGATGATCCTAACAATGAATCACATTAGTCATTATGTACAAAGAACAAAAAAAAAAAGATATGGAATCACAATTCAATAAAGATTTAACTTTAAAATCAACTTAACTTCTGAAAGCTATTAGTAAAACAGCATGGTTCTACTGTGTAATACAGCAAACTTATTCAATATCTTGTGATAAGCCACAATGGAAAAGAATATAAAAAAGAATGTACAGGACGAGTTCCTCAGACCTATCCAAGAGGCTGTCTCCTGAGCTACAGTCTTCAGTAAGGTCCTCAATAAAACTTAACTTGAAACTTAAAAAAAAAGAATGTATGTATACCTATAACTGAATTACTTCATTATATAGCAGGAATCAGCAGTGTAAATCAACTATACTTCAATAAAATAGAAAACTATTAGTAGAAACATTCTTTATCTTTAGGCAGCACAAACTCTTCAGGAAGGCTGTTATATAGGCCCCCTCTTACCTTTCTTGTTAATAGACTTTTACGTCTCATTCCACAAGCCTCTAGCTGTAACCTTCCTCTCAACGCTAATTCAATCAACATACAGCCACGTAATCCAGATGATATACAGTCATTCCAAAACGATGTGTAACCCTATTTAAAAAAGAGAAAACAAGAGTTAATTTACTTATTTCAAGAAAATAAGTATTTTTTTAGCCAAAGCTATTTCTCGTGCCTTTTACCTTTCATATCTTTCTCCAATTAAAATCAAAATACTGAAAAAATGCAAGTACTATACATTATTAAACTAGGATTTTTAAAAACTTACTGTCTTTTCACCACTTTCTGACAAGTAACTTTGGAAGTCACTAAGTTATGTGCTAATCAGGGCTCACCCGTTCAGTTAACCTGAGATCACAGTAGTTTACAACATGGGCAAATGAAGAAGCTCAGGAAAAATAATCTAGTCCAATGCGGCCTCATGCAGAATTGGAACATCGTTCAATGCTGTTTAGGATAAAAACACAAGGTTAAATTTAGATGAATATATCAGAAAACTTAGGCATGGGGCCATGCGTAGTACTCTGAATAACAAACTGCCAAGCAATCAGATTCTGGCACCTCCCAACACACAACCCCAGGAGTAATTTAAGGGCAATAAAAAGGCCGGACAAAATGAGACTGATAGATATCTAGGGATTTGGGAATACTCAAATGAAAACAGGCACTCTGAGAGCTAACAACTGGATCTGTCCAGATTACAAAGCCATGAAGAGTTGCCAACTACTAAAGTACTCGACTTCCCAGGTGGCGCTAGTGATAAAGAATCTGCCTGCCAATGCAGCAGACCCAAGAGACGTGGGTTCGATCTGTGCTGGGAAGATTCCCTGGAGGAGGAAACGGTAACCCACTCCAGTATTCTTGCCTGGAGAATTCCAAGGACAGAGAGGAGCCTGGCAGGCTTCAGTGAGCACTCAACTCTGAAGAGAAATCAGCAGCTGTCACTAGTCCTGTTTAAGACTCAGAATAAGGTAACATACAATTTTAGCGGGCAGGAAAACAGGTCAAAGGATCCTTTGAAGAAACGAGGGCCTAGACTCAGGGCTCTGGTGCTCTCTTGGGGTCAGTCTCGGTGCTCTTCCAGGCCACAGTAGGCAGCTTGTATTTAAGACGATGACTGACTATCATGGTCCACGGGACTTCACTTTTGACACAGGAACTTAAATGATGAAGCTACCCTTCTGAGAATGAAGGCTCTGAGAAAATTAAGAGTTTAGATTAAGGGAGCCACAAGGAAATCAACATCAAGAAGTAGGTTTATGGGACTTTCCTGGTGGTCCAGTGGATAACACGCCACACTCCCAATGCAGGAGCCCAGATTCAATCCTTGGTCAGGGAACTAAATCACACGTGCCAAAACTAAGACCCAATGCAGCCAAATAAGTGTGTGTTTGTTTGTTTGTTTTTCCAATTTGTTTAAAAATAAAGTAGCCAGACTTCCCTGGTGGTACAGTGGGTAAGAATCTGCCTTCCAATGCAGGGGACACAGGTTTGATTCCTGGTCCAGGAAGATTCCACATGCCACAGGCAACTAAAGCCCACATGCCTAGAGCCTGTGGAACACAAGAAAAGCCACCACAATGAGAGGCCCGCATGCCACAAAGATTAGTAGCCCCAGCTCATCACAACTAGAGAAAGCCCATGCAGTGATGAAGACCCAAAATAACCAAGTACTTTATAAATAAATATTTTTAAAATTTATATTAAAAAATAAAGAAGCAGATTTAAATGTAAGGCAGGGAAAGCAGATACTGTTTAGATTTGAGGGGATTCTTTTAAACTTAGTTTTAGGGATCTGGCTAAATTAAGATCACTAGAGATTAGCTAAGTAGTTAATAAGACCAGTAACTTACAGATGTTAGGTAAAATCCATGGGTTATGCATCCATCCAATACAATTAAAGCTCTAGGAAGCCCAGAAATGGAGTCACATGAAATCAAAGTTATAGCTATCTGGCTTCAACTGGCCTGGACATACAGATGGGAGTTCCCAGGTGAGCCTCTACAAAACTATAAACAATAGAGTACACCTCATAAGACAGTGATGGATGAAATACAGGACCATGCCCTGTCTCTGCAGCCTGGAAACTTCTGATGAACAGTACTTATTAGAAACTTAGGGACTTTCCTGGCAGTCCAGTGTTTAAGAGTCTGCCTTCCAATGCAGGGGGTGTACATTCAATGGCTGGTCGGGAACTAAGATCGCATGCTCCCTGGGCAACTAAGACTGCACAAGGCCAAGGAAGATCCAATGCAGCTAAAAACAATAAACAATAAAAATTAAAAGGATTATCACTTTCACCTTAGAAAAATGGGAGAGGGGAAAATCTCACATTTGCTAGCAGACAACAAAATACACCTCAACCTCAACTCCCCTGAGAATAAAGGTATACCCAGAGAAGTGAGCAAAATGGAGTATTTAACAGGACTTTATACATGTAGTGAATGGCTTTGGGGCATTAACATTGAAGACACATACTTATACTTAAACAGAACTGGCTTCATGTGGGAAAACAGACAAATGGACATGGACGGTTCTGCAGCAAAGCTTCCAGGACTCACACACAATATTCCAAAGATCAGTGAAGCCACCAAACCATACCAAGCAGGCTGACGACACCTGGCAAAATCCACATCATAAAAGTATGATCAGGAATCAAGCAAATTGCTGGAGGCAGGAGAGAAGAGGGGAGTCGTTGTTTAGTCACCAAGTCATGTCTTAACTCTTTTGCAACCCCACGGACTCTAGCCCTGCCAGTCTCTGTTCATGGGATTCTCCAGGCAAGAATACCGAAGTGGGTAGCCATTTCCTCCTTCAGGGGATCTTCTTGACCCAGGGATCAAACCCGCGTCCCCTGCATTGGCAGGCAGATTCTTTACTGCTGAGCCATGAGGGAAGCCCAGAGCTGAACAAAAGTATTTTATGATATTACTGGATAAAGATGGTGGCAATGCCATCCTTGAGAAGTATATTAGAAGGAAAGCAGTACACTGGGAAGAGCCAAGTGAATTTGGTCATGACCTAGGCCAGCAAGATTCTGGAGTGAATCCATGTCACTTTTACACATACAAGCAAAACTACCAAAGCTGGGGCACCAGCTTAGACCCTGCCAAGTGCTAAAGAGCACTTCCATCTTTTAATCTCTAGTGCTAACCATACAACTACATCATACTGATCTCCAAACATAAGTTTAGTATCTCTATATGAGATGATGGAAGCTAACTAAACTTACTGTGGTAATCATTTCACCATACAGGCCTACCTTGGTTTGGTAAATATCAGAGATATCACAGAATTGTTTCCAGACCACAGGAACAAAGCCAGTTATCACAAGAAGTTGAGTCACACAAATGTTACGGTTTCCCAGTGCACATAAAAGTCAATATACACACTACACTATGCTGCTGCTGCTGCTAAGTCGCTGCAGTCGTGTCCAACTCTGTGCGACCCCATAGACGGCAGCCCACACCAGGCTCCACTGTCCCTGGGATTCTCCAGGCAAGAACACTGGAGTGGGTTGCCATTTCCTTCTCCAATACATGAAAGTGAAAAGTGAGTGAAGTCGTTCGGTCGTTAGTGACCCCATGGACTGCAGCCTACCAGGCTCGTCCAGCCATGGGATTTTCCAGGCAAGAGTACTGGAGTTGGGTGCCACTGGCCTTCTCCTATAGTTATAACAAACAAAAAAAAAGTGTATATACCTTAGTTTTAAAATTCCTTATTGCTAATTTTAAAACACCTTTAACTTGTAAAACATATGGTACCTGTAAATCACAGTAAAGCAAAGCACAATAAAATAAGGTATGCCTGCATATGTAAATTAAACCACGACACTGTACACCTTAAATTTATATGTATGTCAATTATTTCTCAATAAAACTGAGGTGGGGAGAAGTTGTATCTCTGGCATTGGGATGCATTTAAAAATAGATGGTATCTTGAAAGAAATATGGTATTATAGCTACTGAGTTAACCTAAACCCATGGAAGAGAGGACAGACATGAGGCACAGGCCTCACACGTACACAGCAGTGGGATGAAGAACTAGCGTCTAACTTGTCAGTTTACTGGGAGCCTTAAAACTTGGTACAAGACTGGCTGACTGAACATCCAAATCTAGGCAGACCATCAATCTACCTGATTTCTCAGTGCAAAAGACTTCATCAGAGCAGGTAACACCATACCACCCCGGGGATCTGTCCTCAGATAAAACACCACTCCTGAAACAATTACAAGGACCTGCGGTCTAAACAGGATGGTTATATATTCAGGGCATGAATGTGTTTTTGCCCTAGTAAAAATCTTATACCATCTCGGTCAAAAGGGCAGTTCAGTTCAGTTGCTCAGTCATGTCCAACTCTTTGCGACCCCATGAACCGCAGCACGCCAGGCCTCCCTGTCCATCATCAACTGCCGGAGTCCACCCAAACCCATGTCCACTGAGTCAGCGATGCCATCCAACCATGTCATCCTCTGTCGTCCCCTTCTCCTCCTGCCTTCAATCTTTCCCAGCATCAGGGTCTTTTCAAATGAGTCAGTTCTTCATATCAGGTGGCCAAAGGATTGGAGTTTCAGCTTCAGCATCAGTCCTTCCAATGAATATTCAGGACTGATTTCCTTTAGGATGGACTGGTTGGATCTCCTTGCAGTCCAAAGGACTCTCAAGAGTCTTCTCCAACACCACAGTTCAAAAGCATCAATTTTTCAGCACTCAGCTTTCTTTATAGTCCAACTCTCACATCCATACATGACTACTGAAAAAACCACAGCTTTGACTACCCTAGCTTAATCCAAAAATACTACTACATGAAGGGTACTACACGAAGGGAGAACCACTGGCCAGGCAATCAGCTCAGTGACACAGCAGCAGCACTTCATTAGGAATACCAGCAGCCACAGGATCTTGAGGGTGTCCCCTACTCACTGCAGAAGACTCAACTTCTGGGTCCCAGCGGAGGTTGGAGAACCAAAAAAAAAAAAAACTATTTGGGACCCTACAAGTTTAAGATTAGGATCAGAATCAGCTATTTCTAAAATATAAGAATGGAAGAGGCAGAGACAGGCCAAGTAGCAGTGGATCACACACTACCCCCACAGGAATCCAGAGAAACAGGATTTCATTAGGCATAGGTCCAAAACAAGGGACATTGAAGAACAGATGGTCCCATGACGACCCTAATACGGCTGCCCTGGGAAGCTGAAATGCTAGAAAATCAAATCAGGCACATTTGAAAGTCATACCATGTGCAGCTCACAAGTGTGTTAGTCACTCAGTCATGTCCAACTCTTTGCAACCCCATGGACTATAGCCTGCCAGGCTCCTCTGTTCATGGAATTCTCCAGGCAAGAATACTGGAGTGGGTTGCCATTTTCTCCTCCAGGGGATCTTTCCCACTCATGGATCAAACCAAGGTCTCCTGCATTGAAGGCAGCCAGGGAAGCCGAAGTCTTCAACAAAATCAAGACTAGAATACAAGACGCAGACAATCAGAAGGCCCTGGAAGCTAATTCAAAGCACCTCTACTTGCCTTTTACCAAAATTTAATAATAACAACTAATGATAACCAGGTAGGTGGAGACATTCCCAACAGGATGCCAGCTAAATTGACTATAGAGCGCTCCCGTCAATCTTACGTTTTTGGTATCACTCAGCATCCACGACTCAGACAGATGGCCAATCTTTAGGCAGACCTCACGAGAACCTTGTAACTTTAAGTGGGATATATGACCTTTATCATATAGTATGTCACTCAGAAGCAAGGAGCAGAACAGAAAGAATGAAGGCGCAGGAACGAATGAGGCAATGACACCAGGGACAAGCTCTGCAGACACAATCCTTCCTTCAGTGGCCAGTTCCAAGATCTAAACGTAGGGGACACAGAATACATGCAGTAATCTGACATTACTGCAGATCTAAGCAACAACCTCCAACACAACGTTTTCTCAGCGATGAGATAAAATTNCCTGCGTTGGGAGGATCTCTTTAAGAAGGGAAAGGCTACCCAGTCCAGTATTCTGGCCTGGAGAATTCCATGGACTGTATAGTCCATGGGGTCACAAAGACTCAGACATGACTGAGTGACTTGCACTTCACTTTCACTTCAGAGAGTAGTGTTCAAGCAAGCCTTCCAGTAGTGACAAGAGTCTCAAAAACAGGAGAAAGTAGAAAAAACAACTGAAAAAACTTCCCCAAATATGGTGAAAAATGTTCATCGAAGATCCAGAGCATCATACCCAGATGCATCACAGTCAAACTGCTGACATTAAACAAAGACTAGATATTATATACTGGGAAAGCAACAAGAAAAAAACAACTTATCCCATTTAAGGGAACAATACAATTACCAGATAACCTCTCACTAGAAATACTGGAAACCAAAAGACATTAGGGTAACATAGTCAAAGTGCTGAAAGAAACACACTATCAACCAAGAATCTATACCCAGCAAAACACCCCTCAAAGCTGAAGATGAAACAGGCATTTACACAAAGGCTGGATCTGTTGCTAGCAGATATGCCTTATAAGCAAAACTAAAAGAACTCCTGCTGATTTTAAGTAAATTAGTATCAGGCAGTATTTCAAATCCATACAAAGAAAAGACAGATACAAAGGTAAATGAACAAGAAAAACTATATATTTTCTATTTTTGCCTTTAAAAACTGACTTAAAAGCAAAAGATTGCATAACATAATAAGTATAAAACAGTATTGAGTTATGTGAACTTGTAATATTTCTGACAATAATGAACAAAGGAAAGGGGTAAATGAAGATATACTGGAGCAAAGTTTCTGTATTTTGCTGGAACTAAATGAGTATTACTTTAAAGAAGACTAAGGAAAAAACGCCAATGGATATAGGTATGCAAGGGGGAAGGGAAGGCAGAAGAAAGGGAGGAGTAAGGAAATTTAAATAGTTTAACTTTATTTTTCCATTTAACACAAAAGATGGTAGAAGAGGTAGAGAGACAAAAAGGACATCTGACACAGAAAACAAAGAGCACAGTTGCTGGTAGAAATCCAACTCTATCAGTAATCACATTAAATGTGTGGGCTAGATCAGATACTCTGATGGTCAAGTTTCACAGACTGGATAAAAGATTTAACCATACCTATGTTGTCTACAAGAGACAGTTTAGATTCAAAGACACAAACAGGACAAAATAATGAATTTTTTAAAAATCTATGGAAACACTAATCCAAAGAAAGCTGGAATAGATACATTAACATGAAACAAAGTAGACTTCAGAATAAGGAAAATTGAGAGAGACAAACGGGAATGTTTCATAATGATAACAGAGTTAACCATCAGGAAGATTTAACTATTACACACAGACATACCTAACAAGAGAATCCCAAAATACACGGAAAAAACCCTAAAAGAAAGGAAAAACAGGAAACACAGTAAAGTAGTGGAAGACACACTGTTAACTGATACAACTAGAGAGAAAACAAAGATACAGCATTGAACAATATGATACAACTACAGAGAAAACAACCTAAGATACAGCACTGAACAACAATATCAAGCAAAACCAATTTGATTTAAATGACATTTATAGAACACTCCAACCAATAGCAAAATACATTTTCTTTTCAAGCACACAAATATTTTCCAAGATACCTCATAAGCCAGCTCACAAATCAATGAATTTAAAAGGAGTGAAATCATAGAAAATGCTTTACTCCAAGAGAATTAAATCAGAATTAAAACAACAGAATAAAATACAAAAAATCTCCATATGAGAAATAATCCATAGCCCAAAGAATTACAGAAGGCAGGAAGTAGTCTGAACTAAAATATGAAAACACAAAATATAAAAACCTATAGGATGCAGCTAAAGCAGTGTTTAGAAAGGCATCTGAAGCTTTATTAAATACTTGTATTACAGAAGACCTCAAATCGCCAACCTAATCTTGTACCTTAAGAAATCAGAAAAGAACAAACTAAATCCAAAGCAATCAAAGAGAAGGAAATGATAAAGCTTAGCACAGAAACCAATGAAATGCAAAACAGAAAAATAGAAGAGGGGGAAAAGGTCAATAAAGCCAGCCTGTTTCTTTTAAAAAGATCAATGTTTTTAAAACAGGCATATAGAAAGGAAGAAAGGAGAGGGACAAAAGATGCACGAAGTACCAACATAAAAAAACAGGAGGAACATCACTTCCAACCCTACAGAAACTTAAAGGATTATAAAGAAATAAGATAAACAGCTTTATGTCAATAAATTAGACAATTTAGATAAAATGTTCAAACTGCTGGATAAACAGCAATTACCAAGACCAACTGAAGAAATACAAAATCAGAATAAACCCTGTAACAAGAAGCTGAATGAGGAGTTAAATTATCTTCAAAGAGTGTTACTGAGGATGTAAGAAGAATCAGCCTACCAGATGTAGATAAACCTGAACACTGCCTGTACCCACCAGAAAACTTGTTGGCGGTGGAGGGGGGAGGGCGCTGCGGTCGGCGGTTAAGCAGGTCATTTTACATCCTCTTTTGAGTCCTCTTTTGAGTCTTCACTTTCTCATTTACAAAATGAAAAAGACAGACTTCAACCATTCTACAAGTATGATTCTAACCAACTGGGAATTCCCTGAGGAGGTAAGCGGCTTAAAGCAAAACAGGATACATGACCTATTTTAATTTGAAAACAGCATTTGCAGGTCAATCATCAAGGTTATTCCTTGCTTCAGTTGTGTCCAAATCTTTGTGACCCCATGAATCGCAGCACACCAGGCCTCCCTGTCCATCACCAACTCCCGGAGTTCACTCAGACTCATGTGCATCGAGTCAGTGATGCCATCCAGCCATCTCATCCTCTGTCGGCCCCTTCTCCTCCTGCCCCCAATCCCTCCCAGCATCAGAGTCTTTTCCAATGAGTCAACTCTTTGCATGAGGTGGCCAAAGTACTGGAGTTTCAGCCTCAGCATCAGTCCTTCCAATGAACAGCCAGGACTGGTCTCCTTTAGAATGGACTGGTTGTTCGCCCTGCAGTCCAAGGGACTCACAATGAGTCTTCTCCAGCACCACAGTTCAAAAGCATCAATTCTTTGGCACTCAGCTTCCTTCCCAGTCCAACTCTCACATCCATACATGACCACTGGAAAAACCATAGTCTTGACTAGACGGACCTTTGTCGGCAAAGTAATGTCTCTGCTTTTTAACATGCTATCTAGGTTGGTCACAACTTTCCTTCCAAAGAGTAAGCGTCTTTTAATTTCATGACTGCAATCATTATCTGCAGTGATTCTGGAGCCCAAAAAACTAAAGTCTGACACTGTTTCCACTGTTTCCCCATTTACCATGAAGTGATGGGACTGACACTATGTAAAGAACTGTAAAAGATAAGCATTTATAAAGGGGTATCTAAAAATTGGTGTTTGGCACTATCATACATAATGTAGAAATGAACGAGAAAATTTTCCAGTTTTCACATGACATGGAGATCATCTTAAATATCAAACTGATCAAACAAGAAATTAAATGAGAAATTAAAAAATTTTCCTGAGACAAATGAACATCGAAATACAATGTATCAGAATTTATGGGATTCACCAACAGCCTCTAGATAAATGATGTGGTACTGGTACATGAACAAACAGACCGAGAGAATTAATAAATCCAGAAATAGACCCAAGAATACACTGAAATCTAGTATATGATAAACATGCTATCTTAAATCATATACCTGATAAAGGGTAAATATCCAGAGTATATAAAGAACTCATATCACAGCGAAAATAATAATAATAATCCAGTTAAAAAAAGGGCAAAGAACCCAAACAGACATTTCTCCAAAGTAGATGGTACTCAGTATAAGAAAAAAAGATGGGCAATTTAATCATTAGTATTAATAAAACTTTTGGATAGCCATTTAGAAAAACAAAACTGGACCCATACTTCATATTACACACCATAATTAACTCCAAATGGATGAGAGATTAAAATGTAAAACAAAACAATATAAAGCACTATAAAAAAAAAAGGAATGAATACTTTCATAACCTGATTTGGGGGTAGGGGGTGGGTGGAAAAGCTTCCAGCTACTGCTCAAAATCTAGAAGAAATACATATGGATAATATGTATTACATAACTTTTTTTTTAAAGTACCCATGGCAAAACCATAAACAAAGTAAAAAGACAAAAGGAAATGTAGGAAAATACATTTATAACATTCAACAAAGACACAATTAGTTCCTAAAGATTAAAGGCTTTAAGATCAAGAGACTTCCCTAGCGGTCCAGTGGCTAAGACTCTGTGCTTCCACTGCAGGGGGGATGTGGGTTCAATCCCTGTTTGGGGAATCAAGATCCCACGTGCTGAAGCCAAAAACATTTTTTTAAAAAGGAAAATAAGATCAATACTCAATTTTTTAAAGGCAAAGATACAAAGAGTAAATTCACAAAAGAAATGAAAATGACTTAAACATATGAAAAGATGCTAATCATTAACAATACACATTTAAATAACAAAAGAAAAACAAAACCAATCAAAAAATGGGCAAAACAAGTGTCTATAGAAGATGACTGGATAAACAAAATGTGGTACATACATAGAATATTTTCGGCTTTAAAAAGAAAAAATTCTGATGCATGCTACAACATGATGAACCGAGTCTGCTAAGTGACATAAGACAGTTACAAAAAGGCAAAAGCTGTATGACTTCATTTTTATGAGGTGCCTAGAGGAGGCAAAACCACTGAAGAGGTGGAGTGGTGGCTGCCCCGGACAGGCGGGAGGAGGAATGAGGAGCTGTCACTTAACTGGTAAGGAGTTCCAGTGAGGGATGATGCAGTGGTTCTGGAGATGAACAGTGGCGACAGTTGCACAACAAAGAGAATGTCCTTACTGTTACTGAACTATAGACTTTAAAATGGCTAAAACAGTGAATTCTGCTATGGACATTTTAGTACAATTTTTAAAACTACATGAAAACAATGCTTATCTGATAAGACTGGCAAAAATCGAAAAATGTCTGACACCAATGGCAAAGATAAGGCCAATACACTGTGCTAGGAATGCAAAAATGACATCATCCCTGACAGAAATCATGAAAAATTACATGTCTTTAGCTTGACAATCCTACTTCTAGAAATCTACTCTGAAAAGTCTGCTTCCCCATAAATATGAAACAATAAGTGCATATGATGATGATTAATTATGACACTGTCTGAAGTAAAAACTTGGTAACAGTCTATAAATCCATCAATAAAAACAATGAATATATGAAGATAAATATAATGGAACACTATGCAGCCAAAAAAGATCTTTATATAATGACATGAAATAATCTTCAGGCTATATAATCTATAAAAAGGAAAATGCCAAACAGCATATACCAGTTCAGTTGCTCAGTCATGTCCGACTCTTTGCGACCCCATGAATCACAGCACTCCAGGCCTCCCTGTCCATCAACAATTCCCGGAGTTCACTCAGACCCACGTCCATCGAGTCAGTGACGCCATCCAGCCATCTCATCCTCTGTCGGCCCCTTCTCCTCCTGCCCCTAATCCCTCCCAGCATCAGGGTCTTTTCCAATGAGTCAACTCCACATCAGGTGGCAAAAGTATTGGAGTTTCAGCTTTAGCATCAGTCCTTCCAATGAACACCCAGGACTGATCTCCTTTAGAATGGACTGACTGGATCTCCCTAAAGTCCAAGGGACTCACAAGAGTCTTCTCCAGCACCACAGTTCAAAAGCATCAATTCTTTGGCACTCAGCTTTCTTCACAGTCCAATTCTCACATTCATACATGACCATTGGAAAAACCATAGCCTTGACTAGATGGACCTTTGTTGGCAAAGTAATGTCTCTGCTTTTGAATATGCTATCTAGGTTGGTCGTAACTTTCCTTCTAAGGAGTAAGCATCTTTTAATTTCATGGCTGCAATCACCATCTGCAGTGATTTTGGAGCCCCAAAAAATAGTCTGACACTGTTCCCACTGTTTCCCCATCTATTTGCCATGAAGTAATGGGACTGGTTGCCATCTTATTTTTCTGAATGTTGAGCTTTAAGCCAACTTTTTCACTCTAGTAGGCTATCTTTTGTATATGGGGAAGAGGGGCAAGAACTAGTATGTTTAATTTTGCTACAAAAAACACTGGAAAAACACACTCCAAACTAAGTTTTCAAAATGACCAACAGGAGGAAGAAGGAATGAAGTAGAAAGGATGATGGAAATAAAGACTCCTAACTTGTGATACAGTTATACATATTCAAAACAGAAAAAACATTTTTAAAGAAGGAAAACAAATGAGCTAATCTAACTGCACAAAAATTAGTGATACAACCACAAGGAAATATTAACTATTTCAACTGCCTTTAGAATACAGTATTTTAACTGTACATCCTAGTAAAGTATTGCAAACAAATTTGAGGCTGAATTCAACAGTCAATTTGTAGTAATACTGACATTATTATTATTTTAAAGCTATTTAAATACATGCAGTAACTAATCCAATAAAATAATATTTGGGGGAACCAAGAACTTTAATTAAGAGAAAAAAGATATAGGTATAAAATTCAATAAGTGAAATAAAAATCCATGTTAAGTTTGAATAAAAAACCATGTGAAGTGATTCTTCCCTCTCCCCAAATGCTAGCTCTACCCCTAAAGAAAATATAATCTATGTCTGTGTACTAAAAAGTCCTAGAGGCACGGCCATCCCAGTAACACTGAGGATACCCGGTACCCAGGCTGTGGTTCATCCCGCACTTAAAAAAAAGCAAGGATTCCTTGAAGACAATCTCAAGTCTGAAACAGGGTATGTATTTAGAAGACGAGTCTCAGGCATTGTGACGTTGACCAGAAAGCAAGAAATTATCAAAGGTTAATAAGTGATACCAAAAGAACACCGCAGCCTCCCAAAGGAAATGAATTTCCATTAGCCAAAGGGGCAACAACTTTAAATGAATTCCCATTAGCCAACGGTGCAACAACTTTAAACATAAAACTAACAAAAAAAAAAAGAGTAATTTATACATTTCAGTTCAGTCGCTCAGTCGTCTCCGACTCTTTGTGACTCCAGGGACTATAGCAGGCCAGGCCTCCTGAACTCCTGGTGTTCACTCAAACTCACGTCCATCGAGTCGGTGATGCCATATAACCATCTCATCCTCTGTTGTCCCCTTCTCCTCCTGCCCTCAGTCTTTCCCCAGCATCAGGGTCTTTTCCAATGAGTCAGCTCTTAGCATCAGGAGGCCAAAGTATTGGAGTTTCAGCTTCAACATCAGTCCTTCCAATGAATATTCAGGACCAATTTATACAGGTGACTCGGACTTCCTTATCAGTCCAATGGCTAGAACCCCACACTGCCAATGCAGGGGCTCAGGATTTGACCCCGGTCAGGGAACTAGATCCCACATGACTCAACCAAGAGCTTGAAGACTAAAAGAGCCATGTGTGCCACAGCTAACAGATTCAGTGCAGAGAAACAAATACAAATTTCTAAATGCTCCCTTTAAAAATAATACAAGTGATTGAAACACAATGATTAAAAAAAAAACCCACAAGTCACAGTTTAAAAAAACAGAAAGCCCACACCTCACTGAAAGTCACTAAAATACTAATTCCTTATTCTAAAACTTAGCACTCAAAAGAGAAAATTTAGTCAGCCCTCTGTGTCCAAGGATCCAACACACCACAGGATAGAAAAGGTCCAAAAGGCAAAACTTAAATCTGCCCCTATTTACATTGTATTTACAACTATTTATATAGCATTTACATTGCACCAAGTATTATAAGTAACAGAGATGACTCAGATGATACAGGAGGATGTGTGTAAGTTAAATGCAAAAACTACAGCATTTTAAATGAGGGACTAGATCATCCGAAGATTTTGGTAACCCCTGCGATGTAGGGTCCTGGAACCAATGTCCCTTGGACACTGAGAGACTACTGTATTTATCCTGGCATTAAAAAAAAAAACAACGATGTATTTACTTACTTGGGGCTATGCCGGGTCTTCGCTGCTGTGCACAGCCTTTTTCTAGTTGGGGCAAATGGGGCTACTCTTCGTTGTCATGCAGGGGGTTTCCCTGTGGTGGATTCTCTTTTGTGGAGCACAGGCTCTGAGATGCAGGGGCTTGGTTGCCCTGCGCGTGAGGGATCTTCCCAGAGTCCCAGTCCACAGACTGAACCTGTGTCCTCTACACAGGCCAGCAGATTCTTAACTGGACCGCCAGGGAAGTCCCTATCCTGCCTTTTAAGTGCATAAAATAAAATGCATAGGATTACAAAGGAGAAAAAATTGAAAGTATTAAAAATAAACAAATTTGTGATAATATATGTGCTTCTTTGTACATCAAACAACAAACCCTAGTCACAAGTGTAATTTCAACATAGCGATGAGCAGACAATAATGTAATGTGTCTAAATGAAAGTATTAAGATATGAAAATATCTCTGGATTCTACTGGTGACAAACTCACAGATATCACTAGTACTACTCCAGCTTGCCTCATGTTTTTAACTGTAGTGGGTAAGTTTCATTTAAAGGCCATTAAAAATACTTTTCCCACCCAAGCATTTTACTCTGAATTCTACCACTATCTCCAGGCTACAGACCAATCGATTCCCTAGGAATGGGGACATCAGTCTCAACCCAAGAACCACTCTGTTAGAACCCAATCCAGGAACTACCCTGGTGGTCCAGTGGCTAAGACTCTGTGTTCCTAAGCAGCTGCTTCAAAACTACATTCCCCTCAAATCTCAAAATGCAAGGGACCCAAGTTTAATCCCTGGTCAGGGAACTAGATCCTACGTGCCATAGCTACATCCCATGTGCCACAATTAAGACCCAGTGCAGCCAAATAAATAAATAAATATCAAAAGAAAAAAAGAAGCCAATCCAAGTAATGAATTCAATCTATGTATGATTCATCTTCAGTTTTGTGCCGATCCCAATTCTGGGCTTTCCTCCGTTCTTCACATCAGTCCTCTCCATTCTTTTGCATTCCAACAGTTATTTATTGGGCACTATGCTGTACTAAGTACTGTTCTATGTATAAGGAAATTAAGTCCCAAGCATACCACTTCAAATACACTCCTGGTAATTTCTAAACTGATAGTTCCATTCGCAACTATTTTTCTTCCACTGCACTCACCTATCAAAACTCCAATGTATTGATCCAACTGTCCACTTTCTTTTTCTGTGCCGGTGCTTCTAAACTGCAATAAAGAAAACTTGCTATCTCGATTTAAATTAAACCCATCCTGGCAAATCTTTCTATGTTTCCCTGGTCACAGCTCTTACACAGAGCAGCTGCTTCAAAACTACATTCCCCTCAAATCTCAAAATGTGAAAGAATGTGAAGTGGCTCAGCTGTGTCCGACTCTTTACAACACCATGGACTGTAGCCTGCCAGGCTTCTCCATCCATGGGATTTTCCAGACCAGAGCACTGGACTGGGTTGCCATTTCCCTCAAATCTCAACCCAGCTCATTTTCAGCAGATAACACCACAGGAAGTAAATACCATCAGACAGGAACAACCTCAACTTCCAGCAATGAACCATAATCAACAAACTCAACTTCATAGTCCACTCCTTTTTTCTGGTTATGATAGGAAAACTGCCTAAGGCTAACCCTTCTACCCATTCTCTCCCACCTCAAGAAGTATATTTGCTCACAACTCCTGCCCTCCTAAAAAAGCTTAAAGCTCTCCCTTATGTGGCGGCACCTTCCTAAGTGACATTCAAATGTCCTCAGGTTTGTCCATCAAGAGAAAGAGACAGTCGAGCACCAAAATGGCCCTATCTTCTTCCCATTCACCCCAAACTCCTTGATAGTGGAAAGAAAAAAAAATCCCTACCACTTCTCTACCCATGTAATGAGATACAGTTCTCTTGAGTAACAGCCCACAAAAGCTAATGTTGTTGATACTCCCTCCTCCCCCCCTGATTTCCACTCTCCTGTTTTCCTCTGCAGCTCCTGTTTAGGCTTTCAAAGGTTACTCTTCTAACTATCTCTTAAGTGTACTGTCTTGCTAAGTGGTCTTTTCATAGGTGATTTACACACTCTTCTTGAGACATCTCAGCCGTTATCGCTTGCTTGAAAAAAATTTTCAAACAGCAGTACTAGGGGAAAGTCCCTATCTCTTTCCTTCCCTTCCATCCATCACCCACACCCTCACAGGTAACTTCTATTAACATTTGGAACATATCCTCCCCAAATCCTTTATGCTTCCAATGTGCAGACAGTTGGTAGTTTAAAACTGGGCTAAGTCACTCAGTCGTGTCCAACTCTTTGTGACACCATAGGCTTTGGTCTGCCAGGCTCCTCTGTCCATGGGATTCTCCAGGCAAGAATACTGGAGTGGGTTGCCATTTCCTACTCCAGGGGACCTTCTCCACCCAGGGATCAAATCCAGGTCTCCTGCATTGCAGACAGATTCTTTACAGTCTGAGCCATCAGGAAAGTCCAATGTGCACCATGTCTAGTCCTTACAAGCCCAAAGTATGTAGGATTTATCCCTCCATTTTCATTAGACAATGAAACTGAGGCTCAAGAGAATTAAGGGACTTGCCAGTTACTGAATGGCAAAGTTGGAACCGAAACTGTTCTCCTAGCTCCATCATTCTGTCTTGTCTTCCAAGTCCTGTCTAATGTGTGATCTACTTGCTTTCAGCTTCCATGAAAAGGCAGATGTTGAAGTACTCACTTCTCTTTCCATGGGTGCCATCATTTATTTTACTTCAGAGAGCACAAACAGTAAGCAGAAACTGACCTCCTCTCAAGAAAATGAATTTTGTAAAGGATTTCTGGCAAAAATGTACATACTTTTGACTAGCAAAGGTGTTTTTCTTTTTTGGCCATGCCATGCAGCCTGTGAGATTTTAGTTCTCTGACTAGACTGAATCTAGGCCGTGAGAATGTGGACTGCTAACCAATGGACTGCCAGGAAATTCCCTAGTAACGTTTTAAAAAGTATATTTAACAGCATCTTATTATAAGATTTAACCATAATTCCATAATCTTTCCTAGGAAGCAATAAGGTTTTGGATAGTAAACAGTTTTGCAAAGCTGTTTTCATATATGTAAATTATCATTCTGTCTTACAATAACTGAATAAAGCATTACTTTACATTGAAAAATCTGAAGTTTAGGTAAATTAAGAAGTATAACCTGGCTATCAGCAGTTAAACCTCAAGCTACAGTGCTCTGGCTAGATACTGTTCTTTGACCACCATGTTACATTGTCAGTATTTTAAGTTGAGGACATTTTGGAAAGCATATAGAATAATAAAACCATTTAAGTTTTCTATCAAGTCACCATAACACTACTTATTAGATGCTGGCCTCTGCACAATTATATTTTCTTAAAATAAGAAAAATATAATTTAATTAAATAAACACCCATTGAGTACCAAGACATTGCTAAGCAGAGGTAACAGAGATGACCAAGATATTTATAAGGCACAAAATGAAAAACAAATCATAATTCAATGTGATAAATATTGTAATACTGATATGAATAAAATGAAAGCCTCTCATGTGACAGTATTTGGAAACAAAGCCTCTGGGAGATAATTAGGTTGAGAAGAGGTCGCGGGGGTGGGGCCCCATGATAAGATTAGTGCTCTTAGGAGAAGACAGTAGAGATTTTGCTGTCTCTCTCTGTTTTGACACACAGCGAGAGGAACCTCACCAGAACCCAATCACACAAGCATCCAACCTTCCAGATGGTGAGAAAAGGAATTTTTATTGTTTAAACCAATTCTGTGGTATTTTGTTATGGCAGCCCCAGCAGACTATCACATATGCATATATACCTACAACACTCTAGACATTCTGCTAGGTGTAGACAATGATAGGAAAAAGGGATATGAGCGCAACGAATGGTGCCCTGGAGATTAGGTAAAGAGCTTTGGCTGGGCATCAAGAGATGGGTAAGAAACGGCTGCCAGGTAAAGAAAAGGAGGAGATACTATACAGAAGAATCTGCTACAAACACAAAGGCCTAAAAAAATAATAATGTGATTTTCAGACTGCTAGAGAGAAAAATAACTAAAGGATGAAAGTCCACAGCACGACCATACTTATAATACACCCCTATTAAATACGGTACATCAAATAATATGTTCTATCATGCAGTCACAACAAATAATAGGGTATCTTATTTCTCATTGGAAAAATCCTTATTTACTAACATGGGAAGGTGGTCACTGTGTATTATTAAGAAAACAGGGGTTAAAAAAGAGAAAGAAAAGGGGTTACAATCCAGTACTGGAAGGTTTTTTTCTTTTGTTTATTTAAGTTTTAAATAAACATAGGCAAACTCACTGAAAATAGGACTGGAAAAATAATGTAACACCAAAATATTACTGCCCAACTTCCACTACTTGTCTCTGTGCGATCCTTTGTCCACACAGAAATTTTTTTTATTGATAACATAAAGAGTGGGTATGAAAGTATTAGTTGCTCAGTCATCTCTGTCCAAGGGATTTCCCAGGCAAGAATAGTGGAGTGGGTTGCCATTTCCTTCTCCAGGGAATCTTCCCGAACCCAGGGATCAAACCCAAGTGCCCCACATTGCAGGCAGACCCTTTACTGTCTGAACCACCAAGGAAGTCCCAAAAGTTCTGTGTCTGTCCTTTCCCCACACAGAATTTCTTTTATTGATAACACAAATACTGAGTATACCACTCCCCAATACCTTCAGTGACCTCCCAACCACACGCAGTGTAACACACAAAGTCCTTAACCTGATTTGATTAGTAAGGCCTCTATCTTGCAGCACTCTTATCATCATCTCAGGTCTTCCTCCCCATCACTCCACTCCTGCCTTCAGCCACCTTTCAGTTACTCAAACCAAACCAAACTCTTCAATACCTCACGACCTTGACACATACTAGTCTGTTTTCACTGGGTTTGGCAGCTATTCATTGAATCTCATGTTGTGTTCTTAGAAAGTTCTTCCCTATGCTGTCCCCTCAATATCCATTCCCATACAGTTTTTTTCACAGTAACCATCAGTGTTTAATTTACACACGTTTATTTACACACATATCTATACAGCTATCTATATATGTATCTATCTTTAGTGCAATACCTTCTGTATAGTAGACAGTCCACAAATGTTTGTTGAAGGAATAAAAGTTGAATTATGGATTTTATTTTTCTTTTTTGTAATCTATATTTTCTCAATCTTTTTCAACAATGAGCACGGACTTGTAAAAGAACCAATCATCTTTTCTCTAAGCTTTAATGGTAATTAAACCCAAATAATTCTTCCTTAATAATTATCTTTCTAATCTGTCTCATTCTCTCTCCATCCAAGACCCAGGCAACAAATTTCACAAACTCTAGTAACTTCAAGCCTATTACAAATCTTCCTGCCTCCAACTTTTCCATCTACCAATTCTTTCCTCACTTACTGTCTTTCTAAAAATCCAGTTCACATCATTACTGCTATTGTTACAAGCAACAACTGTCTCCACTATCAGCTCTACCATCTGTCGAAAGGCTTCAAGGTACTGAGTTTTTTCATTTTCCCTGTTCCACACATAATCTCTCTCATATCTTATCTTTTATTATTAGACAATGCAGATTTTATTCTTCAGCTTTAAAATAACATTTCTAGAAGGATAACTTTCCATTTATTTTTATTTATTTTAATTGGGGGCTAATTATATCCCACCCAGGAGATCAGTCCTGGGTGTTCACTGGAAGGACTGATGTAAAGCTGAAATTCCAATACTTTGGCCACCTCATGCAAAGAGCTGACTCATTAGAAAAGACTCTGATGCTGGGAGGGATTGGAGACAGGAGGAGAAGGGGACAACAGAGGATCAGATGGCTGGATGGCATCACCGACTCGATGGACATGAGTTTGAATAAACTCCGGGAGTTGGTGATGGACAGGGAGGCCTGATGTGCTGCGATTCATGGGGTCACAAAGAGTCGGACACGACTGAGCCACTGAACTGAACTACTTTACAATATTGTAGTGGTTTTGCCATACATTGACATGAAACAGCCATGGGTGTACATGTACCCCATCCTGAACCTCCTTCCCACCTCCCTCCCCACCCCTTACTCAGGGTCATCCCAGTGGACCAGCCCTGAGCACCCTGTCTCATGCATTGAACCTGGACTGGCGATCCGCTTCACATCATGATAATATACATGTTTCAATGCTATTCTCTCAAATCCTTGCCTTCTCTCACAGAGTCCAAAAGTCTGTTCTTTACACCTATGTCTCTTTTGCTGTCTCACATATAGGGTCAGGTCATTGTTACTATCTTTCTAAATTCCATATATATGCATTAATATGCTGCATTGGTGTTTTTCTTTCTGACTTACTTCACTCTGTATAATAGGCTCCAGCTTCATCCACCTCATTAGAACTGACTCAAATGCATTCTTTTTAACAGCTAATATCCCATTTATTTACTTTCACATATATATCCTGTCATAACATTGTGTCTAGAATGCTAGTTTCCTACGAAATCACATGCCACATCTCATTTAAAATTCTGCTCAAAACTTATCTTCTTAAAATGCTCCCTTCCATCTCCAACACTCTTCTTTGATGACACACCCAATTCGGGTCTTCTTCACTTACCCCAGTCCGGACAACACTGAGGACTGCTTCCCATCCCACCAGTGGTAACAGAGTTACTTTTCCTTTCCTCATTAAACCGAGACAAGAACCCAACATGACAAACTCCTCTCTTCAAAAGAATGCCCCTTTCTTACCAGCCACTGAGATGATTTTTAAATAAATCACCACAGGAGGAATGAACAAAGGCTGCCACTGTTCCATAGACGAGGCAAAGGCATCCTCCAAAATGTGAGTAAAGCAATCTGGAGGTAAGAGAAAAGCCACTCCCTCACCAAACAGTTAAAGAAACTATATTAAAAAACACAAATCCTGTGACAGCCTAAAGAGGTGGGATGGGGTCGGAGCTACAACTTGCAGCATACCAGGCTTCCTTGTCCTTCACCACCTCCTGGAGCTTGCTCAAACTCATGTCCATTGAGTCGATGATGCCATCCAACCATCTCATCGTCTATCACCCCCTTCCCCTTCTGTGCTCAACCTTTCCCAGCATCAGGGTCTTTTCCAAAGAGTCGGCTCATGTGTATACCTATGGCTGATTCAAGCTGATGTATGACAGAAACCAACACAGTATTATAAAGCAATTATCTTCCAATGAAAAATAAATTTAAAAATAAAACCAAACCACCAATCCTAGGCCTCCAATATCGATTCTACTGAAGGCAGAGTTTCTAATAACAAAGTTTATAATCAGAAACCACCCACAAAGGCATGGGTAAAGTAACTATGACAAAGCTTGAAATGCCAGTGTGTGGTTGTTACTGGAGGAGACGGATGGATGCAGGAAAAAGAAACAAGAGTTAAAAGAGCAAGAGCCCCAAAGAAGCAGAGGGCATACAGGGGTGAGAGAAGGGATCAGCCACTTCACTTGTCACTAGAATCATATTATCATTTTAGAGGTTTGGAGGCTTCTGATGCCTCTGAAGAGTCAGCCATTTCTTATGAGATTGTTCAAGAAAGACTCTGGACTTGGCCTGAAAGTAAGAAATGGTACTTCAGGTGTCCAGATTTTCCAGCACAGCATGCCAGCAATTATCAAAAAAATAAACCAGATTGTAGGTTCAGGACAAACACATAGATAAGCAAACACAGATAAGTAATCGTACTTGATGGAAAGGCTCACTTAAGCCAAGCAAAGCACAAAAAGTTTAACAAATAATAAAAAGTGTAAGTATTAAGTACTTGTCAAGATCACTATAACTCTTAATTCACTTCTCAAGGCAAGGCAATTACCCATTTGCATTTGTTCAACACCTTGCAGTTTTCAAAAGCACTTGCACTGGATCCCTACAATTCACAAGTTATGGGACAGCCCACAAAGGCAGGCTCACTGTGCTCAGGGGGTAAAACAGAGGTCTAAGAATTCCAAGCAGTTACCTTAACCCTTCTAACTAGTCAAGAGCAGGGCTAGAAGAAATATGGCAATCTTCTGATTCCTGATCCAAGGAATTCACTATTGCACTTAACACATATTTTTATTTAAGTCAATAACTTATTTTATTGGAATCACTTGCAAATCTGTCTTCTATATAGACTGGATACTCCTTGAGGTAAGAGAATTTTCCTTGGAACTTCACCACCAGCAAAGACACTGGCACATAGATGGTCAGTAGTTGGACTGAACTAAATCTGTTTCCATTATAACAGTGTACAGACAGAAAAATTAAATGAGCAGCTCAATTCAGTGACTGAACTTAAATTTAAGCTAAATTCTTAAAATGCTATTTCTGAGCTTATTTTGTTAACATGGTATAAAACTGTTTAACAGCTGCATTTAAAAAACCAGAACTAGAAAATGAAACCACAGTAAAAACAACAGTCGGCAATTTAAATGCAGTCCTTTAATTCCAGTTTCTCCAAAGGGCAGAGGGTAGAGAGAGATGAACAAAGACTTTACCTACAAGTTATCAACCAACAAGGATAATTCTGTTCTTAAAATTTAGCTTACAACTCCCTACAGTTCAATATACTAAAATTATTCCTCCTACTATCAAACTACTAGTCAATTTCTATTACAATAAAAATTCGTATCAGAGAAAAAGATCTAAACCTCAGCAAAGCACGAACTCAGTATTTTCAATATTAATTTATTTCAGTATTTCTCAACTTCTTTTTCCCATTTCTGCTCCCCAAAGGAGCTTTCTCCAAGAGTGTTTCCTCTAACCACATCCTCTCCCGTAAAATTTTGGTAAGATGGCACACTGTATGTACTCAGTCACGTCCAACTCTTTCAGGCCCCACAGACTGTATACAAGCTCCTCTGTCCATGGAATTTTCCAGGCAAGATTACTAGAGTAGGTTACCATTTCCTTCTCCAGGGAATCTTCCGGACACAGGGATCAAATCCACATCTCTTGAGTCTCCTGCACTGGCAGGCGGATTCTTTACCACTAGCACCACCTGATCGGTTTATATACTGTATGTGTATCTATACTTTATACATAAAAGAAGTAAGAATTTTTCCTCACCATCCCCAGAACCAATTTTCTCTCCCTTAGGGTGACATGACCCTCAATGAAAATACATGCTTTACTAAGTATAGTAAATATTTACTGTGTGGGAGCTATATGCCAGGCTGAGATATTCACCACAGAAAAATTCTGACAGCAACACAATTTCGTTTTTTAGTTTACTGTAAGAGTTTTGACCCAGAGAACTGAAATGAAAAGGGCTTGAAGACAGAGACCTTCTTCCTAATATTTGCACCTCATCAAAGGCTTAGCTCAATAAACATCTGATGAACACACGGAAGGTATTAGAACTCTGTACATGCTAGTTACACAATTTGCAAATGTCATCTAGCAAGACGACCAAGCTACAGAAATGCTGGCTTCCTATTTCAAACTGAAAATCCAACTCATCACAACCCTGAAACCTGAAATTTTCTGTAGTCAATTTTCAAGAGGAAAAAAGGAAGACAAAACACAGCCAAAACAAAAAACTTAAACTAAAACAAAGAAACAGTTTCTCTATTTGATAATTTATAAGCTTCTGGTTCACTAAATGTTTTGAGTACTTCACAAAAGCTATGGTCCCTTTCTCTAGAAAAATATACACACACGATACATACAACTACAGAATGTTGACAGAATTTCTAAACTCCATCCTTTGACTCCAATTTAAGAATTTCTCTATTAAAAAAGTATGTAAGTCATATACAATTTATTGTTTAAATAAAAATAAAGGGGTTTTTTTTTTGCATTTAAAATTTAACTTTTTCAGCTTAAGACTATATTTACCAGAAGTATTCTTTCTGGCAATAATGTACTTTAATATTAATTGCATTCTTGTAAATCAGAGATTTACTAAACAACTAGTAAGACAAGATAATATGAATAAAACAATGCCCTACTACCTATATCTTTAATATCTAATTTAAAACCTCAAGATTCACTAGATTATAATACTGTACAATACTATTGAAACAGGTTGCAGTCTTTCAAGTTTTGATCAGAGAAAACTAAAGCCATGGCATCAATTTCAAAATGAAGTCGGGTTTTCTCCTTTGTTACTTGTCACGACTCTTATTAAATGGAAGAAATGAGAAGGGCAAGCCATCTCTTTGAGTGGCTTCAAAAGCACACTACCATGAAAATAAAACCCCCTAAACAAAGATTACAGCAACTCTGAGTGATACAATTTACTCTGATTAATAGAAGAATTATGCCAATACAAAGCAGAAAGTTTGCTTGGACATAAAGCAGTGTTGGGCCAAGTTTAACACAACATAACTGGACAAGTTCAATGCATTTTATAATCTTTTGAGATTTACATATGAGCGGACGATGACTGTAGTAGGTTATCTCTTTAAATGTCAAAAAGTATGCCTAAATATTTGATCAAAATAACTTCAAGGTGTAATTCTAAAAGATAATTGCAAATGATCCATATGAGAATGCTCAGATGGTTTAAAATGAATAAATATCAAATGTCAGTATGACACATAAAATGAAGCAGTGAATATTTTGGCCACACTGTGAGAGAACCCTGAAGAAAAGTAATTTCACTAATATAAAATCTTATGTAAAAGATACAACCAAGTGGTTCAATGAACTTCAAAAACTAATTTTGTAACTAATATTTCCTATGTGTGTACTCTTAAATGCACCTGAAAAAAAAATCCCTCAAATCATTCAAAAATATGAACAGCACATTATTTTTATTAAAGGAATAATAAAATTCTAAAACCTAGAAGTCTTTATTATACTTTAAATTACTAAAATCTTAACACATCTTTAATACTGAGTATTGAATGAATTTCTCATTAACAGATCTGATATGCAGATATGTGTATTACTGCATGTACAGGAAGGAGAATTTTTTAAAGTTATCCATCATAATAAGTACTGAACTTGAAAGTAGAAACCTTGGGAAACTCCAAAAATGGAACACTTTTAGATCAGTCTTTAGAGCTAATTTAAAAATCACACACAAGTCAGTTCTATCATTTTAGTTAAACTTAATTATTTTACTCTAAGTGTGTATTATCCAGTTCAAGCATCTACTTATTTTTCAAGATACAGAGTTAAATTAGCACATTAAAGTTCTTACCTGCAAGCATTCAGAACATCAAAAACTGACTCTGGAAATCTTTAAAAAGGGACTTTACTGGAAGGTTCTTAAAGCTTACAAAATTGAAAGATGCCTGGGAAATCAGGTTGGAAAAGACAAGCACCACAGGGCTGCTACTGCTAAGTCACTTCAGTCGTGTCCGACTCTGTGCGACTCCACAGACGGCAGCCCACTGGGCTCCCCATCCATGGGATTCTCCAGGCAAGAATACTGGAGTGGCTGCCATTTCCTTCTCCAATGTATGAAAGTAAAAAGTGAAAGTGAAGTCGCTCAGTCGTGTCCGACTATTGGCGACCCCATGGACTGCAGTCTACCAGGCTCCTCTGTCCATGGGATTTTCCGAGTACTGGAGTGGGGTGCCATTGCCTTCTCCGACCACAGGGCTAGGGAGAAGGAATCTAAAACAACCAAGTCAGAGAACAATATGACCCACACACTGACACGCCACTGCTGCTGTTAAGTTGCTTCAGTTGTGTCCGATTCTGTGCGCCCCATAAACGGCAGCCCACCAGGCTCCCCCATCCCTGGGATTCTCCAGGCAAGAACACTGGAATGGATTGCCATTCCTTCTCCAATGCATCAACTGACAGGTCCTCAAAAATCCCCACAGCCTCTGGTTCTGCTCTCAAAATCCAAAGTCCAAGGAGAAAACATCTGGTTGGACAAGTCTAGGTCGGACTACAGTACAAAAGGGAAGGGATGCATGCTTCAATAGGGCATCCCGGGGATGTATACAATGGGAAATACCCTACANCTCAAAAATCCCCACAGCCTCTGGTTCTGCTCTCAAAATCCAAAGTCCAAGGAGAAAACATCTGGTTGGACAAGTCTAGGTCGGACTACAGTACAAAAGGGAAGGGATGCATGCTTCAATAGGGCATCCCGGGGATGTATACAATGGGAAATACCCTACAGGCAAAATAAAACCTTAGAGACAACGGGAAGGGTAAAACAAGAAACGTTCACAACAGTCATCAAAACTACAGGAGAGGTCTGTCTCCATTTTAGAGAGCTCTGAGGCTCAGAGCATTTGAGTAACATGGAAAGGAAAGGATATACCTCAGATCAAAACTACAAATCTTCACTCTGCTCTTCCACATTCCACTCTAAATTATACCTGGTCATTTAATATAATCAAATCCAACTCTAAAGCACTAAGATGTTCCATGAATGAAGATATTTAAAAAGTATGACACCGGTCATTTCATTTAATTCTCAATGAGGCATTCAGAAAACAATGACTATAGGAGGCATCTACAGAAAAATCAAACAGTTGGGCAGGGGACATACCTAGCTTGTTTGCTGTCTCTTCCTCTTAAACATAGGAGAAACTGCAGAAATCCTGCTAATTATTTGTAAGCTGAATTCAAGTTTAAACCTATCTGCCGTCTTGTTGTGGGCTTCTCATTATTTACTTCAATACCTATGTCCTCTGCCTACTTTAAGCATCGAACCCCCAGAGGGGCCCAGGCATCTGTGTTTTAATAAAACAGAAAGGAAAATCATTGGTAAAAAAAAATCTGAAATGAAATTCACAATAACTTTAGAGTTATCCCTATTAGGTAATCTGAAGCCAGACCATCTGCTCACTGGCAGGCAAGCTGAGCCTTCTGTTCAGTAAATAGGCGAGGAGAATACTAGATTCAGGATATGAGTTAAACAATTTTTTTTAATACTGTAGATTGTAAATGTGCTAAAAGTTAAAATGATAATAAAATAAGAATGAACAAATGACAACCTCAAACAAGCAAGTCACAAACTTGCTTTACAAAAGATACAAATGAAAGTACAAAAAAGGGGGAAACTCTAGGTTGAGTTCTCAAGTCAAGCAAGTGGTGGCCCTTGAGGACCAGGCAGTGACTGGAAAGGACATCAAGTGGGGCTTCTGGAGAGCTGCTCAGGTTGTTTCTTCATTAAGCTGTTGGTTCAACAGGTGTGTTCAGTTTGCGAAAATTCTTCACACTCACATGCACTTTTCTGTAGGTTTATTATTCAACAAAAAGTATTCTTCACAAGCCATTAGTCTCAGCATTATTAAAATCAAGCTAATTTTACCTCTCACAATTTCTTTAAAATTTTCCTTGTTTTGATTTCAAGTATGATTAGCTCTAGGGCTTCCCTGGTGCCTCAGATGGTAAA
The DNA here is from genome assembly GCA_006410615.1 of Neotragus moschatus. Classification (NCBI taxonomy): domain Eukaryota; kingdom Metazoa; phylum Chordata; class Mammalia; order Artiodactyla; family Bovidae; genus Neotragus; species Neotragus moschatus. The sequence continues at coordinate 632,250 of SJYA01002574.1, read as the reverse complement.
GAATCTGCCTGCAATGCGAAGGCCCAAGTTTGATTACTGGGTTGGGAAGATCCCCTGGAGAAGGGAATGGCTACTCACTCCAGTATTTTTGCCCGGAGAATCCTGGACAGAGGTTACAGTCCATGAGGTCACAATGAGTTAGAAAGGACTGAACAACTACTATCTATCTGAGGTTAGTTCACAAATATATAAAGTGTATCCATTATTAATGACAAAGATAACCTTTGAATTTAGCTTTTGAGTATCTTAAAAGCACCCAGCTAAGTCAAGGCTATGGTTTTTCCTGTGGTCATGTATGGATGTGAGAGTTGGACTGTGGAGAAGGCTGAGCGCGAAGAATCGATGCTTTTGAACTGTGGTGTTAGAGAAGACTCTTCAGAGTCCCTTGGACTGCAAGGAGATCCAACCAGTCCATTCTGAAGGAGATCAGCCCTGGGATTTCTTTGGAAGGAATGATGCTAAAGCTGAAACTCCAGTACTTTGGCCACCTCACGCGAAGAGTTGACTCATTGGAAAAGACTCTGATGCTGGGAGGGATTGGGGGCAGGAGGAGAAGGGGCCGACAGAGGATGAGATGGCTGGATGGCATCACTGACTCGATGGACACCTAGTCTGAGTGAACTCGGGGAGTTGGTGATGGACAGGGAGGCCTGGCATGCTGCGATTCATGGGGTTGCAGACAGTCGAACACGACCAAGCGAAGGAAATGAACTGAGCTGATTACAAAGATGGACATTACGTTAAAATAATAAAGTTGATTGGGAACTCATGTACACCTGAGATGAAAATAAAAAAAAATAAAAAATAATAATAAAGTTAAAGCAGTGAGCTCTATATTACAGCTAAAATTTAGAATTTGCTGTAAAACTTAGTATTAACAAGCATAAATGCCTAGAGCCCACATGAGAGTAACTCCTGTCCCTGCAAAGAATGGTACAGAAGACGGAGGGGGAGGAAGGGGGGGGGAATCTCCTGAGGACAAAGATACAAATGCAGGAGTTGCCAGGGCTAGGGGGAAACACAGGTTAATCCCCAAAACCTAACTCTAAAGCAATACAAAGTCCCAACCTCGCCCACCATCACAATGCCATGAACTTGCCTGCTAAAGGGAAAAGTTTCCTTGCCTCTGTGGTTGTTGAAATGATCAGAATTAGCATCTGGACCTTGGCCATGACATGGCATCGTATAGTGACTCCTGACACAAACACAACATATGGCCTCAATTACCTGTCACCAAAGAACTTCAAATTTTCTAGATTTTGTAAGCACTATTAAGTTGCAACAAATAAATCCTTTAGATTATCTTCATGAAAACCAATCAAGGGAAAACAGCATGTTAATATGCTTCAGCTTAAACATTGCTCAGTCGGACTCCAAGGACCTCATGGACTGTAACCCGCCAGGCTTCTCTGTCCATGGAATTCCCCAAACAAGAATACTGGAGTGGGCTGCCACATTCAGAGTAACACATACTTAAAAAAACAAAAAGGTACTTTCTCACTCTAATTTCTCATTTACAGTGACTCAGAAGTCCAAAAGCTAGTTTTGGTTTAGCTGTTAAGTTTTAGTTTTACACAAAGAATATATCCACATAGAAAAGTCTCAAAACTTACAAACAAGACATTCACTGAGGAATATGGATGAGACTTGTTTTCTTCATTTTGCTTTTCAGTATTTTTTACAATGTTACTTTTGTCCCAGAGGAAAAAGATAAAAACATTTATTATCAAGATTCTAAACTTTGAAGCTGAAAAAACCTTTTATAAGAATACTTTCTAAAATCACATGTCTAGGACACTATACCTCTAGTTTGTTTTTCCAAAGAGAAAAAAGAAATTTCATATATAGCCTGGTTGCATCATAACTCAGGAACTAAAAGAGATAATTGAGTCCCTTTCGAGGCCAGAGGAACATCAAGTGATCATCAGAAAGACCTGAGCAAACTGGAAACCTATATAACACAAATACTCCAGACATTTCCATCAAGGTAAACTTTAACTCATTAGATTACTAAATATCAGGAGTCCACAAACAATCCATATAAAACTCATCTATATCTGGTAAGTTTTGGAGAAAGATGACGAAGTTGTCTTAACATGAATTTTTTTTTGCCCATCTCTGTGAATTGGGAAAACTACTGAAAAACAAAAAACTTAGATATTTTTGTATCTGACTCTCAAAATGTGCTGTCTGTAGTTTCCATATATAACAAGCTTCTGGGACCCTTCACCATACATAATTTATACAATATCCACTCGTCTGACCTTCGGCAGGTCTCTAAAAATAATCAGCTTTGCAGATACACACATGATAAAGCAAATATAGCAAAATGTTAACTATAGAACCTAGGTGAGTATGTAGGTGTCCACCGTAGCATTTTTCCCAACTCCTCTATGTGTGAATATTCTTAAAAGGTATAAGCGTGAAAATAATTGTTTCAAAGTGAGAACACACATATCGAAACGCTGAGGCCTCTCATCGAGTCACAAACCTAGCATTTCAAGCACCCCCACGAAAAAGCCCCTCCTTTGAGACTGCAAGATTTTTTTTTGAGAACAGTAAAACTGACGAAATGATAAAATTATAAAAACAATCTCTCACCCAAAGCATGTTTACCTAGAAAGTCAATTTGCAGGAGGTTTCAGGAGAATTTTGTTGGACTTTAACAGTAAAAATAAAACTTTTGCTTCCATTACCGTGTCACGGAAATTTTTCGAAATTTCCAAACAATACACCTTAAGTTGTTGTTCTTTTTTGTTAGTCCCCAGAAAGCAGATCAGTGGACCCCTCCCAGGTCCTAAAACCTGCAGAACCTATGGGTTCAGGGCGCTGGTGGTTCCAGGTGTTTCACGCTAACGTGCACTGCGTGGGAATCGTACCCTGAGGTTTACCCGAGTTAAACAGGCGGGGAAAAAAGCGAGAACGCAATAGACCGCCGTGGAGTCAAAATGAAAAGAGTGATTGGGAAACCAGAAAGGGAAATCCAAACAATCAGTGCGAGAGGGTGAACTGGGCGCTCCCGCGCGCGGAGCTCGGGAGCTCGGAGAGCGGACGCGCGGAGCCAGTAGCCGGGATCCCGCGTGGCGCCCGGCCCCTGCACCGGCCGCCCCCGCCCTGCCCGCCGCGCCCGCACCTCTCGGTCCTTGAGGCCCAGCAGGNTGGACTGAAGCTGTAATAAGACATAAACGCCCACGGTAAAACCGTAGCATGGAACATTTTGGCTACAGAGTTATTTTCCTTCCACAAACCCATTATCCAGAACTCAACGCTGGCTTTCACCACCACCACCAGCCCCTGCCTCGGAAAATGGGAAGCTAAATCTGGGGTGGGGAGAAGAGAGCAGGATGAACCCAATGCTCACTTCCTTTTTCCTATCTTTCTGAGCAAAGGTCGATTTCTGTTCAACCAATTTCTTTCATTGGCATCCTATTCAACTATTTTTTTCCCCTCCACCTCCGCCCCCCCCAGTTCTTTCACAAATAGTTTAAAATGTTGCTTTTTAAAAGAAATATAATTAGTTGATTAATATAGTCAAATACATAGTTTAAAGAGTATAAAGATAGATACAGTGAAAATCTTCCTTCTAGCCCTGACCCTCTTCACCTAGTTGTTCCCCTCTTCCCTTGGTGATTTTCAAATACCTTAGCAGATTAGGGGAAACCTAATTCCTCTCCCCTTGAGTGGGGGCCAGATGTAGTGACTCTCTTCAAAGGAATTAAATGTGGCAGGCAGGACTTTGTGTGACTTCTTAGATTAGGACAATAGTGTTTGCAACTTCTCCCTTGTTCTTTCCTCTCTCTGAGATCTGAAGGAGGCCAGCTGCCCTGTCATGAAGACATTCAAGCAGCCTTATGAAGAGGCCTAGTTGCGAAGGAACTGAGGCCTCCTGCCCAACAGCCGTGTGAGTGAGTCATCTTGGAAGTGAATCTCCTGAATGTGTGCTAAATCGCTTCAGTAGTGTCTGACTCTGTGACACTATGGACTATAGCTTGCCAAGGATTCTCCAGACAAGAATACTGGAGTGGGTTGCCATTCCCTTCTCCAGGGTATCTTTCCTACCCAGGGATTGAACCCAAGTCTCCTGTAGCTCCTGCATTACAGGCAAATTCTTTACCACTGAGCCATCAGGGAAGACCAATGTATTAATTGCAACCTCATTAAAGATTCTGAACCTCTACCAGCAGGCTAAGCCATTCCTGCTAAGTCACTTCAGTCGTGTCCAACTCTGTGCGACCCCAGAGATGGCAGCCCACCAGGCTCCCCATCCCTGGGATTCTCCAGGCCAGAACACTGGAGTGGGTTGCCATTTCCTTCTCCAATACACGAAAGTGAAAAGTGAAAGTGAAGTCGCTCAGTCGTGTCCCACTCTTAGAGGCCCCAGGGACTGCAGCCCACCAGTCTCCTCCGTCCATGGGATTTTCCAGGCAAGAGTATTGGAGTGGGGTGCCATTGCCTTCTCCATTTGAAGCCATTCCTGAATGGCTTCAAAAACAGTGAAATAATATTTGTTGTTTTCAGCTACTAAGTTTGGAATAATTTGTTATGCAGTATAGGTACTAAGAGCTTACCTGGTGGCTCAGATGGTAAAGAATCTGCCTGCAATGCAGGAGATCAAGGTTTGAGTCCTCGGTCGGAAAGATCCCCTGAAGAAGAGAATGGCAGCCCACTCCAATATTCTTGCTGGAGAATTCTGTGGACAGAGGAGCCTGGTGGACTATAGTCTATGGGGTCTCAAAGAGTCAGAAACAACTGAGCAACTTACACACACGCAGGTACTAAAATTCTTGGGCATATACACACAAATATATCAGTACCTAAGAGCTTGTTTGTGATTACTTTCAGTTGGTTCATATTCTATTGTATAAACATACCATAATTTTTTTGGTCACACCCCTATTGATGGACATTTAGGCTGTTTCCAGTCCTTTGCTATTGGAAACAATACTATAATAAATACAGTGAATAGTTACATGTATTTTGTCCACAAAAATATATGCTCATTGTCTATTCATGCAACAGTATCATACTTTTGAAATTATTCAGACTTTACATAACATCATTGCTCATTTTTTTTAAAAGAGTTTTCCTAGCATTTTTCCCTTATTTATTTTCTACAAAGTAGACTTCAAAATCACCTTGTCTCTATACAAAGAAAAAGGGAGGAAAGGAAAGAAAGAGAAAACGAAGGAAGAGAGGAATAAATTATATTTGGGGACCAAAATATATATTCCTAATAACAAGGACCATTTATTTATTGACTGCTGGAAATGTGCCAGGCAAGCTTTCCCGAAACCCCGCACCAGAATGGCAAAGATTAGGTCCTGCTGCTGTTAGGCGTGGACTTCAACTGCCTCCTGCAGTGCAGCTTGTTGGTCCCATACCTCATGTCCATGTGGGTCACCTCCAGATGTTCAGGAGTTAGCAGTTCAAGCTGGTGGATAAATGCTGTCCTTTGTCTTCCCTAAAGGATTGTTTTTAGATCGTTTATACAACTTCTCAGTGATACTAAGCTACAGGAAAGCTCAACAACACATTCTACATATGGCTCCCCCACTTTAAGCTTCAATGCCTCTGTCTTGTGCACCCCATTCCTGGGAGATGGACTCCGTAACAAAACAGCGGCACAAAAGCCTTTATCTTGGGTCCTGCCTTCTGGGAATCCCAGAGTAACAAACCCATCTTTTTTGCAAATAAACTGAAGTTTGGGGAAGTTAAGTAATCAGCCCAACCAAGCACATCTGGCAAATTGCAAGCCTGATGCTTGGTGAAATAAATGCTTGTTATTGTGACTAAGATTTTGTGTTATCAAGCAGCAGTATCTGAGTGATACTAATATGTTAACCCAATTCTTCACAATATCCTATGTGCTATAAATAGCCTTATTTTACAGAAAAGGCACAAAGAGATAAAGTATCTTACCCAAAACCCACAGCCTGCCTCCAGAGTCCATGTTCTTAACCAAAACCTCAGAATGATGCAATGATTTTACAGTACAGGAAGTGGTCTTTTCATAAGAGACAAGGAGGTCCAAAGACACATATGCAAAATTTCAAAGATACAGAATTTTTTAAAAATATTTACTTATTTACATGGGATCTTCTGTTGTGTCACATAGAATGCTTTGTTGTGGCACACGGACTCTCTAGTTTAGGCGGGTGGGCTTAGTAATTGAGGTGCTTGGGTTTAGTTGCTCCTCGGCATGTGGGATCTTAGTTCTCCAACAAGGGATTGAAGCTGCATCCCCTTCATTGCAAAGCAGATCCTTAACCACTGGACCACCAGAGAAGTCTCCTAAAATTTTATTTTTGAGTAAGTGATAATAAATTCACATACCTCAAAAATAAAAATGGATAAAAGGAACATACATAGAGAATTTATGCTCCTTCCCATGCTCCCATCTATCAAAGGCATAATTGTAAACATGGTCCTTATAATTCTTGCAGCCCGACTATCTACATGTATGTGTGATCCCCTCTTCTTCAGTGNCAATGATTTTACAGTACAGGAAGTGGTCTTTTCATAAGAGACAAGGAGGTCCAAAGACACATATGCAAAATTTCAAAGATACAGAATTTTTTAAAAATATTTACTTATTTACATGGGATCTTCTGTTGTGTCACATAGAATGCTTTGTTGTGGCACACGGACTCTCTAGTTTAGGCGGGTGGGCTTAGTAATTGAGGTGCTTGGGTTTAGTTGCTCCTCGGCATGTGGGATCTTAGTTCTCCAACAAGGGATTGAAGCTGCATCCCCTTCATTGCAAAGCAGATCCTTAACCACTGGACCACCAGAGAAGTCTCCTAAAATTTTATTTTTGAGTAAGTGATAATAAATTCACATACCTCAAAAATAAAAATGGATAAAAGGAACATACATAGAGAATTTATGCTCCTTCCCATGCTCCCATCTATCAAAGGCATAATTGTAAACATGGTCCTTATAATTCTTGCAGCCCGACTATCTACATGTATGTGTGATCCCCTCTTCTTCAGTGGGAGCAGATTTTGTAAATTACTTCTAACCACTGTGTGTGTGTGTGTGTGTGTGTGTGTGTGTGTGTGTGAAAGTCACTCAGTTGTGTCTGACTCTTTGCAGCCCTGTAGACTGTAGCCCACCAGGCTCCTCTGTCCATGGGATTCTCCAGACAAGAATACTAGAGTGGGTAGCCTTTCCCTTCTCCAGCGTCCCAACCCAAGGATCAAACCCAGGTCTCCCGCATTGCAGGTGGATTCTTCACCATCTGAGCCACCAGGGAAGCCCCATTCTAACCACTAAAATATGGCAAAAGGGAGGGGATGTTGCAGATTTAATTAAGGTCCTTAATAAATTCACACTGAGTTAATCAAAAGAGAGATTATCCTGGGTGGGTCTGCATAATCAGGTGACATCATCACTTTCTCTTAAAGTGAAGCCATCTCTTCTTCAATTAGAGAGACTTGAGTCAGCTGAGACACTCTCTTGAGGAAACAGTTGAGTTGTGAACTGCCTATGGAGAGGGGTAATCTCTAAGAGCTGATGGTCTCAACCTTAGAATTAAAGCAACTAAATTATGCCAACAGTATGAATGAGCTTGGAAGAGAACTCCAAGTTCCAGGTGAGAATATAGCCCAGCCAACACTTTGAACACAACCTTGTGAGACTCTGAGCAAAGAATCCAGTTAAGCTATGCCAAATTCCTGACCAATAGAAACTCTGAAATAATAAATGTGTGTTGTTTTAAGACACTGAACCTGTAATTTGTTATGCCACAGATGCAGGTAGGTTGGGAAAAATAGAGTGGTAAACTATATATCATGCAAACAGCAACCATCAGACAAAATAGACTTTAAGACCACACATACACACAACATCGTAAACCAACTGTACTTCAATAAAAAATTAAAATAAGTATAAGAGCACACATACACTAGAAATACACTCCCACAAAAGTTAATAGAAATACATTCTCACATTTGTGGTTAGTCGATTTTTAATAAGGCTGCCAAGACAATTCAATGGGAAAGAACAGTCTTTTCGAAACAAATGGTACAGAAACAACTGTTTATCCACATACCAATAAATAAATAAAGTGGAAACCCTACTTACACCATATACAAAAATTAACTTAAAATAGATCAAAGACCTAAATGTATAGCTAAAAATATAAAATGTTTAGATGAAAATTGGCATAAATCTTCATGCTGTTGTATTGGGCAGTGGTTTCTTAGATATAACCAAAAACCCAAATTAGAAAATGAAAAAAGAGATAAGCTGAACAGTATTAAAAGGATACCATTAAGAAAATGTGCTTCAAAGGACACCAAAAAAAATCAGAAGTCAACTGGTGTAATGGGAAAAAATTTTATAAATTATATACTTGGTAAAGAACTTATAACTAGAATATATAAAGAACTCTTACAACTCAATAATAAAATCACAAGTAATCCAATTTAAAATAGGCAGAGTAGACAGTCGTCCTGTCTCTTCCATCTGAGCGGTTAGAGCCGGAGTCCTCGAAGCCAGTCCAGAGCCAGAACAAGTGCAGCCACAGGAAGGAGCACCTGCAAGCCAATAGCATACCCCAGGACTTGTCAGAGGCCCTGAAGGGGGCTGGGCTTCCCAGGTGGCTCTAGTGGTAAAGAACCCACCTGCCAATGCAAGAGACTTAAGAGACATGGAGTTCATCGCTGGTTGGGGAAGATCCCCTGGAGGACACAAGCAACACACTCCGGTATTCTTGCCTGGAGAATCCCATGAGCAGAGGAGTCTGGCGGGCTACAGGTCACAGGGTGGCAAAGAGTTGGACACGACTGAAGGGACTTGGCACGCACACACATGAAGGAGGCCACCACGGAGGTGCACACCCAGGAGGAGAATGCAGAGCTCTTGATGAGCTGTCAGAAGGGCGAGGGTGACCCCAGAAGGCTATAAGCTGGTGATGGCATCTCTGTGTCACGTCTCCTTGGCCCTGGAGGAAGAGATGAAACAACCAGAAGAACCCAGTCTACGCCCCACCTCAGCTCCCCGAAAAGCTGCACCGCAGGGCCGCCCTGGAACAGGACTCGGCCTTCCGGTACGGGCCCGCGGGCAGGAGGGCATCCCGTATGCACAGGCCACCTAGCACTCGGTGCGGAGACTCCAAGAGCTCAAGCTGCTGGTGGTCCATGCCTACACCTGCTACCTGGCCGACCTGTCCAGAGTACCATATCCTCAAAAAGATCGCTCAGAAGGCCCTCAACCTGCCCAGCTCCAGATGGCCTGGCCTTCTTCACTTTCCCCAACATCACCAGCGCCACCAAGTTCAAGCAGCTAGTTGTACGGCTCCCACATGAACACTCGAGGGGACCCCTGAGGTGGAGCAGAGGGTCCTGCTCGAGGCCAAGACCACCTTCCTATGCAATATGCAGCTGTTTAAGGGGTTGCAGGAGCTGCTGACCCAACAACGCCAAGGACTAGGACCATTTGCGGACACCAGACCTTCGCAGGCGAACAGGCAGCAAGGCTCAAGACTCCTTTCCCACCAAGGCGGACCAGGAGGATGCCCCAGCCCAACGTCATCTCCCAGGCACCACTTGTGTGATGGGTCCTCGCAGTCAGCTTGCTGGTGACCATGGTCAACTTGAAGCTTTATGCCATGTGAATACAAGCGTGCTGGCTCCTGGAGGCCATGAACTCTTTCTGGGGAGGGGCTCAGCTAACTTTCTCACAGTGGGCATGGGGTGGGGGAGGGGCAGCTGTTGGGGCCCCTGATGTCTCTCTGCATTCCTCTCTTTGGAAGGAGCCTGCGACATTTTCCCCAACCAAAAGCACTCCAGTCAGTGACCTGAACTTCAGAGTGGGAAGAGGGGTCCTGCCCAGCCCCTCAGCAGCCTCCCCTTCCCGTTCATGCTGCAGAGCCCAGACGATGTAGCCAGAAGGGACAGCTGTCCTGAACCTCTGAATGGCCTAGGTCTGAGGTCTCCTTCTGACCCCTTGCCCTGTGGGCCGTGGCAGTTGTTGTATAACTGTTCAAAGATGCTGTGTCTTACGTTTCTGTCTTGTTTTTGTTGGAGCCACTTTTTGTTCCTATCTCAGACTGAACTGTGGTATTTTGTCGTGTTCTGTTATGTTTTTATAACAGGGTTGGGATGGAATGTGGGCTGGGGAGGGAGATGTTTAACAGGACCATAGCCTTGGTTGCTAAGGTTTATGCCAAATAATAAGCTACCTGACCTGATTGGGAAAAAAAGGCAAAGTATAGGTATATACTTTCCAAAGAAGATAAAAGAGTAGCAAATAAATGAAAAGATGTTTAGTATCATCAGGAAAGAGCAAATCAAAACTGTAATGAGATACCACTTCACACCCCTGGAATGGCTATTATAATAATAAAAAAAACTATATTAACAAGTATTATAATGTGGAAAAAGTGGAACCCGAGTAGTACTTGTTATAAGATAAAATCGTGCACCACTTTGGAAAACCATTTGACAAAGGTTTTAACATCAAGTTACCATATGACCCAGCAATTCCATGTCTACATATATACCCAAAATAAATGAAAACATATTTTACACAAAAACCTGTAAGTGAATATACATAGCACCATTATTCATAATAATAGGGGGAAAAAAGTAGGAACAACACAAATACATCAACTGATATGGATAAATAAAATGTAGTATGAGTACATCATGAAATATTAGGCAACAAAAAGCAAGTGCTGATACATGCTACAGCATGGATAAACTCTGAAGACTTTATGCTATCTGAAGGAGCCAGTTAAAAAAGATCACATACTGTGCAGTTCTCTTTATAGGAAATGTCTAGAATGAGCAAATGTATAGAAATGGAGAGTGGATTAGTGATTGCCCAGGGCTGGGGAGACTGGAAGGGCATGGGGAATGACTGTTAAATGGGTCCAAAGTTTCTTTGGGGGATGATGAGAATGTTCTAAAACTAATAGTGATGGTTGCACAATTCTGTGAAGATACTGAGAACCACTGAATTATAGAATTTAAAAGGATGAATTCTGTGGTATGTAGATTATATTCCAATAAATCTGTTATTAACAAAAGGTAGGGATCTTTGAATTAGGTCTAGCTACAAGCATGTTCCATACATTATTGAGAACAATTTTTTTGGATTTTGTAAAAATGTACTTTTTGTAATAGGGGCTTCTTAATTTTTCAGTTAAAATGTCTTGAACAAGGTTTGCTCTTTGGTGATGAATAATAAACATACTTTTGAAATAATAAAACATAAGCTCATATTTTAACCAATAAATTTGGATGAGGATTTAAAATTTTAAACAAATGTAGAACAAGTTATTTTTGTTTCCCTTCATTGAAGATTACAAGTAAGAAAACAAACATCAAAGAAATACACAGATTAGATAAACTATAAAAATATTTTTAGTTCTTTATGTAACAGTCTGTCACACAAATTCTACGACTATATAGTTTAAGGAACTCTCAAGGGATCAACAGAGAAGGCAACGGCACCCCACTCCAGTACTCTTGCCTGGAAAATCCCATGGACGGAGGAGCCTGGAAGGCTACTGTCCATGGGGTCACTGACGGTCGGACACAACTGAGTGACTTCAATTTCGCTTTTCACTTTCATGCATTGGAGAAGGAAATGGCTTGCCTGGAGAATCCCAGGGATGGGGGAGCCTGGTGGGCTGCTGTCTATGGGGTCGCACAGAGTCAGACACAACTGAAGTGACTTAGCAGTAGCAGCAAGGAATCAAAGAATAGCAAGGAGAGATAAGAAAGCCTTAAGTGAACAATGCAAAGAAATAGAGGAAAATAATAGAATAGGAAAGACTAGAGGTCTCTTCAAGAAAATTAAACATACCAAGGGAACATTTCATGCAAAGATGAACACAATAAGGACAGAAACAGTAAGGACTTAACAGAAGCAGAAGATTAAGAAGAGGTGGCAAGAATACACAGAAGAATTGTACAAAAAAGTTCTCAATGATCCAGATAACCACAATGGTGTGGTCACTCACATAGTGCCAGACATCCTGGAGTGTGAAGTCAAGTGGACCTTAGGAAGCATTACTACCAACAAAGTTAGCGAAGGTGATGGAATTCCAGCTGAGCTTTTTCAAATCCTAAAAGATAATGCTGTTAAAGTGCTTCATTCAATATGCCAGCAAGTTTGGAAAACTCAGCAGTGGCCATAGGACTGGCAAAGGTCAGTTTTCATTCCAATCACAAAGAAAGAAAAAAAAAAGTGAAAGTGTTAATCATTTAGTTGTATCTGACTTTTTGTGACCTTGTGGACTTCAGGCTGCCAGGCTCCTCTGTCCATGAATTCTCTAGGCAAGACTACCTGAGTAGGTTGCCACTTGGTCTCCTGCACTGTGGTCAGGTTCTTTACCACCTGAGCCACCAGGGAAGCCCAATTCCAAAGAAGACCAATGCCAAAGAATGTTCAAACTACCACATAATTTTGCTCATTTCACATGCAAGCAAGGTAATGCTCAAAATCCTTCCAACTTAGGCTTCAACAGTACATGAACTGAGAACTTCCAGATATACAAACTGGATTTAGAAAAGGCACAGGAACCAGAGATGAAATTGCCAACATCTGTTGGATCATAGAAAAAGCAAGAAAATTCAAGAAAATCATCTACTTCTGCTTTGTTGAGTATGCTAAAGAGTTTGTGCAGATCAAAACAAATTGTGGAATATTCTTTTTTTTTTTTTTTAATTTTAGCTTCTGTTTTTTTTTTTATTTTTTATTTAACACTTTTATTGAGTACATTCTATGTTTTGTGTACAATGCTATGCANTGGTGTTGACCATCTGGTGATGTCCATGTGTAGAGTCTTCTCTTGTGTTGTTGGTTTGCTATGACCAGTGCGTTCTCTTGGCAAAACTCTATTAGTCTTTGCCCTGCTTCATTCCGCATTCCAAGGCCAAATTTGCCTGTTACTCCAAGTGTTTCTTGACTTCCTACTTCAGACAATAGGGACCAATCAAGAACCAACACACAACCCTTCAAAAGAAAGTGACCAATCAGATGTCCCCCTACCTAGAAATCCTTTTTTTCCACATATACTCCCTATATAAGCAATGTAATCCAAAACCTGAAGCTCCTCCCTGTAGCCGCTGCGTTGGTAATGGTGGGAGCTCCAGCTCCAGCTTGGTAATAAAAACTCTCTTGCTTTTGCATCGGATATCAGCTCCCAGGTGGTCGTTGGGGGATTTCACGACTTGGGCATAACAGTGATACCTAGGAAAACAGTTGCTTATACACATATACAAATTTAATGTGTTTTCTGCTCCACCTTTGCTGAATAAATTATCCTTAGTTCCCTGAGTCAACCAGGAAAATAAATGCCTTTCTTATCCAAGATTGTAAATAAATCACAGTGTGATAAGAAAGAACTGACTCTCAGGAAAAGAAAAATGATTGGAGCATAGTTGATTTATAATATGCCGCAAAGAACTGACCTTCTAAGGAATGTCTCCCTCTTTCCGCGAACCACACATTTTCCTTCTAGGATCAAAGGTTGCCTTCCGATCAAAGGATTGAATGCTGATGCTTCCTGAGTAGCTCTGTTAGCTTTCTGTGCTATAGAACAAACACAAGACCTTTCAGTATTATCTCACAGTTTCTGTGGGGCCGGCATCAGGCACAGCTTAGCTGGAGTCTCTCCTCTGGGACTTAGAGGGAGGCCATCACGATGGCAGCTGAGCTGCATTCTCATCTGAAGACTCAATTGGGAAAGAACTGCCTTCCAAGTTGGCCTGGGTTACTGGCAGAACTTATCTCCCGACGACTGTAGAACTGAGGGCTTCTGTTTGTCGTCGGCTGTTGGCTGAAGGCCACCCTTGGCTCCCAGAGGCTGCACGTGATTTCCTGCTGAATAGCTTTCTTCAGCGTGACTACTTACTTCATCAAGCCGACAAGGAGAATGCCTAGCGTGAATCTGTCAGTGTCATGCAGTTTTATAGAATGTAACGTTGTCGTGGGAAAGACATCCTGACACTCTTGCCATATTCCGTTGTTGGAAACAGTCATTAGTTTCAGCCCAAACTCAGGAGGACAGGATTACATGAATACATGAATACCAGTAAACAGGGATCACTGGAGATCACCTTTGGGTCTGCCCAGCACAGCCAACTTGAATCCTTTCTCATAGAGATGGAGCATGTGACTGAACAAATTAATAAAGAAAGGCTAACCTATCTTTCAGTATTTTATGTTACCTATTTTCTTTCTTCATTACTCCTCAGAAAAGCATTTATATGAGTTATTTATTGCTGTTTAACAAACCATGTCCCCCAAATAGTGGCTTAAAAGAGCAACTATTTGCTTATTATTCTGAGGGTCAGCAATTTGGGCTGGCCTCAGCTAGGCTGTTCTGCTGGTCTCCCATGGGGTTATTTGTATGGCTGGAGTCAAACTACAGCTTGGTGTGGGTTGGTTGCTTTAACACAGACTCACTTGCATCCATGGGAATTGGTGCTGNACTATTTGCTTATTATTCTGAGGGTCAGCAATTTGGGCTGGCCTCAGCTAGGCTGTTCTGCTGGTCTCCCATGGGGTTATTTGTATGGCTGGAGTCAAACTACAGCTTGGTGTGGGTTGGTTGCTTTAACACAGACTCACTTGCATCCATGGGAATTGGTGCTGGCTGCAACCAGTCCATTCTGAAGGAGATCAGCCCTGGGATTTCTTTGGAAGGAATGATGCTAAAGCTGAAACTCCAGTACTTTGGCCACCTCATGCGAAGAGTTGACTCATTGGAAAAGACTCTGATGCTGGGAGGGATTGGGGGCAGGAGGAGAAGGGGACGACTGAGGATGAGATGGCTGGATGGCATCACTGACTCGATGGACGTGAATCTGAGTCAACTCCAGAAGTTGGTGATGGACAGGGAGGCCTGGTGTGCCGCGATTCATGGGGTCGTAAAGAGTCGGACATGACTGAGCGACTGAACTGAACTGAACTGTAGGTCTCCAGTAGGCTGCCCTGGTCTTCACATGGAATCTGAGTTTCAGGAGGCAGAGAAGCTACAAAGCTCATATGTTGTACAATATCATTTCTGTTACATTCTATTGATCAAAGGTGAGCCCAGATGCAGCAAGTGAGACAATAGACTCCACCTCTTTTCCTTTCTAGACTTATGTGAATTTCAAAACTGAAATCCCTGCAAGATATTTACCCGATAGCTACTACAAACTATCCACCCTCACATACAGAGCATTTCTTAGCTGGTTAAAGATTCAGTGGCATTTAATGTTTGTTATTGCTAAAGTAGTTAATTGATCTTTGCTTAAATAAGCTACTATCTCCATATATCTTCACATGTTAGTCTGAAATGTTGCTAGGTTTATTCTTAATAAATGTCCATTTTAATATTGCTAGTTGTTTTCCTTTTTCTTTCAACTTTTTATTTTGATGAATACTTGTAAGCATTTAGTAAATAAAGCATAAACGTTTTAGATGAACACTCTGTAGGTGAACTCTTTTGTAACACTGAAAAGGAGAATCTTTTCTTACTACCAAATAAAATCCANTTAATAAATGTCCATTTTAATATTGCTAGTTGTTTTCCTTTTTCTTTCAACTTTTTATTTTGATGAATACTTGTAAGCATTTAGTAAATAAAGCATAAACGTTTTAGATGAACACTCTGTAGGTGAACTCTTTTGTAACACTGAAAAGGAGAATCTTTTCTTACTACCACATAAAATCCAGAATCATGAAAGAAAACATTAATAAATTCAATTCCATAAAAATCAAACATTTCGGAATGGAAAAAAAAATCACAGTCAAAGACACATGGCAAACAGGAGCACAACAGGTTAACAGATCATTCCCATAAAAACAAATAGAGTTGGCTCTTAAATATGACAAAAAGCTAACTGTATTAATAATGAAGGAACATTAAAAGTACACCGATAAAACCATTTCACCAATTAATTTGGAAATATAACATGTAGGCAAAAGCATGGCAAAACCATGTATGAAATGACACACATAGGTGGTTGCTCACTGTAATGTAGAAGTGAAAGACTGGAAAATAATAATCAAATGGTTCCTCAGTGGGAGACTGATTAACACACAATGGAAGACCATATCCTCTGAGAATGAGTGAGGAAGCTCTGTGTGCTAAAAAGAAAAGACCTCCGATATACATTGCATAGAGAAAAATACAAATAGCAGAAAGGTTTACATAACATGCTGCCTTTCCTGTAAGAAAGGGAAGAACAAAAGAATACATATTCACATTTCGTTTACATGTGTATTGTTAAAACCCTGGAAAGATGCAGACAAAATTAACAAAAAGTAGTAGTACATGATGCAGGAGATAAAATAGGTCACCATGGTGACAAGTAGATGCCATATTAGGTTTTTCTATGCAGTGTAACACTTTTTAAAAACTCTACACGTACATGTATCTTTTATTTATATTCAATTTTAGATTTACTTTTTCAGAATGTCAGCTCTATTGAGATATAATTCATACATATACAATTTACCTATTTAAATTGTACCAATTCATGTGTTTTAGTGTATTCACAGAGTTGTACAACCATCACCACAATCCATTTTAGAACTTTTTCATCCCCTTTACCCAAAGAAGCACCTATTCGTAGCAGTCATGCCCCTCTGCCCCCCAATTCACTCCCTTGGCCCTAGACAATCATGAATCTACTTTTTAAATTTTACTTAGTTATTTTTGACTGTGCTGGGTCTTTGTTGCTTCATGTTGGCTTTCTTTAGTTGTGGCAAGTGGTGGCTCTGTTCGTTATGGTGCAAGGGCTTCTGCTGAGGTGGCCTCTCCTGCTGCCGAGCATGGGCTCTAAATGCGCCGGCTCGGTAGCTGTGGCTTCCAGGCTCTAGAGCACAGGCTCGGTAGTGGTGGCTCACGGGCTTAGCTGCTCCAAGGCACATGGGATCTTCCTGAACTAAGGATTGAACCCACGTCTTCTGTCATTGCAAGGCAGACTCTTAACTACTGGACCACCAGAGAAGTCCTCCTACCCATGTTTTAAAAGTTAAAATTGTGGTGTTATTTTGCATTTATGTAGCCCCTTTTCTAGAAGCTCATGATACCTCTTCAGTACCATGTGGCAGTTTTTACAGTATCCTCCTTTCATATTTGTTGCTACTCTGTTATCCTCTCCCCAACAAAGCCCTGCCCATCAATTCACAAACAAAATTCAGAAAGTATTCCACATAAATTGAACAGGGAAAGCTCTTCTGAATAAAGCATACTGACCGTATGAAACATAGGAAACAAGATTCAGATACAAAACACTAATTTTACCAAAAGTTAACCTACTCAAAATAGAAATGATGACTTCGACTAGATTATTTTTTCCCACCAAAATGAATTGCGAATGCAAGAAAGTTATCTTAATAGGTAATTTAGCAATGTTCATAATAATCTTAATAATGACTACATCGTCTTTAACTCAAAATCCCAGTAAAACTTTACTTTGACCCACTTAATTAATAAATAAGATAGTGGGATGTAAGTAGCTCTATTTCCTTCTTTTAAGAAAGGGATGTTCAGATAAGTCAAAATTTAAAAAGTAATAAATAATCCTAAATTTGACATTGAAATTGGGGTCTTTGTTTTTTTTTTAACAGTTGCTTGATTAGATAGGTTTGGGTTTTGGTTTTTAATTATTATTCTTTTTGCATTTGCAGAAGAAATAGGCTTCGGAAATTTTATTATCAACCAACTACAGAAGATCTGGTTGAGGAAGACCTGGGAAGATCATTTTCTCCATCTCTGCATTGCTTAACTGCTATTATATTCTATTGATATTTCAGATCCAGCCATCAGCTCTTCTCTGCTACCTCTCAAAACCAAGCCGTGGCCAATAGCCGGCCTACATCTGCCCCCCAATCAAGAGAGGGACTCTATAGCTCCTCTTCTTAAACCTGAGTAGAACTTGAGACTGCCTCAAAGACTAATGTGTGTGTCTAAGTCATTTCAGTCGTGTCTGACTCTTTGCAACCCTATGGACTGTAGCCCTCTAGGCTCCTTTGTCCATGGGATTTCCAAGCCAAGAGTCCTGGAGTGGGGTGGCCATGCCCCTCAGCAAGGGATCTTCCCTAGCCAGGGACTGAAACTGTATCGCTCACACCTCCTGCACTGGCAGGTGGGGTTTTGTGTGTGTGTGTGTGTGTGTGTGTGTGTGTGTGTGTGTGTGTGTTTTACCATTAGCAATGAAGACTTCTGCTGTGTTCTCTAAGGGTGATGGTTCTTGGAATCAACCACCATACTGTGAGGAAATCCAAACCGTCTAAACTGTTCAGAGGTCCCCTAAAAGAACAGAGGCCCCTGGTCCACGTGTCTGGCTGAGCTCCCAGTTAGCAGCACAGTTTGCAAGCCATGTGAGTGAGGCGTCGTGAAAGTGAATTCTGGCCTTCAGCTGAGCCGTCCCAGCTGATGCCACGTGGAGCAGAGATGAGCCATCCACTCTTGAGAAACAGAGAACTAAGACACCAGGTAGGAAGGATTCTCCTGGCTGGAACTGCTCTAGAGTGGAGTCTGGTACATATTCAGATTCACAGGACTTCCCTCTTTCTGAGGTAAATCAACCAAGCCAAGAATCAAGAGGAATTGTTAACTGCCAGTAGAACTCTGAACCTTCTGGCAGCCTCCCTCTTCTCAACAAGTAATTTGGTGAACGTTGACCCTCCGCCAATTTTACAGGCCGGAGGTTTTAAACAGGAAGCTCGGTCATCGATGGACTCCAGGGCCAGGAGCAGCCTGCCTGAGAAACACAAGCAGGTTCATGAGGCAGTCTGCAAGAGAAGGAAGTGGATAAGCTCTCAAGAGACAGGGTGAGACCCCTCCAACTGCGAGGGCAGGACCGAAAAAGACAAGCCAGTTAAGTCACCTCGGCTGATTTTGAGTAGCTGCCTCAGAAATTGTCTCTTGTTCTTTAGCTCTCGAAAGCGGGTGTGGGTAGGATGAAGTCAGACGCCAAAGAAGTTCAGTGAGTTTAGTACTTCTTGTGTTTAGAAGATTGCCTGCACCAATCTTTCGAAAATGACGCAAGTAACAAACACATTCTTAGGATAAAAGATTCAAACTAGAATTGATTCTAGAGAGCACCTTTCATCCCCATCCCCCTTTTCACATCTCTCCTCCACATCAGCCAGGACCGTGGTGTGGCCCCCTCCTTCCACCCCATCCTATCCGTTTATGTGCGACAAGTACACGTACGTTACACAGATTCGTGTAAAAGGGGTGTGTGGTACGGGTTGTACTGCGTGTTGCTTTTCTCACGTAACAGTGTGTCTTCGGAATCTCCCCATATCAGTGCGTTTAACCTATCTCATTCTTTTTATTTTTTAAATTACTTTTTATTGGTGTATAGCTGCTTTAGAATGTTGAGTTGGTTTCTACTGTACAGAAAAGTGAATCAGCAATACATACATCCGCTCTTCTTTGGGACTTCCTTCCCATTCTGGTCACCACAGAGCACTGAGTAGGTTTCTCTGAGCGATACAGTAGGTTTCCACTGGATATCTGCTTTACATATAGTATCAATAGGATATATGTCAATTCATCCCACCCACTCGCTTCCCCCTTGGTGTCCATAACATGTGTTCTCTGTGTGTGTCTGTCTCTATTTCAGTTTTGCAAATAAAATCATATATGCCATTTAGATTCCACATATACACACTGATATACAATATTTGTTTCTCTATCACATTCTTTTTGCTGTACTGTATTGCACAGTATGAGCAAACAATTTAATCTGTTCAGTAATGATGAGGACACCTACCTTATTTCTAAATGTTCACTATCCCAACAGTGCTGTGAGAAACCCCTCTGTGCAAACATCTGCCTGCCAAGTGTTTCTGTAAGATTGATTCCATATCTCAGATTGAGTGTGGGCTCATGAACAAAGCAGCTCATGTCCTGGTTTATTTCTCTCGTTGACATAACATTCACATAGACTCTGACATCCTTTTCTTCTCTGCCTTTAAGGACTGTTTCTTGAGTGACTGCTCCCGAGGAACTCTAGAAGGGCTACTCCTTAAAGAAACAGAAGACTCCAGTGACAGGAAAATTAAGCTCTGCAGAAGCTGAGGTTAAATAAGACAGAATTTGAGATGAGCCACGGGAAAGCAATTTTGGTCTCCCCAAGAGTTTCTTAAGAAAGATGGCCTTGACATATGTTTACTTTTCTTGGTTCCCCTACTATTTTTAGTTATTTGGGCAAAGTTAAGACTTGATTATAAATATATCCTTTTAAAATAAAAGAAACCTTATAACATGAATGTAGAAGGTTTCAGCTAAAAGTAGCCGTCTTCTGGCCCTGTAGATGACCATCTGGGCTGAATGGCATATACCCTTGGAAGCGTCATTAACTCCTTTACCCTGTTAACCTCCTCTCAGACAGATATATTTGCCTCATGGTACTAACTGATGCCTCTCGACCTTGGAATCTTAATGTCTCTTCCAAAGGTCATCTGGCCAAGTCTAAATCCTAATCACCAGGCTTCCTAGGTAGCTTAGTGGTAAAGAATCTGCCTGCCAATGAAGGAGACACAGGTTGGACCTCTGGGTTGGGAAGATTCCCTGGAGAAGGAAATGGCAACCCACTCCAGTATTCTTGCCTGGAGAATTCCANAGCCAGTTAAGTCACCTCGGCTGATTTTGAGTAGCTGCCTCAGAAATTGTCTCTTGTTCTTTAGCTCTCGAAAGCGGGTGTGGGTAGGATGAAGTCAGACGCCAAAGAAGTTCAGTGAGTTTAGTACTTCTTGTGTTTAGAAGATTGCCTGCACCAATCTTTCGAAAATGACGCAAGTAACAAACACATTCTTAGGATAAAAGATTCAAACTAGAATTGATTCTAGAGAGCACCTTTCATCCCCATCCCCCTTTTCACATCTCTCCTCCACATCAGCCAGGACCGTGGTGTGGCCCCCTCCTTCCACCCCATCCTATCCGTTTATGTGCGACAAGTACACGTACGTTACACAGATTCGTGTAAAAGGGGTGTGTGGTACGGGTTGTACTGCGTGTTGCTTTTCTCACGTAACAGTGTGTCTTCGGAATCTCCCCATATCAGTGCGTTTAACCTATCTCATTCTTTTTATTTTTTAAATTACTTTTTATTGGTGTATAGCTGCTTTAGAATGTTGAGTTGGTTTCTACTGTACAGAAAAGTGAATCAGCAATACATACATCCGCTCTTCTTTGGGACTTCCTTCCCATTCTGGTCACCACAGAGCACTGAGTAGGTTTCTCTGAGCGATACAGTAGGTTTCCACTGGATATCTGCTTTACATATAGTATCAATAGGATACATGTCAATTCATCCCACCCACTCGCTTCCCCCTTGGTGTCCATAACACTTGTTCTCTGTGTGTGTCTGTCTCTATTTCAGTTTTGCAAATAAAATCATATATGCCATTTAGATTCCACATATACACACTGATATACAATATTTGTTTCTCTATCACATTCTTTTTGCTGTACTGTATTGCACAGTATGAGCAAACAATTTAATCTGTTCAGTAATGATGAGGACACCTACCTTATTTCTAAATGTTCACTATCCCCACAGTGCTGTGAGAAACCCCTCTGTGCAAACATCTACCTGCCAAGTGTTTCTGTAAGATTGATTCCATATCTCAGATTGAGTGTGGGCTCATGAACAAAGCAGCTCATGTCCTGGTTTATTTCTCTCGTTGACATAACATTCACATAGACTCTGACATCCTTTTCTTCTCTGCCTTTAAGGACTGTTTCTTGAGTGACTGCTCCCGAGGAACTCTAGAAGGGCTACTCCTTAAAGAAACAGAAGACTCCAGTGACAGGAAAATTAAGCTCTGCAGAAGCTGAGGTTAAATAAGACAGAATTTGAGATGAGCCACGGGAAAGCAATTTTGGTCTCCCCAAGAGTTTCTTAAGAAAGATGGCCTTGACATATGTTTACTTTTCTTGGTTCCCCTACTATTTTTAGTTATTTGGGCAAAGTTAAGACTTGATTATAAATATATCCTTTTAAAATAAAAGAAACCTTATAACATGAATGTAGAAGGTTTCAGCTAAAAGTAGCCGTCTTCTGGCCCTGTAGATGACCATCTGGGCTGAATGGCATATACCCTTGGAAGCGTCATTAACTCCTTTACCCTGTTAACCTCCTCTCAGACAGATATATTTGCCTCATGGTACTAACTGATGCCTCTCGACCTTGGAATCTTAATGTCTCTTCCAAAGGTCATCTGGCCAAGTCTAAATCCTAATCACCAGGCTTCCTAGGTAGCTTAGTGGTAAAGAATCTGCCTGCCAATGAAGGAGACACAGGTTGGACCTCTGGGTTGGGAAGATTCCCTGGAGAAGGAAATGGCAACCCACTCCAGTATTCTTGCCTGGAGAATTCCATGGCCAGAGAAGCCGGGTGGTCTACAGTCCATATAATCACAAAGAGTCAGATATGACTTAGCAGCTAAATGTTAAAAACAAGAAAATCATAGCTATAGCAGCCTTTGGATCTGGCTTACCAGCTTTACTTATTTAACAGTTTTTTGTTTTTTTAATATGTATTTATTTGGCTACACCAGGTCTTTGTTGCTGCAAGTGGCATCTAGTTCCCTGGCCAAACCTGGGGCCCCTGTGTTGGGAGCAGGGAATCTTAGCCATTGGACCACCAGGGGAGTTCCATTTTCAGATCAGTTCAGTTCAGTTTCTCAGTCATGTCAGACTCTTTTTGACCCCATGGACTGCAGCATACCAGCCTTCCCTGTCCATCACCAACTCCCAAAGTGTGCTCAAACTCATGTCCATAGAGTCGGTGATGCCATCTAACCACCTCATCCTCTGTCGTACCCTTCTCCTCCTGCCTTCAATCTTTCCCAGCATCAGGGTCTTTTCAAATGAGTCAGATCTTCACATCAAGTGGCCGAAGTATTGGTGTTTCAGCTTCAGCATCAGTCCTGAATATTCCTTCCAATGAATATTCAGGACTGATTTCCTTTAGGATTGACTGGTTTGATCTCCTTGCAGTCCAAGGGACTCTCAAGAGTCTTCTCCAACACCACAGCTCAAAAGCATCAATTTTTTGGGCTCAGCTTTCTTTATAATCCAGCTCTCACATCCATACATGACTACTGGAAAAACCATAGTTCTGATTAGATGGATCATTGTTGGCAAAGTAATGTCTCTGCTTTTTATTATGCTGTCTAGGTTGGTCATAGCTTTTCTTCCAAGGAGCAAACGTCTTTTAATTTCACGGCTGCAGTCACCCTCTGCAGTGATATTAGAGCCCAGGAAAATTAAGTCTGACACTGTTTCCACTGTTTCACCATCTATTTTCCATGAAGTGATGGTATTGGATGCCATGATCTTAGTTTTTTGAAAGTAGAGTTTTAAGCCAGCTTCTTTACTCTCCTCTCCTCATTTTCACCAGTTTCACTTTTGTCTGTTTGTCTCAATTAGGCTTGAGGAGGAGAAGTAGAAAACCAATAGGTTAGGTTTGCCTTTTACAAAGGTCAGACCAGTGGGAGGTTTCAAAGGCAAAGCTAATTATAAGTCAACCTTTGTTCTAGGGCCTGACATAACCGAACTGAATTCCACCTATCATGTCAGTAAAACCATAGCATTTCGTCCAGCTATGTCAAAGATACAGCTACCATTCTAAGAAGGGTTTTCTTCCTCAACCATAATTCCGCAGAGCTGTGATAGTCCCACTCCAGTTGCCACAGATGTCTTCTGTCCCTCATGAGAAAAGTCTCTTTGTAAAGGTGGTCCATTTGTTTGCTTGTTTATTGAGAAGCATCTTTCAAATTGTCTACCTCCAAAAATTGTTTGCTTGTTTATAGTAGAAAAATAAACCTAAAAAGGCCATTGCAATTTGAACTAAAATTCATATCTCAGGAACAGGAGCTTGGTTAGGAATCAGCATTTAGAGAGATGAGATTAAGGACATCAGTTTGCCATCTAACGGGACTGATACTGAAAGAAAGGAGATGAAATGGCCGACATGGAATGGCTGTTGTGCTCTCATCACTGTGCCTAGCGTTTTATCAGGGGAAGGAGAGATGGGAAAAACAGGTGATGTACCGTAAACAAGACCCCACCATCTTCCATTTCTTTTCTCTCTTTTTGACAATGAAGAAATAGTAGTTTTATGAGACAGTTAAGAAGTCACTAAGATACTTCGAAGGTATTACCTTCAATGATGCTCCGTATCTTCTTTTCAGGGAATATTCAGCCCCTACAGCTACCACCAATGCAGCAAACCCTCATTTGAATTTTTTTTAATAATGCACCAACAAAGAAAACATCGTTTGCAAAGTTGCTCTGGTATCCCCCAAGCTTCACTGTGGCCCCACAGATCCCTTAGCCCTGGGGGCCAACTTCTCTTGGACAGTCTCGAGTGGGGTCCCTTCTATCTTCCATTTATATTTATAATCAGAAAGTCCCTTCTGTTTATAATCAGAAAGTTTCACTTTATTGTAACCATGTTCATATCCACATTCATGGGCCATGCCTAACCCATGGCAAACTGACTTCTCAAAACACTCACTGTTTAGTCTCCAGCCAGAGCCACCATATTCTGAGACCCATTACCATGCTCTTTCATTAAGCAAGAGCTGTGAAGTGAAGTGAAAGTCACTCAGTCGTGTCCAACTCTTTGTAAACCCACGGACTATACAGTCCAGTGGAATTCTCCAGGCTAGAATACTGGAGTGGGTAGCCTTTCTCTTCTTCAGGGGATCTTCCCAACCCAAGGATAGAACCCAGGTCTCCCACATTGCAGGCATTTTTTTTACCAGCTGAGCCACAAGGGAAGCCCAAGCAAGAGCTGTAATGCTCCAAAATTATCTCTTTGTTCTTCCTCAGGCATCTCTTCCCACATGGCCCATCCAACCATCTACTCTTACACCCCTGGGTGGGCTTGAGGGGAGTTCTCTGAAACTCACCTCTTCCCTAAGTTACAGACGGGCCTGAGACAGAGGCCTCTTCTACTCTCTTGTGTGCATGCTGTCATGTCTGACTCTGTGTGACCCCATGGGATGCTCAGATTCCCCAAATCAATGTTGTGGGCTGTGGGGGAGTGGAGTCCCCACCTTCCTCTCTTCACACTCAGGGAGCTCAATGGGTAGGAGTGGGGTGCTTCCCCCATCCCTTGCTCTCTGTCGACTCTTCTTCCTAGCCAGGGGACCATCAGTCAGGAGAGGTTGGGGAGGGTATGTTTGTGTGTGTGTGTGTGTGTGTGTGTGTGTGTGCCATGAATTCTTCAGGGTCTGGCCACTTGCAGTGGCCAGCAGAATTGCACATGGGGAAAAAATATCCATTAACTGTATAAAGTAATCTTCTCTCTTTTTATTCTGTGCTCAGCTGTTTCCAACTCTCTAAGACCCCATGGATTAGGCTCACCAGCCTCCTCTATCCATGGGAGTTTTCAGGCCAGAATATTGGAGTGGGTTGCCAATTCCTATTTCAGGGGATCTTCCCCAACCAGGGATCAAACCCACATCTCTTGTGTCTCCTGCATTTGCAGGCAGATCCTCTATCACTGAGCCACTCATTGGAAAAGACTAAAAGTAAAGTACTAGCCACCACATTTTCTCCGGTGGGTTGAATCAGACAAGGCTTGACTTACCTCCTGTATGAGCTGCTGGGTCCTACTCCACCCAGGATTTGGAGGGGAGGCATCTGCTGTCCTAAATTCCATATCATCATGCAGTGTTCTTCAAGCAGATCACTGCAAACTGGTTCACTCAACACCCTCTCCAGCCTCCTCCTAGCACACAAATACTTATAGAATCCTAAGTATATATTACATGTTCTTTTAATTGCTTTATATTTATTTATAATAATTATTATTATTATTCGCCATGCAATGAGGGATGTGGGATCTTAGTTCCCCAACCAGGGATTGAACCTGTGCCTCCTTCAGTGGAAATGCAGAGTCAACCACTGGATCGCCAGGTAAGTCCTACTTTATTAATTTGTGCCCTCCTCATAAAACCCCTATGAGGTGGATACCATATTATCTCCATTCTCCAGATGGGGAAAGCGAGGTCAAGAGAAGTTAAGTAACTTCCTAAAGTCGCAGAGCTAGTAATTCTCGTAACAAATAACTCTAGTCACCAGTTCTGTCTCTTATACACATCTAACCAATAGGTTAGGTTTGCCTTTTACAAAGGTCAGACCAGTGGGAGGTTTCAAAGGCAAAGCTAATTATAAGTCAACCTTTGTTCTAGGGCCTGACATAACCGAACTGAATTCCACCTATCATGTCAGTAAAACCATAGCATTTCGTCCAGCTATGTCAAAGATACAGCTACCATTCTAAGAGGGGTTTTCTTCCTCAACCATAATTCCGCAGAGCTGTGATAGTCCCACTCCAGTTGCCACAGATGNGGGCCAAAACCAACCATTAGCTGAAAACGGGGAAAATCAATCTTCCTAAATATTTAGTCATTAGACTCAAAACTATTTTACTTAACAATTTTAGTGATCAAAAGAATCAGAGTTTATAATGCACACTCGTTTCCTTAAACAAGTGCCTTGTTCCCCAAAGCATCATGCAAAAGCAAAACATATAACATTTTAAACTAGGAACTCCTTGGTGATCTGCTGATAAGAATATGGCAAAATTCCTTATCAGATCTGTAGTAACTGTTCTACTTTAAAAAAGATCTGTCAGCTCTTACAAGGTCATTCCCCTTTAAATTTCTCTTTCAGCTTATGCATCCAGACTGTCTCCAGCTCAGCAGTAAGTAGCCTTTAAAAAAAATTTATATTTTATTCACTTATTTATTATTATTGGCCCTACTGTGGTATGTGGGATCCTAGTTCCCTGACTAGGGACTGAACCCACAGCCCTGCATTGGAAGTGTGGAGTCTTAATCATTGGATCACCAGGGAAGTCCCTAAGTAGCCTTTATTTTACAAAATTTGTGACTTGTTCTCCATATAAGGAGCTTCTGACTGAGTGTATTAGCCAACTATTGCTGCATAACAAATGATCTCCAAATGGTAGCTTTAAATGACAAAGCAGTTTTATTATCTCATAGCCCCTAAAGAGCTATCAGGAATCTGGTCATGGTTTAGCTGGGTACTCTGCCTCAAGCTCTCTTGAAAGACTGCTGGTTTCCAGTAGGGCTGGACCTTAATATTCAGCTGGGGGAGGGAGGGTCTGTTTCCAGGCTTACCCCTGGTTGTTATCTGACCTTAGATCCTCAATACCATTAACCAGAGACATCAGTTTCTTGCCATGTGGACCTCTCCACAGATAGCTCACAAAATGACAGCTTGCTTCCCTAGAAACCAAGTGCTCCAAACATGAGAGAGAGAGGAAAGTCACAGTCCTTTGTAACTAATCCCTTTTGCCATACCCTATTTGTCAGAGGGAGTCACTAGGTCCAGCCCACCCTCAGGGAGAAAAAATTCACAAGGACATGACCACTGGGACGCATTCTAGAGTCTGTCTGTCACACTGAGTAGTTTTCTTCTTCCCGATCCTTGTCGTCCTTACCATCTTGTCTTTTTAAATTCATTCACTCATTCATTCATTTGGCTGTGTTGGGTCTTAACTGCAGCAGGCAGGACCTTCACCGCATCATGTGGGATCTTTAGGCACAGTGCAGGGACTCTCCAGTTGTGGCCCACAGGCTTAGGTGGTCCCTGGCATGTGAGAGCTTAGTTCCTTGACCAGGGATCAAACCCTCATCCCCTGCATTGCCAGGCAGATTCTCAACCACTGGACCATCAGAGAAATCCCCCATCCTGTCTTTATAGGATAATCTAGGTCATGTGATTTGGCCAACCAGTCCACCCAGGCCTGATAGTCCATACTTGAAGCACATCCTGCATCATTCCACAAATACGACGGTGTGCTTCTTACAAATGAATGTATAATGAAGCCTGGGGGTGGTGGGCAGGGGTAGGGTAGTTGGAGGAGTCTTCCACAGCCATCTCCTTGTTTGAATGAGTTCAGGTATTAGACTCCTAGATCTACAATCTGTAGCATTTAGAGGCAAGAAGCTCCCCTGCCTCAGAATGTGCCTGTATCCTCTCTGGGATATCCTTGGAAGCCCTTTGTCCTATGGGTGCTCTACTGAGCAACACGGAGTTAGAGTAATTGTGCAGGAAAAGACTCAAGTTTTCCCAGTGAGTGTCTAGGTCCAGGAAAGGCAGCTGAATAGAGAATAATGCAATGGGACTGTCAGGCTTGCTGTACTCTTAATTAATTAAGCCTTTGTTCTGAGTAGTCTTGGAGACACAAGCTGAGATGTGGAAAGGGCTTATGTGAAGGCAGGTGGTTTGGGGAGAAGAGAGGAAACGCAGTGGAGGAGAAAGGTGAAGATGACATTCTGTTAACCCCCTGGGGGAGCTCAGTGATCCATGTCATCCCTCTGGGCTTGAGTTTGTCCTCTCAGAAATAACAGGGCTGAAGCAAATAATCTATACATTTTATGGGTAAATGACCAGCAGGAAGAATTCATGACAAGGCTAGACAGGAATGTGTTTAGCTGTTGCGAAAAGGAAAGGGGGATAAGTCAGTGCTGAGTTACTAGGAAGCTACTGAAAATAGTATATGAGATTAAAAAAATATCATACTGTATACTTTTTCTAACTTTAGTAAAATTTCATTTTGGTATGAAGATTTTGTTTTGTAAATATAGAGCTCCTTTCCTTCTGGAAACAACCACCTACTGTTACCAAAAGATATGTGTGGGGGTTCCGGCTGCTCACCGCTCAAAAGCCAGTAAACAGGCCGGCTTGGTGGTAAGGAAAGTTTGCTTTGTTTCAGATGCCAGCAACTGGGGGGAAGGGTGGTAGATATCTGTTCAAAGGCCGACTCCCCTTTGGGGGTGAAAGCGTTTACAGGCAAAGTGGGGGATGGGCAACATGCAGAAACAGCACAGTCATCTTCAAATTGGTCATCAGTGGTCTGACTAACATCATCTTGGTTGTTTTAGGTACAGTTAATCTTTAGTTCTGGCGTGCACTTGTTCCCATTTCTTTCCAGTCAGTTCTCGGAATTGTGGTAGTTCAAGTCCTGGGTACAGTCCAGTCCTCATGTAGTTAACTTCTCCAACCTGGTGTTTTGGTATCTACAAGACAGCTCACAGGATATGGCTCAGAATATTATCTACAGCCCTTGAGAAAGAACTAAAGGTCCTTGACTATGTTTAATGACTGCATTAGTCTCCTTAGTGTTTTTGTTTCAGCATTTCTCACTTCTCTGATTAAACTTACTTTTTAACTAAAGTTTTCCACCAGCAATAGGCAGGCAGAGGACATGTTGGAGGGGGGCTAGGACTATATGGTCCTGCTCCATTTCACTACTGTTCTTTTTCCTTTTCATTTCATTTCATTCATTTCATTCATGCTGCGTGGCTTGTGGGATCTTAGTTCTTTGACCACGGATTGAACCTGCACCCCTTGTATGTGATCCAGAGTCTTAATCACTGGACTGCCAGGGAAGTCGCACCACCTACTACTCTTCTTTTTAATCCCTTCCCTACCACACACACACATACACACCATTCACGTGATAACCAGGGGAGCCACCATGTTAGTGCACCATGATCCTGCCTCGTCTGCAGGGGACCGGTGCACTTATCTGAGGTGGGACAGTCCTCATCCTTAGCTGATTTGGATTTAGAGACAGGTGGTCTAGTCTGTCTTAAGAATCCCAGGACCATGAACTGTGAAGTCAGGGCATTCAAGGACTACATTTTCTCTTACTTGGACCAGAGAAAATTGCTCTGAAAAGTAAGGATGAAACTAAGCAGACATACAGAGGAAAGCCACTGAGATGGAGAAAGAACATAGGCAATGTTTGCATTTCTGGTTCCAGTCATTGCTAAGGCTGGCCTGGTTTCCAGTCATTTAGTTTTGGAAATACAACACAATTCTCATAACTTCCCCCTCTGGTTAAAGTATATTTGATTTGAGTTTCTGTCTCTAGCAACCAAAGTGGAGAAAAACTCCTGATTTATTCACAAGTTCATTATAGAAGCAACTGTCAAATTATTTAAAAATATAAAGTGCAAGTGTTAGTCACTCAGTCATGTCCAACTCTTAGCGACCCCATGGACTACGGCCACCAGGGTCCTCTGTCCATGGAATTCTCTCATGCAAGAAAACTGGAGTGGGTTACCATTTCCTTCTCCAGGGGATCTTTCTGACCCAGGGATCAAACCCAGGTCTCCTGCACTGCAGGCAGATTACTTACTGTCTGAGCCACCAGAGGAGCCTATAAGGAAGAATATAAAAAGTGACCAATAATTCTATGAGTTTGAGTATTCCTAACATTTTGGAATATTTTTACTTTTCCACGCATTTTTGTAAAGGAAATTAGAAATTTGACAGAAGTTTTAAATTCAAGCTTTTTTCACTTAAGGATGATGTTGTAAGCATTTTCTTGTGTCAATTAATATACTCTTCATAAACAACATTTTTACGACTGTATGACAATTTATGTTCATGAGAAGTGACTGGGTTTGGTTGACATTTTGGAAAGATTCTGGCTTCAGAGTGGAGATCAACTTGGAGATTAACATCCATAAAGACAAAATGAGAGACACTGAGAGAGCAGTCCAGGTGCTGCCCCAGCTGGTTAAGACGTGTTTGGTGACAGTGAGGATGGAGAGAAGAGGAAGGCCGTTCAGAAGTAACGTAGTAGGTAGACTCCATAGGGCTTGGGTTTAATTAGGGTCAGGGAACAGGGAAAGAAGACATCCAGAGCAGCGAAGTGAATGGCACAGCCATTCATGAAGACACAACTCTGGAGGAGAAGCAAGTTTGGAAGGAATAAAATGAGTTTGATTTTGGATATGTTGAGTTCTAAGTGCTTTGCAGACATTCAAGTCTTGCTACAGGGTAGCAAGCAGGAGACAAAGATATGGAGTAGGGGCGGAAGCTAAGGACTGGGGAGTCACTCATACCCACACAGTGATTAAAGCCACAGGAATGAACGCATCATCCAGGAAGAGGGTTAAGAGTGAGAAGGGACCTGAGGAGGACAGAAGAAAGCATCTCTGTCAAGGAGACTAGGAAGCAGCAGCCAGAGGGGGAGGAAGAAAACTAGGAGAGTGCATTATCATGGCACCCAAGAGAAGAGATTTACTCAAGGAGGAAGTAGCCGACAGTGCTGGCCACTGAGGGAGTCAGCCAAGGTCTGGCAGGTGTTGATGGCCACCTCCCCAGTGCCCACTTCCCCCTTCTTGGCTTGTCATGCTCAGTCCTAACTGCTCCACAAGATGAGAACTGAAAAGCGTCCTTGGGGCTTGGTGACATAGAATTCACTGGGTTCTTGAGATAACAGTCTTAGAAGTCTGGGGTTGGGAACTTCCCTGTGGCTAAGGGAAGTTCAGTGGCTAAGACCACATGCTCCCAATGCAGAGGGCCTGGTTCCATCCCTGGTCAGGGAACTAGATCCCACACGCCACAACTGAGGGTTTGCATGTCACAATGAAGATCGAATATCTTGCGTGCTGCAGCTAAGACCCGGCACAGCCAAATAAATAATTTTTTTTTTAAAGGAAGTTTTGGGTGGACTGAGAAGTGAATGTGAGATGGGACAGTACTGGAGGGCAGGCATGGGGGTGGGGAGCATAGGTGGAGGAGGAAGATAGGATCAAGACATGGGTTTTGTTTGTTTTGAGATAAGCTAGAGTGGGGCTCATTGTAATACTGATGGACAGGATCAGTAGGGACTAAATGACTAGTGTAAGTCACTCTGTTGTGTCCAATTCTTTGTGACCTCATGGACTGTAGCCTGCCAAACTCCTCTGTCCAGGGTATTGTCCAGGCAAGAATACTGGAGTGGGATACTCCAGGGGATCTTCCTAACCCAGAGATCAAACCCAGGTCTCCTGCATTGCAGGCATATTCTTTACTGTCCAAGCCACCAAGGGAGCCCAAGACTATCTCCCTAAACTAAAGGACCAGGGAGACAGAAAATAACAGAGAGCAAAGGTTCCTGAGAAGATAATAGGTAACGGTAGCCAGTGTTCAGGTCATGGAGTCCTGGGATTCCATGTGCGTAGAGGCAGTCAAGTCTTCCAGAGCAACAGAAAGAAAAACAGTGGAAGAAAGGCAATGGAAAGCCAGGAATGCTGGGGAGTGTGGACTGGGAGCCACAACCTCCCTGAACAATGTTGAGTTAGGTCCACAGAGCTAGAGAGGATTTCCTTCCTATCTTCTCTATAATAAATCCTATCTTCTTGATGTTATACACATATACAATGGAATATTACTCAACCAGAAACAGGAACAAAATTGGGTTATTTGTAGAGCTGTGGATGGATCTAGAGTCTATCATACAGAGTCAGAAAGAGAAAAACAAATATTATAAATGCATATATGTGGAATCTAGAAAAAAATTATACAGATGAATCTATTTGTAGGGATGCAGCCATACAGAGTGGAGATGTGGGCACAGGGGCTGAAGGGGTGGCAGGATGGATTGGGAGAGTAGCATTGACGTATATACACTGCCGCGTGTACAGAGGAGAGCTAGTGGGAAGCTGCTGCATAGCACAGGGAGACTGGTTGGTGCTCTGTGACAGTGTGGGGTGGGGGGCGCTGGGAGGAAGGCTCAAGAAGTTACAGCAGAAACTAACATAACATTGTGAAGCAATTATGTGTGTGTATGCTCAGCTGTGTCTGACTCTTTGCAACCCCCTGGACTGTAGCCTGCCAGGCTCCTATATCCATGGAATTTTCCGGGTAAGAATACTGGAGTGGTTTGCCATTTTCTCCTCCAGGGGATCCTCCTGACCCACGGATCACACCTGCATCTCTTGCGTCTCCTACATTGGCGGGCGGATTCTTTACCACTATGTCACCATAAAGCAATTATACTCCAATAAAAAAAATCCTATCTTCTCTGTTAATCTCCAATGTTGGCTCTATTCATAAATATCAAAGCCAATCTTTCATAGTACTATAACAAGTCTGAGACCAAATTTAGACTAAATTCATCTCCTCCCAAATCAACTTCTTCAACATGTATTTATTGGGTTAGAATTATACAGTAAGGTATGTCCAGGCACATCACTTCTGTATCCTATTGAAAGTCTCTAATTAAAAGGAACCTTGACTGCCAGAAGCCAGATTGGAAAGAGAAGCCTCAAAAAGAGATCTATTGGGCTTCCTTGGTGGCTCAGTGGATAAGAATCCTCCTGCCAGTGCAGGAGACACATCCACACACTGCATGGATATCCACATGGAAGGCAGTGAAGTTGGATCCTTACCCTATTTCTGGGCGTTCTATTCTCTTTCATTGATCTGTGCGTCTGTTTTTGTGCCAGCATCAAGTCATATACCGTATAAGGGGCTGGTATCTAGAACATACAAAGACTCTTAACTCAAAAAGACCACACAATTAAAAAATGAACAAAGAATCTGAATAGACATTTCTCCAACTTCAAGGAAGATAGACCAATGGCCAACAAGCCCATGAAAAGATGCTCAACATTGTTAGTCAGTCATTAGGGAAATGTAACTAAAAATACCACTTTTAGGAAAGTCTGATAATAACCAATATTGGCAAGATGTGGAGAAATAGCAATCCTCATANATGAACAAAGAATCTGAATAGACATTTCTCCAACTTCAAAGAAGATAGACCAATGGCCAACAAGCCCATGAAAAGATGCTCAACATTGTTAGTCAGTCATTAGGGAAATGTAACTAAAAATACCACTTTTAGGAAAGTCTGATAATAACCAATATTGGCAAGATGTGGAGAAATAGCAATCCTCATATGTTGCTGAGGAGAGTATAAAATAGTACAGCCACTCTGGACTATAGTCTGGCAGTTCCTCAAGAATCTAAACAGACAGTGACTATGTGACCCAGACACTGCATTGCTAGATACCTATCCAAGAGAAATAAAAACATATGTCCACAAAAAACTTGCACAAATGTTTCTAACATCATTAGTCATAATAATGTGGAAGATACAGAAACAATCCAAACTAAGGAATGGGTAAACTGAGTGGTTTGGATGGATATGGACCCATCCAACAGGTGAAATGCCCAAACTAGTGAACGGATAAACCAAAGGTGGTATATCCATACAACAAGCTATTATTAGGCCACACAAAGGAATAAAGTTCTGATACGTCTTATATATATTGATGAACCTTGAAAACATTCTGCTAAGTGGAAGAAACTGATCACAGAAGACCACATACATGATTCTGTTTATATGAAATTGTCCAAAATAAGCAAATATACAGAGACAGACAGAGTGGTGATTGCCTAAGGCTGGCAGATCATAAGGGGTTGGGAAGTGACAGCTAAGGGTAAGAGTTTCTTTTGGAGGTGATGGAAATGTTCTGTATTTGTGGTGATGGCTGCACATCTGTGAATATATTAACAACTATTGCTTTGTATACCTTAAATGGGTGAATTGTATGGTATGAGAATTATATCTCAATAAGGCTGTTACATGTTATCACCTCCAAAAGAAGAAACTCTCAGCTAAAGACGTTTGCTTCTTGAAAGAAAAGTTATGACCAACCTAGAGAGCATATTAAAAAGCAGAGACATTGCTTTGCCAACAAAGCTCCATCTAGTTAAAGCTATGGTTTTTCCAATAGTCATGTATGGATGTGAGAGTTGGACTATATGGACTATTCATATATGGATGTGAATGCCAAAGAATTGATGCTTTTGAACTGTGGCATTGGAGAAGACTCTTGAGAGTCCCTTGGACTGCAAGGAGATCCAACCAGTCCATCCGAAAGGAAATCAGTCCTGAATATTCATTGGAAGGACTGATGCTGAAGCTGAAACTCCAATACTTTGGCCACTGATGTGAGGAACTGACTCATTTGAAAAGACCTTGATGCTGGGAAAGATTGAAGGCGGGAGGAGAATGGGATGACAGAGGATGAGGTGGTTGGATGGCATCACCAACTCAATGGACATGAGTTTGAGTAAACTCTGGAAGTTGGTGATGGACAAGGAGGCCTGGCAGGCTGCAGTCCATGGGGTTGCAAAGAGTTGGACACACCTGAACTGACTGAACTGACTGAAAGGGCAGCTTCCTTCTACCCAGCCTATTCTCTCTGAGAGTCATGAATACTCTAAATCATCTGGACTAAGAAGAGGGGTACCCAAAAAGGCGCTTCACTGGGACACAGCCATGGAACTATCTCTGAACTGAGCAGCCATGGGTGTCAGGCTGGAATTCATGGAGCTCAGTTGCCCTTTGTCTTGACAACTTGGCTCCTTTCTGCCTGAGTCAGCCCAGGATAAGTTCTCCTTGTGCCGACAACACACTGAGCCCTTATTCCCTGGCATGTGCTATGTTATTGCGAAGAAAACCGACAAATTTTGAAGCTGCTCACACAGTAGAGGCATAGATCAAACTGGTTAGGCACAGGCAAGAAATGGCATGTGTTACATTACGTTTTTCTTACCACCTACTATAAACAGAGGCTGTTTAATGTCTTGGCATTTTGCTCATTTTTTTTTAATCACAAAACATTTATTTCTTGAATTCTGGCTGCTGTTTCCTAGTGTCTCATAGCTCAGAGGATTTGGGGTGGTGGTGCATGTTTGAGAATGTTATTGCACTTGAAAAGGCTAGTGGGGCGCCCTGGAACTGGATGAATGTATGGGTGCTCTGGGAATTGAAAACACTACAGTTATTTGATTTTATTTAATTAAACGAAAGGTTCTAATTCACAGTAAGGACTGGATCACATACTCATCTAGTTTAATTTCACCACTTCCTGGGAGGCAAGGGGCAGGGTGGGTCAAATATTCAAGAATTCTGGGAAATCAGGCCTTGTAACCAGAAGCTCTAGGGCAGGATGAAATTCAGCCTCCTAGTAGAAATAAGAAGGGCATTTAGAAATGCCCACAGGCATTGAGGATATATAGAAATAGTATCCCTTAAACAAGAAGGGAGTCACAGGTAGTCCCACATTTGGAAGCTGGGGAGAAATCAAGGAATTTATCTAGAAGTAGCAGAGAGCTGAAAGAGTTAGCTGTTACAAAAGCCCTTTATGATGCTCTTTGAGGCGCTATTATATAAAATGCATTGGAACTCTACCTCCTAATTTAGAGGAATTTTCACAAGACCATGCTGAGTGAGGCAAGATAAGGAGATACAAGGACTTCCCTGGTGGTACAGTGGATAAGAATCCTTCTGCCAATGCAGGGGATGGACACCGGTTCAATCTCTGGTCTGGAAAGATTCCATATGCTGCAGAGCAACCAGGTCCGCACGCCACAACTTCTGAGCCCACACATCACAACTATTTGGAGTCAGTGTGCTCTAGGGCCTAAGAGCTGCAACTACTGAGCCTGTGTGCTGCGGCTACTGAAGCCCATTCGCCTAGATCCTTCTCGCTCTGCAACAAGAAGCCACTGCAATGAGATGCTCACACATCACAACTAAGAGTAGCCCCACTCACCGCAACTAGAGAAAGCCCGCTAGCAGCAACCAAGATGCAAAGCAACCAAAAACAAATTGTTTTTCAGAAAGAGATGTGGGTATAATCAACACCCTCGTAAGTTCATATGGTCTCTCAGAGGGTTCCTGGCAGGGCAGGGCCCCATTGGTCACTGCAGTAACTTACGTGAACCTTTCCTAATTGCTCACTCATTCATGCTATTACTTGGGATCACTTACCAGATAAACAAGTTGCATTCAAACATTTGTCTCAGAGTCTTGGCTACTGGGTAAATCCAAACTAAGCCAACGAGTAATTTCCCTGGTGGTACAGTGGTTAAGAATCTGCTGGCCAAATGCAGGGAACACAGGTTCAATCCTTGGTCCAGGAAGATCCCTTCTGTCACAAGGCAACTAAGCCCGTGCACCACAACTACTGAAATCTATGTACTCTAGGGCCATGTGCTGCAATTACTGAAGCTCACATGCGCTAGAGCCCGAGCTCCATAGCAAAGAATAGTCTCCACTCAGCACAAGTAGAGAAAGCCCACGTGTAGCAACAAAGACCCAGAACAGCCAAAAATTAACCAATTAATTTAAAAAAACAAAGACATAGAGACCTTAGGTGGCAGCCAGAATGAAGCAAAAACTGCAGGCCAACTTCATATACCCTAAGCCTCCCATACAACTGTAGGGAACAGGGAGGAGCTCCCCCAGACACGACTATGACCGAACATCCAGTAAATCTTAACTACTGATATATATAATGATTGAAGTCATGACTTGATCCAAGTCAATTTGGCCATTATATAATTGTGACACTCTTCTGCTAAGTCAGTAGCTTCTGGAAATCAGCAGTGGGCAGGGGCAAGAGTATATCCCAAGTACTGACACATCTCACTGCCAGAAGATGCTCAGCAAACCTTTGGAGGTAGATTCTGAACATCTGAAGTGCTTACCTAGCCACCTTTGGAACCTGGATTCCTGTTTTGGGTATTTCCAATGTTAACTGCTCCTGGTTAAGTTTACACACACACACATACACACACACACACACACACACACACACACCAGTTTACATAAAGTATTTAAATGACCACATAATAATAGCTAACATTTGTTGAACATCTACTATGTAATAGACACTTAAGAGGACTCATCATTAACCCTCCAAAGCTCCAATAAGATGGGTTCTGTGAATGCTGCCATTTTACTGGGAGGGAGGGACAGTAACTCCCTCAGCCAAGTCCCACAATTCGTAAGTTGTGAATCAGGGGTTCAGAAATTCAGGTAGTTTGGTTCTGGAGAGGCCACCCCTTAACTATCCCAGTCCTCAGCCCCTGATGAGGGCTGCTGTCAGTCAATATGACGAAACTTGAGAATTTGACAGGGAAAGATGACGGCCTTACAATTAATAAGCAGTAGTAGCTGGCATCTGTGCTGGGCAGGCAAGCGCACAGCACACTCAGAGCTGGTGGGAGTGGCCCAGTTAAGACCCCACCCCACAGCTGGCTGGCCCAGACTCTCCGCCCTGGATCTGGAATGGGACCAAGATTCCAGTTCAATCTGACTGGTTTCTTGAAAACAGTTGCTGTGGGAGTTTCATTCCACTTGATCAACTGGGAAGACAAGAAAGCTGGTATACAGACACAAGAATAGCAAAGAATGCTCAGAATAGACTACATGGTCTTCAGGGAGAATTCTCTGGTCATCCCATGGCTAAGACTCCACACTTTCAATGCAGGACCCAGATTCGATCCCTGATCAGGGAACTAGATCCCACATCTTGCAACTGAAGATCCCATACGCTGCAATGAACTCACCTGCTGCAACCAAGACCCAGAGCAGCCAAATTAAAAAAAAAAAAAAACTACGTGGGCTTCAGGAACAGAGATCCAACAGCATCTCTGACCCCCACGTTCAAACTCACAGTCTCTTTTTGGCTTAAGATACTGTAACCCAGAGTTCTAATGGATGCATCCATCACATGTTTTCAAGTCAAAAAGAAGAAAAAAAAAATCACATGACTACTTTAGGAAGATTCACTGGCAACAGGAGAGAAGGGACCAAAAGCAGAGAGAAAGGAGTTTAGAATGATGATCCAGGCAACAGAAAATGATGGCGCAGAGATGATGGAAACAGAAATAGGGGGCTGTGGGCGGTGGGGGAGGGAGAACATGAACATTCCGGTTCCTTCTCTGAGTTTCATTATATCTTCCTGGTGGCCAGGTAGTTTTAGAAGGATAGGGTTTCTCTTCTCTCATAAAACACTAATATAGTCCTAGGCACCTTTCCGCCCTTGTTTAGAATTAATTTTTGAAGGGTTTATTTCACAAATTTTCCATGGAACTCCCTGGTGGTCCAGCGGTTAAGATGCCTCTCTTCCACTGCAGGGGGCACAGATTCAGTCTCTGCCTGGAGAAACAGGCTCCTGTATGCTGGAGCCGTGGCCTCCTCCAAAACAATCCAACTTTTTTTTTTTCACTTTCTGGCCACACTGCATGGCATGTGAAATCTTAGTTCCCTGAGCAGGGATTGAACCCATGGGCCCTGAATTGGAAGAAAAGAGTCTTAATCACTGGACTGCTGGGGAAGTCCCCCAAATCCAACATTTTATTACAAAAACTTCTAAACACAGTCAGTTTTAAACAATTTTGTGGACACTTGTACTCCCACACACCCAGCTTGAGATCATATCACTGTCATTTTATCTACTATCTGTTATTCACTTTATCACATATCCAGCCATGTCCATCCCTCTTGCCAGCCATTAATCCCTCATTGTGTTGATGTCATTGAAAGTAAAACACAGACAACAGAGCATTTCCCCATAAATAATTTGTTGGCAGTATCATTAACTAGAGTTCAAGATTTGCTTAATATTCTCTTAATGCAAAATTTAAATACAGNCATCAAGAGGCTTTTTAGTTCCCCTTCACTTTCTGCTGTAAGGGTGGTGTCATCTGCATATCTGAGGTTAGTGGTATTTCTTCTGGCAATCTTGATTCCAGCTTGTGTATCTTCCAGCCCAGCATTTCTCACAATGTACTCTGCAAATATCGTATACTAACGCATACATATGGAATCTGGAAAGATGGTATTGAAGAATTTATTTACAGGGCAACAGTGTAGAAACAGACATAGAGAATAGACTTATGGACACGGGGAGAAGGGAGGAGAGGGTGAGATGTATGGAGAGAGTAACATGGAAACTTACATTACCATGTGTAAAATAGATAGCCAATGGGAATTTGCTGTATGGCTCAGGAAACTAAAACAGGGGCTCTGTATCAACCTAGAGGGGTGGGATGGGAAGGGAGATAGGAGGGAGGTTCAAGAGGGAGGGGACATATGTATACCTATGACTGCCTCATGTTGAGGCTTGAGAGAAAACAACACAATTCTGTAAAGCAATTATCCTTCAATTTAAAAAATGTAAGAATTAATTTTAAAAAATGTAGAATGCTGGACTTCCCTGGTGGTCCAGTGGTTAAGAATCTGCCCGCTAATGCAGGCAATACAGGTTTGATCCCTGCTCTGGGAAGATTCCACATGCCCTGGAGCCACTAAGCCTGTGCGCCACTACTGAGCCTGCACACCCTGGAGCCCATGCTCTGCAACAAGAGAAGCCATCACAATGAGTAAGTGGTCTCCACTCACCACAACTAGAGAAAGCCCACTCGCAGCAATGAAGACCCAGCGCAGCTAAGAACAAAAAAAAGACATAGAATGCTGCCATCATTCTGGAACAAGTCCTCCTGCCCCTTTTCCAGCCCGTCCCTGCTCCCACACCTCCACCCTCTTCACCCCAATCTGCTGTTCTCCACTCTAGGTATAGTTTGGCTTGGGTTGTGTTCAGCTCTCCCTACAGCAACGCATTCCAGGCCAAGGTCCTCAGATCAGTCTGAGGGATGAAACGTCGCCCTTTCGCATTCCTTCCCAGCCCAGGAATGGCACGCCCTGTGCCCTTTCAGTGTGGGGAGCTGTGCCCTGTGAGCACTGGGAATTAGCAGTGCACTTGCCTGCNTTGGGTTGTGTTCAGCTCTCCCTACAGCAACG
The DNA here is from genome assembly GCA_006410615.1 of Neotragus moschatus. NCBI lineage: Eukaryota > Metazoa > Chordata > Mammalia > Artiodactyla > Bovidae > Neotragus > Neotragus moschatus. The sequence goes on along the minus strand of SJYA01002574.1, from coordinate 591,844 downwards.
CATTCCAGGCCAAGGTCCTCAGATCAGTCTGAGGGATGAAACGTCGCCCTTTCGCATTCCTTCCCAGCCCAGGAATGGCACGCCCTGTGCCCTTTCAGTGTGGGGAGCTGTGCCCTGTGAGCACTGGGAATTAGCAGTGCACTTGCCTGCCCCAGGCCTCTGATTATTTGAAAAGTTCTCCATTCAAGACTAAAACAAACAAACGTCACATAGCTTTTCACAAAAGGAATATTCAAACCTAATTTTTTTTTTTAAAGTTAACAAAAACTGGACTGACCAGCAAAACTACATTTTTTAAAAAGCCACACACTTCTCTGGCTGTCCACTGGTTAGGATTGTGTATATTTCCGTATGATTACATACCTTCATATCCTTAAACTGCTAAAGGCAGATGGTGTCATGGGAGGATTAAAGACGAAAAAATTTAAAAGATCCTGGGCCTGAACCACAAAATAGACCAAGTTGTCTGTTTTTAGAGATCCAGAACCATCATTCTAACAAATAACTTTCCTGTTCAATATATAAATGACCCTTAACCAGTTATTTTGTTACTACCCATGGCCGGCCTGATTGTCAGTACATTCCCACATAAGCCCTTGTACAATACCTGGTTACACTGGAGCCCAAGGCACAAACAGGGCCTTCTCTTTCCCACCCCCATCTAATATTTTTAAGAGCAAGTGTGTTTGGGGATGGTTGCCAGAAGGGTCCATGTGGAAGGACCTGTCACTGAAGGCCCTGTCCCCTGGCCCTGCAGTGGTCCTGCCCTGGGGTGGGCCTCACAAATGCCCTAGGGCCCAGCAGGGCACAAGCACAGCTGAGGAGATTGTCCTCCTGTTGAGAAACAGTGAGCACAACCACGGGAGGGGCTCAGAAAACAAGCCAGAGTCCAGGTTCCCTCTCCCCGTCCACTCACCTTCCAGGCCAAGAGGTGACATAGGAGGCAGGCAGTCTGTTCTCAGTAGGAGCCACCTCTCCCCGTTGTCCTGTTTCACACTGGATGGGAATTGAAATGCTCACTCCTCCTCTCCCCATCTTGCTTTCCCTCAGTTCCCCCCACGGCCCTCACTTGGAAATCCAGGAACAAACAAAACCTGGAGAGAGTAAGTCCTCCCAAGACCAAGAGCCAGTTAGCAAATGTGGAAAACAGGACTGGTCGGCTAACCTCAGGGCTTCCCAGGTGGCACTAGTGATAAAGAACGTGCTGCCAGTACAGGAGACGTTTAAGAGATGTGGGTTTTGGATCCCTGGGTTGGAAAGATCCCCTGGACAAGTAAAGGGCAACCCACTCCAGTATTCTTGCCTGGAGAATCCCATGGACAGTGGAGCCCGGCAGGCTACAGTCCATAGGGTCACAGCGGACACAACTGACGTGACTTAGCATGCATGCACCGCTAATTCGTAGGGGCAAGAACTTCTAACGGGAGTTTAATACAAATATCAAGTACCTGACGCACGTGAGGGCAATGTGGCAGCAGTGGGAGCATACAGAGTTCCAGGGATGGCTCAGAACTGGCCCTGTGCCAGGCCTGGCCCGAGGCAACAGAGGGGTGAACAGAGCCAGGGGAGAGGGCCGCGGGCAGGAGCGGGCAGAGAACAGAGCTTCTCAACCAACAGCGATAGGTCTCAATCTCGCAGACAAATGCTGAACAAATGAATGAGGAAAAAAGTCCTCCTTGTACACATCATCCTGCCCAGGCCAGCCTGCTTGCTCTCTGAGGCAGGAAATGAGGCCTTTTCTCTTTCATCAAACCCCTTCCATCGACAGTTATTCTCATTTTACATATCTCCACAAAAGCAAAGAGGCAGTGATATTTCAGGGATTAAAAAACTCTCTCCCTTTACTTACCCTATAGGCATGGATGCATGCTGTCACCTCAGCTGTGTCCAACTCTGTGCGACCCTGTGGACTGTAGCCCGCCAGGCTTCTGTCCATGGGGATTTTCCAGGCAAGAACACTGGAGTGGGTTGCCATGCCCTCGTCCAGGGGATGATCTTCCAACCTGAGTCTCTTGTCTCCTGCACTGGCAGGCAAATTCTTTACCACTAGCGCCACCTCCTTACCCTGTAGGGTCCTACTTTATTTTTTGTCCTAGTATTTTATCACCTCCTGAAATTTTAAATCTCTATTTGGTTATTGGTTTTCCATCCACCCACTAACCAATCAACCACCTCCCCTTGCGACACACACAATGACTAAATGAAAATAATTATTCCATGTTATACCAACCACACCAAATACAATATTGTAAATTGTGCTTTAATTTCTGCAATCAGATACGATGCAGTGAAATACAAGTATAAACTTTCATTGTACATCCAGAAAATAAAAAGAACATTTATACAGATTTAGCCCAACAGCTTATTCCCTCAAAAAAAAAAAAAAAAAAAGTTTCTAATGTAATTAAAGCTAATTCATCTTCAGTGTAAAAACTTGGAGGTATAAACAAACTCAAGATATTATATACAGGAAATTAATATACATTTCCAAACGTGCACAGTGCAGCATTTTAAACAAAGTAAATGATCTCATTTTAGCTTTTACTGTTAACCATAATCCATATCTCACTCTTGAATAAAAATGTCACAATATATAAATCCACTGAGAATTCTGTACACAAATACAAGTTTATAGAAATCTCATTTCAGATATAAATACATAAACTGTCATGACCTTACATGTTAAAACAGCTTGTTTTTCTATTGTAATTTTATTTTTTAAAAAATCATAGAAAAATATTTCAATGCACATTCAACTGCTATGAGAGGGGCCATGACCTTGTGCCTTTGAACCATTTTATGGACTGTAAAGCATCACACCGGGCATTTTTGGAATGAAACTTACTCAGATCTTAAGACTGAAGAGGCTACTGTATAAATATTCCCATTATAATATGATCACAAAACTAGTTAACTCCATAGTGTAGCTGGGAGGCAGTGGGGCAAAGAAGGGAGGTTAGTGCTAATTTAAGAAGGCCCACAGAACATAGCCAATGAATTAGGGTCATTTTAAAGTCCCCACTGCAAGCCTACACTGACCTTACTAGTGAGACTCTTAAGGCAACCAAGACTGGGCATGTGTTTGGCCCCAGATGCATAAACCCTGCCCTCCCCTCAATCTCCATTATCCTAACAGACCAACAAGGCTTGAGCATCAACTCGGCGTGGGGAGGACTATAAAGCAATTTCTTGTGGTGTACAAAAGACGACTCAATGCAAACTGAGAAACTCCTCTTTGTCAACAGTTTCCAATTTTCTTATTGCCCTTCAGCAACTGAAAGCTTTTCTAAATAGGCAATGTTCAAACTGGAATCCATACTGGAGAGCAAACAGATATAAAAGGCAAACTTCTGACAGGGAACATTCTGACGTGAGATCGATCATTTTCCCACTTCCTTTTGTGGAACTGAAAAGGTTTCCACAGAGAATCAAAAAACGGGTCCTCACTAAGTGTGCTTTTCCAGCACTTAAAAACTATAGATCATTTAAACAGCAGATCCAGGAAGGTTACCAGGCATAGTCAAGTTTCTTCTATGGCTTTTTAAATCGCTGAGGTACTATGTGGTCACCATCACTTCTGAGACTGACACTTGACCGCTTCCCTATGATAGCCGCGTGCAACAGCGATCTTCTTCACCGGTCTGTAAGGTAGCAAAACTGGGGAAATCGCCTGAGGACGGCGGTCACAGACGCTCTGAAGCCTCGGCATGCTGTTGGAAAAAGGCGAAGCAACCTCTTTCAAACACTGCGTGCCTCCAGAATGGAGGCTCCTTTGGGCAAACCTAAGAGATTCCCCCAGTTTGACCCACAGGCTTAGCAGCAAGATCCCAGGACGAGGTACACCAAGGCAGGGACTGCGAAGGGACAGTGGAAAGCGGTGCACAGCCGGTGGCGGGGTGGGGACCTGGAGCTGTCGGCCGCGAGCCAGCCCCCCACCCCCACGTGAAGTGACACAGTCTGAGGATGGTCGGAAACGTCAGGATGGTGACACCCATGGCAAGAGGACAGAGGAAAACTGCTACGGTTTGGANGAAAGCGGTGCACAGCCGGTGGCGGGGTGGGGACCTGGAGCTGTCGGCCGCGAGCCAGCCCCCCACCCCCACGTGAAGTGACACAGTCTGAGGATGGTCGGAAACGTCAGGATGGTGACACCCATGGCAAGAGGACAGAGGAAAACTGCTACAGTTTGGAAATGAAGGCCTCACATCTAACACCACTATCTGAATCTGTTAATCCAACACACACACACACACACACACAGAGAGACACACACACACACAGAGACACACACGATATAAAGCTGAACTTGCTCTGAGCCGGGATGGGCTAGAGAGACGCTACTTCTGACAACTGGATAAAGCACTTTGGCACAGGAAAGATGTGAGGACTGTACGGCGTCCAAGCACAGCTTACCAAAGCCCTTTTCTAAGTAGTAAAGTAGCTACCGTGGGGTCTGAGTGATGCTAACACAGAGGACACTGGCCACAGCTGTATTACGGGTCACGTACTAACTCCTTTCAATAATACTTGAGATACGGGTTTCAACTGCATAGTCTTTCAGAACTGGGGGAGGGGGGAATGAGAACCAGCTCTTTTCCAGAAGACCCAGGCTTCCCTGGCAGTTGGCTTTAGCGTGACACACCGACATGGAGAGCAGACGTGTCCAACCTCCTGCCCCAGCCTGCGAGGGTCCTCTCTCACCGCCACCGAGCAGGCCAGTCACACGTCCCCTAGGTCCACAAACTCGTCTTCTCGCTTGGCCAAGTCGTCTTCATCTCCCAGGGCTTTCCACCCGCTGGTGGGCAGGACGGGCTTGGAGGAATGGCGCTGCAGCAGCGCGAAAGGGAACAAGGAGGACAGGCGGCCCGAGGTCCTCCGTGGCGAGGCAGCCTCTGCCTGGAGGGCCTCCTGGCTGTGGTGTCTCGCCTCGATTTTCTCCTGTAGGCACTGGACTTCCTCCATCATCTCCAAGAGTTTGCTCATGGTGGCCACTCCGCCGCCACCCAGGATTTGGGCCTCCGGAATCCAGCGCAAGTAGCGCTGGGCCCAGACTTTAATCTCTGGACCCTCGAGGTGAGGCAGCAGCAGCCCCTGGTAGCTGGGGGGCCTGCTGTGCCAGCCATCATAGAACTCTCGGAAGCTGTCCTGCAGCTCCTCCGAGGAGTTGATCAGTTTGCTGATTCTCTTGCCCAGCAGGTTTTTAATTAAGTGATCCGTTTCTTCCCTGAAAAATCCTCTTTTGGGAGATGATTTCGATTGGGTGAGGGGCAGAGAAAGTTGTCTTTGATGCTTCGAGAGAGAACACAAATAAAAAAATCTCTGGTTAGACCAAAAGCACAGTGACAGTTGTTTCCATCCAAAAAAAAACACACAAAAAGCATAATCCTACTTTAAGAAGAGTCATGAGAACTGCCCGTGAACGCAAATTCATTACAATGCCTTCACACACAGACAGAAANGGTGGTTGTGCCAGAGCTCTGTGGCCCCTGACAGAACATGTCAGTCACAAACACCATTTTTAGCATGAAGAGAGGTCTTGCTGCTGCTGCTACTGCTGCTAAGTCACTTCAGTCGTGTCTGACTCTGTGTGACCCCATAGACGGCAGCCCACCAGGCTCCCTTGTCCCTCCGATTCTCCAGGCAAAAACACTGGCGTGGCTTGCCATTTCTTTCTCCAATGCATGAAAGTGAAAACTGAAAGTGAAGTCACTCAGTCATGTCAGACTCTTAGCAACCCCATGGACTGCAGCCTACCAAGCTCCTCTGTCCATGGGTTTTCCAGGCAAGAGTACTGGAGTGGGGTGCCATTGCCTTCTCCGAGGTCTTGCTAGTGAATACCTAAACTGGTACAGATGACATAAAACCCACCCTGTGGTCAGAGATCCCTCTGCTCATCAATCACACTTGGGCAGGGCTGACACTCTCGATTCCCCGAGGCATCCCCAGTGACACGCAGGACAAATATCCATCTGCCAAAGGCAAGGATGCGCAGGGGCCCTGACAGCCTGCCCATCACAGTCTCAATTCTGTGACTGTGCCCAGAATCCACAGACTAAATGTAATTCTTCCAGACAAGGAGATCTCTGCACAGACGAGGGTGTTAAACACGCACAAATCTTACTTTGAACGTTCCTTTCCGCTGGACTTTCTCCAGTCTTGGCTTCTCCATGTAAAGAGGGTTTGTGAACAACGTCTGGGCTTTGGGTTCAAACTGCACGGACCAATCCCACACGGTGAGCAGATTCAAAGGCTTGCTTTGTGAGTCCTGGCTCTCCCTGCCCTGCCAAAACAAGCATAGGTCACAGTGTTTGCAGGGAGGGCTGAGGAAAGCAGACAGTGCGGAGAGACCGGCTCGGGGACGGCGCACCCGGCCTGCCCCGAGACCCAGCCTCCAGCCTCCGCGGTGCCGCACGTGAAGGCTGTGGCCGTCGGCGGTCGCTCCCCGATGGCTTTAGGTGGGGAGGAGGCAGGATGTGTTACTTCCAGCAGAAGTTGTGCCAGCCACTGTACTGCACACGCTCACCACACCCCTCACGAGGTCGCTCCTATTTTTCCAATTTACCTTTGGGGAAACGGAGGCTGGGAAAACAAAGTGAACCACCTGAGGCCATGAGGCTGTGAGCAGCAAGGCTGCATGACTGGAGGCCCAGGTTCTGTTTCCCACTCCCTGTGGGATGCGGTAAGATCCACCGAGAGGGAAGCTCCAGCAAACTCCAGGCCCCCAGAGGGCTAGTCGGAGCGCTGGTAGTGCNCCAGCCTCCGCGGTGCCGCACGTGAAGGCTGTGGCCGTCGGCGGTCACTCCCCGATGGCTTTAGGTGGGGAGGAGGCAGGATGTGTTACTTCCAGCAGAAGTTGTGCCAGCCACTGTACTGCACACGCTCACCACACCCCTCACGAGGTCGCTCCTATTTTTCCAATTTACCTTTGGGGAAACGGAGGCTGGGAAAACAAAGTGAACCACCTGAGGCCATGAGGCTGTGAGCAGCAAGGCTGCATGACTGGAGGCCCAGGTTCTGTTTCCCACTCCCTGTGGGATGCGGTAAGATCCACCGAGAGGGAAGCTCCAGCAAACTCCAGGCCCCCAGAGGGCTAGTCGGAGCGCTGGTAGTGCCGAGCTGAAGCCCCGGGAGCAGGGCCTCAAGGGAGACTATAAAGACGTTTAAGGCAGAGAACAAAAGCCAAGCTCCCCTCCTCCACCTCCACTCTCTTCTGAGTCACTCCCGGCATCCGTCAAGTGGAAGAGAAGGCATCTGAGCTGTTCACAAAGACCGCTTTTAACGTGCTTAATCCCCAGCTCTCACACTGGCTCCCAGCCCCGATATTTACCCTGTGACCCACGGTGCTGGCCTCACTGTCTCAATGACTCATTCTCAGAGATGATGATAATTCGGACTTGAGGATTACATATCAATACCTGGAGAGCACTCAGAACAGGGCCCTCTGTGTAATCAGTTATAAAGAAAATACCATTTTCATCATCGCTCCTCTTACATCTTACTTGTTAGACCCGGCTTCTTCAATACACAGGTTCCTAAGAGAGATTCTTACCACATTTGTATCTTTTTGATGAGGTGAATTGAAGAAGAAGGTGCTAAAAATAGGTATGTACAGGCTGTCTGACAAAACGGTCAGGTACGTCTCTGTGAACTCGAACGCTGGGGGATGCTGGTGCACCAACTGCCACACGCAGTCCAAGAAGAGCAGGAACACAGGAACCTACGCGAACACAAGACGCGCGTGATGGAGGGATGCCAACGGTCCGAAGCCAGCGGTCCCGGGTATAGTGCAGCCACGTGGACAGCTGTGGAGTAGCCTCTCCTGGACACTGCATGCTCTGGGAAGCACATTCCAGGTGACTGCCATTCCCAATTGCATCCCATCCCCAGAGATAAACATGATTGACTGGAAAACCACACACCCATGGATTAACCTCAGGACTCGGCAGTAGCTTCCTATGTGAAGGACATTCCCAAGACGGAGAATCTCCTTGCCTATCAACACTGGCAGAAAAGCAGTTGCAACTGAGCCTGAGGACAGGGAATGCTAACTCTGAACCTCAAGTGAAACACTATTCCCCACCAAAGAATGCCACTCTCCTCACTATTAGCACTGTATTACCAAAAAATAAAATAAAAAAGAAGAAAAAAATTCTACTCGGTTTCTTCAAATTTTGTGAATACTCCCCTCTCCGCCCTGACAATGGGGCTTCCCTGTTGGCTCAGACGATAAAGAATCCACCTGCAATGTGGGGGACCTGGGTTTGATCTCTGGGTTGGGAAGATCTCCTGGAGAAGGGAAAGGCTATCCACTCGAGTATTCTGGCCTGGAGAATCCCCATGGACAGAGGAGCCTGGCGGGGTGTAGTCCATGGGGTCACAAAGACTGAGTGACCGCCCTGACAATGAAGGCCCAGAAGAGAAAGCGGATGAGAGAGAAAGCAGAAGCGGCAAAAATGAGTTTCTAACGTTCTTCACAAATGCATTTTTTTTTCATCGATGGCCTCTTTTATAGCTTCAGAGGCAAGCTCTTTCTTAGTAGAGTTTCTGAGGGCACCTTGTCATTCCCCAGTGCTCCTCCTCGAGTCACCAGTGACCCCGTCAGGTGGACAAGGCAGACTGCGTCACGGTCTCTCTATTCTTGAGCCGGGCTGAGGTATCACATGCAGCTCCTCAAAGGCAGGAGCTGGCAGTCCAGCTCTTGACTCAGTCCAGTGCTGCGTCAATTACATCACAAACTGGACCACCCAATTTTCTGTCAAAACTCCATGGTGTCGATGTTGAGATGTGAAGAAAGGTCTACGTGGCAACTTTATCTCACACCTCATTTTACGTTCAGTGGCATTAGATAAGAGTCAAAAATATCTGAATCTCACAGCACAGTCAGGGAAATGGGCTCAGAAAGCACAGGTGATTCCTCCTAGCCCTGGGTGAGCGAGCGGATCTGCTCTGGGGCTCCTTCCCCTTTAGACACGGTGCCCGTCAGTCCCCCTGCTCTCAGTATGTGCAGACTACACAAGACGTGCAAAAATACCCTCTTCCCAACAGAGTACCTGCTCTGTTATTTGAGTGCCATCAACCTTTTGAGTTAGTTTCTCAGGAAGGCAAGTCCCTTCTAAGACTGAAAGATGGTGACACATATTCATCATCAGCCTGACGGGACACAGATGAGTACAGACCAATCCTTGGAGAAATCTGCAGGCCCAGCAAGGGTGGCCTGGTCTCCCAGGACACACCAAGCCTTTATGGGCAGAAGCCTCAGCTCTGTTTCCAGAGCCACTGCGTCAAGCTGCCCAGCACCGCAGACAGACATGCCTATTATCTGGGGGAAGAAAAACCACCAGCCGCCCTGCTAGCATCTGTTAGCTCTGCAGGTGATTTAATTACAGTTCACATGTTTTCATTTTTCCTTCCATGGTCGTTAATAATGCAGCCAATGCAGTTGGCACAGCTATAACCGAGACAAGTACATCCCAGTTTGCGGGTGGGGGGACGCTCATTTTCACTAACTGAACTGTCTCGCTGTCTCTCCAGTGGTTGAATTCAGAAGCCCAGGCCTGCAGCTATCATGGCGAAGGCCCAGGTAATGAATAGCATTCACATAACTCTGGGCTTTATTTTGAAAGGGTTTACTGCAAGGGAAATTTACTTTGTGTTATTATGTATTTTCTTATTATCATGTGTTATTATGTATTTTGTATGTATTATTATGTATTGTTATGCGTTATAAGGAAACTGAATCTCACAGCAAAGTCTTTCTTTGCAAAGACTAATTTATCAGATATTGTGGGAGTCCCACCGAATTCATTTTTATTTAAGTTTTACAAATCAACATCACTTCCACTGTGAACCATAATACACCCTTGGGACATACAGTTTAGAAGAGAAGGTTCTGAATACTTTTCTTAATAAATATCCCATTTGAATCAGTTCTAATGAGGTGGATGAAACTGGAGCCGATTATACAGAGTGAAGTAAGCCGGAAAGAAAAAGACCAATACAGTATACTAACACATATATATGGAATTTAGAAAGATGGTAATGATAACCCTGTATGTGAGACAGCAAAAGAGACACAGATGTATAGAACAGACTTTTGGACTCTGTGGGAGAGGGAGAGGGTGGGATGATTTGGGAGAATGGCACTGAAACATGTATAATATCATATAAGAAACAAATCGCCAGTCTAGGTTCGATGCAGGATACAGGATGCTTGGGGCTGGTGCACTGGGATGACCTAGAGAGATGGTATGGGGAGGGAGGTGGGAGGAGGGGTTCAGGATTAGGAACTTATGTACACCTGTGGCGGATTCATGTTGATGTATGGCAAAACTAATACAGTTTTGTAAAGTAAAATAAAAAGTGTATATATATATATCTATATATATATCCCTTTTCCCTGGGAAGGGTTTCCAGTGTTTAAATCATTCACACTCACTGAGCAGTGACCTGTCCTCG